>JALRML010000028.1:0-396566 GCA_026120125.1 Pseudocercospora vitis | reverse complement strand
CAATCGGACACGTTGGATCCGTTGGATTCCCGATCGGGCACGTTGGATCCGTTGGATTCCGGATTCGGCCGTTGGATCCGTTGGATTAACGCCGTCTGGCCCCCCCTCCCCCCTCCCCTCCCCTCCTCTCCCCTCCTCCTCTCCCTTTCCTTCTTCTACTACAGCCGCCGCTACGCGGCGGGGAAAAATTTTCAGCGTTGGACTCTATCTGGGCCGTTGGACTCCCCATCGGGACCGTTGGATCGCGTTGGATTCCCGATCGGGCGCGTTGGACTCCACGGCAGGGTCGCCCCTGGCGGTGCGGACTTGGGCAAATCGGGCCACAGGGCGGCGTTGGATCCCTCGCGCGCCCGGACCTCGGCGGATCCCTTTCAAAGTTTGACGGCGGGCTGGTCGATATGGACGCCAGCCGTGGCCCGAGTTTGAAGGGAATCGAAGGGGGTCGGCTCCAGTCCAACGTCCCCGCTCAGTGCGTTGGATGGCGTTGGACTCCACGGCAGGGTCGCCCCCGACGGTGCGGCGTTGGATCCCTCGCGCGCCCGGACCCCGGCGGATCTCCTTCAAAATTTGAGGGTAGGCTGGTCGATATGGACGCCAGCCGTGGCCCGAGTTTGAAGGGGATCGGAGGGGGTCGGCTCCGATCCAACGTCCCCAACCGGTACGTTGGATGGCGTTGGATCTCTCGCGCGCCCGGACCTCGGCGCACGCCCTTC
Organism: Pseudocercospora vitis; assembly: GCA_026120125.1. Taxonomy (NCBI): domain Eukaryota; kingdom Fungi; phylum Ascomycota; class Dothideomycetes; order Mycosphaerellales; family Mycosphaerellaceae; genus Pseudocercospora; species Pseudocercospora vitis. The sequence goes on along the minus strand of JALRML010000028.1, from coordinate 395,853 downwards.
AAATCTTGCCTAGGCTCTCACACGGTATCGAGCTTGTTGCGTACGAGATTGGAAGGCGATCGGACTGGGCTTCATCCAATACCGATCCCTACTCGGCTATTTTCCGACCAGTCGGCTGCTCGTACTTAGCTCCCTAGGGCTTTGATATAGTGGGATCCATCCCTACTACCCAATCGCGAGTCGCCTTTGCCCCCTCCGATCGGGACCGCTTCCCTGCCGGAGATTCTCCCTCGACTCCTACCATTATTCTACCGATCTTCTACCTTACTACACCCGTACCTACTCTTTTGGGTATTGGCGGCGAGGTGGAGCCTCCCGGGCGGCGGCGAGGTGTAGAACATTAGCGTAGAGGTCGAGGGAGTCCAGATTCCAGCTTTGGGCCTAATCGGGGCGGCGGCGGCGAGGTTGCAATAGGTTATTGTTACGGATCCTAATTGGAGGACCCTTAAACGGATCCTATATAGCCTAATCATTGGACGGATAAGCGAGTAGGCTAAGAGCGAGCGACGCCAAGACCTATGAGCTGAACTGTCGCTCTTTTAGAGAGCGACGAGAGCGGACAAGAGCGACAGCGTCGCTCTCATCGCTTAAGGATATAGAGTAAAGTCTCCTATGTATTTAGGAACGTCGAGATGCCCTTATAGCTTCGAGGCGTTCAACTCATGTTACAAACTTACTAATTGGAATTAACACCTTGTTCTCAATCATATCGCTCCGCTCCTATCTACTAAGTACTCTCCAAAGAATAATCCTCGATTACGTGGTCTACTATACTCTCTTAAGCTTAGTGGAAGAACGAGTCGTAACAAACTAGTGCTACTATAGATCGATTATAGTATAAGGATAGTACGTATACAATAACACTTTTAAAGAATGTACGTAGAAGAAGCTTATACTATAAGGCTACGAATCTAGAACTAGTTAGAACAACGCTAAATAGGCGACTAGTTAGGAAACAGATCAACTCTCTAGATTAGAGCGTTCTAAGAGAGTTCCTTAATACAGAAAGCGCTTAAGCATTAATAGTAGTGTTCTACACAAAGATAAGCGTTAATAGGCATATAATAAGTGCCTTAATAGATTCTAGAGCGAGTAGGAACTTTACCTTCAAATGTTTTATAAAACAACATAGGATCGCAACCTAATAGAAGAAATAGAGATATAAGCTAATTATAGTTAATAGATCACCTCTACTTAGAGTAGATTGCAAGACAATACCGATACTACTAGTAATCTAATAGTACTATAAGGAAATTATCTTAGATATAACTAATATAGCTAGTTATTATATTGTACTAGGTATACTTTAGTTAAGAAAGTACAATCTAGCTATAGACTAAAAGAGAGAAGTACTTATATTTCAGAAATACGACTATAGGATCGCAATTTAGCCTACGTAGAAATAGAGAATTCTAGTAGATAAGGCAAGGAAATAGCTAGGAACTATCTAGCTTACGCCGATAAGGAGCTTAAATAAGAGTCTAACTTAGATCGATAATATTTAAGGAAGTCTAACGGATTATAAGGATTATAAGGATAATAGAAACTATATACTATCGAAGAATGCTAGAATCTTAGATCTAGACATTCCTAAAGAGTATAGTAAGTAGAAACGACTCTTTAAAAAGAAAAAGAGAAAAGACGCCTTACTTAAACACTAACTATAGGATTATAAGATATATTTATAGCCTAGGAAAGAGCCTCTATAAGGACCTTTATACGTAATATCTAAGAAAGAGCTTAATACTCTAGACAGATAGCTAAAGGAGAAACTAAAAAAGGGCTAGATATAGAAGTCGACATCCTTAGTAGCCTTACTAGTTATGTTCGTTCTAAAACCTAATAGGAAGTTAAGGTTAGTAGTTAATTTTAGACGACTAAACGATATTATAATAAAGAACTAATACCTACTACTAAATATCAAAGAAATGTAGAATCGATTAACTAGATTAGACTAGTATACGAAGATCGACTTATACGACACATTCTACGTAATACAAATAGCTATAAGATATAAATATAAAACTACATTCCGAACAAGATATAGACTATATAAGTTCTTAGTTATGCTAATAGGACTTACTAACGCCCTAGCGTTATACTAAGATCTAGTTAACAAAGTTCTTTAAGATCTCTTAGACGTATATATCGTAGTATATATAGATAACATCTTAATCTACACTATAGAAGCTCTTAAGAAACATATATAATAAGTATAAGACGTCTTTAAGCAACTTATCTAAGTAGAATTTAAGATAGCACTAGAAAAATACGAGTTTTACTAAAAGGAAGTTAAGTTTCTAGGCTTTATTATTAACACTAAGGAAGTTAAGATTAACTTAGAAAAGATTAAATCTATATAGGAATAGTTAACTCTAAAATGCGTTAAGGACGTATAATTATTCCTAGAACTAGCGAACTATAATAGGAAATTTATTGCTAATTACTTAGCAGTATTATTACTATTAATAGCTCTAACAAAGAAAGACGTTAAGTAGAACTAAGGACCTAAATAATAGGCAGCATTTAAAGAAATTAAGAAACAATGTACTAAGGAACCTACGTTATAATTGTTTAATAGAAACAAGGATGTCTAGATCAAAATAGACGCGTTCGATAGAGCTATAAGAGCATACCTAACCTAAGAGTATAATAGAAAACGACATCTAGTAGCTTACTACTTATAAAAGATGTTACTAGTAGAATAGAACTACAACGTCTATAATAAAAAGCTACTTATAATAGTTGCATCTCTATAATATTAAAGAATGTATATAGAAGAAGTATCTAGGATAACAATTCTTTCTAATTATAAGAACCTAATATACTTCCTTATAACTAAAGTACTAACTTAAAGATAAGCCTACTAGTTAAAGCTATTAGGATAGTACAAGTTTGAAATCTGCTATACTCTAGGACACGAGAATGGTTATGCCGACGTACTAAGCTACTATAGCGACTATATAGAAGATTACAAAACAGTGTAATAATAGATACTTAAGGCTAACTAGGATAGAAGCCTTAGTACTAATATAAAAGAATTTAATAACATCGTACAAGTTCTTTAGGATATAGAAGAACAATTCCTAATCGAGAATAGGAAATACTAAGTACTAAAAGAATAAGTAGAAAAGTGTATATAACAACACTACAACGAACTAGAATATACATACTCTAGAGTTACTAAGATAATAGAACTAATATAGCGAAGTTTCGCATTTCTACAAATGCGACAAAGAATAGTTCAATTTATCGCTAAGTGTTTACAATACTAATGCAATAAAGCATCGAGATATCCGAAATATAGATATATTTAATTTAGAACTCTACTAGAATAACTATAGGACGAGGTTATAATACACTTTATTATAAAACTCCTAAGGTCTAAGGATAAAGCTATAGAACAATAGTACGATATAATACTAGTTATAGTCGATAAGCTTACTAAATATACGCACTTTATTCTTATATATAAGACATATACTATAGAGCAACTTAGATACTTTATACTAGATAGGCTAGTGCGATATTATAGTATTCTAAAGGCGTATATTACTAATAGAAATAAGCTCTTTATATCGAATTGTTAGAAAACGCTTATAGCAACTCTTAGAATCAAATATAAGCTATTAATAGTATATTATTCTTAGACAGATAGACAAACTAAGAGAATGAATTAAACTCTAGAATAATACTTAAGATACTACGTTAATTACGCACAAGATAATTGGGCTTCGCTACTACCTATAGTATAACTTATACTAAACAACTAACAATCTAAGACTATAAAAAAACACTATTCTTTACTAACTTTAGAAAGAATCTACGACTATTTAGAGAATAGATATTATAATATCTATATATAGAATTAGCAATAATTACTTTAGAGGATCTAAAGAAACTATATAAAAACTTATAATAGACAATTTTTAAGTCTTAAAAGTAGATTATAGGACTATATAATGCTAAAAGGAAAATAGTACCTTAGCTTAAGATAAGAGATAAGGTCTACTTTCTTATAAAAAACTTAAAAACCTAGAGATCGACTAAAAAACTAGACTATATAAAGGTCGGGCTATTATTAATTAATAAGCCTAGAGGACTATATAACTACTAACTTAAACTACCGGCTAACGTAAAAGTCTACCTAGTATTCTATATATCTCTATTAGAACCTACTAACGCTAAAACACTTTGCTAAGAGACGTTCTACTTCTAGCCTAAAGAGGAGAACGAGTTTGAAGTCAAAAAGATCCTAGACAAAAAGGATTAGGACTACTTTATTAAATAGAAAGGATACGATCGTACTAAAGCTATGTAGGAACTATAAGAAAACCTATAGAACTATTAGTAGAAAATACAAGAATACTACAAAAGGAAACAAAACTTTAGCTCGTAGGTAACAACTTAGAGACCTCTTAAAAATCTTTATTAAAACTCTTATGTACGTCCTAAGTACTAAGAGAGAGGTTTAACGCTAGACCTTTAGTCTACACCTCTAGTAGAAGCTTAGACGCTTCCTTAGCTTTCTACTCCTCGATGCTCCTCTTCTCTATAGTAATCGCCTCTTTAGCGTAGCGATCGATTAAATCTATTTACTAGCGAAGGCGCTCTCTTTACGCTCTTATAATTCTTAAATCCTTAAGAGCCTTCTTATATATCCGTATAGCCTCCTTCTATGTAGAATAAGACTCTTATATCCTCTACTAAAGACGAGCCTTCTCTTCTGCTAACTTTTTGAACTTTAACTAAGTTACATTTACGTTGTAGCGCTAACTATAACGAAGACATTTACTATACTTTCTAGACTAGAGATAGACCTTACATACGCAACTATGCTTCTTATAATAAGAATACTTCTTTACTATTGTTTCGCTAATAGACTTAATAAACTTATAAAGATAGTAGCGACGGACGGTACTAGAAACCTTTTAGTATTTAGGCATTATAGAAAGCTATAATAATCCATAAAACTAAGATGGTCGTTATAAGTAGTTAGCTTTAGGACAAAGCTAGGCTAGAAAAGAGATCGTATTATAAATTGTTATACCTAATACTCTTTAAAACAAACATATAAGTAGAGTAATAAGCAACATTATATGCAAAGAGTACTTAGTATGCTTAGTGCGCTTAGTAGTACTAAGCATACTAATTACTATAATTAAGACAAAGTCTTTTATATATTTAGAAACATCGAGACGCTCTTATAGCTTTAAGGCGTTTAACTTATATTACAAACTTACTAATTGGAATTGACACTTTGTTTTTAATTATATTGCTTCGCTCCTATCTACTAAGTGCTCTCTAAAGAATAATCCTCGATTACGTAGTCTACTATCCTCTTTTAAGTCTAGTAGAAGAACGAGTTATAATACAAAGGTCTTTTACAAAGAATACAAAGTTTCCTCTAGCTAGTTAATAAAGATTATCCTTAGCGCTAAAGCATAGAACTTACTAGAGGAAGACCTTTATTTCAAACTCGCCTATATAATACTTAAATTAAGCTCTATATACTATTTTTTGATTAGAACCTATAAAAAGTATATACGTAGACTAATAGAATTCCTTAGTCTCTTTAGAGTAGGTAAGCAATCTAATATAAAAAAGTATGTCGAAGCTGTTATTAATGCTATAGATCGCTATAATAGCTAGGCTATATATATATAAGTAAACTAAAAAGCTTTTATTTCTAGAGCATTAGCGCAAGCGATTATATAAGAGCATTAGAATTAGGCTACAAAGTTAAAAGCTATAGAGCATCCTATTACTAAGGAATCCTTATTATATAAAAAGAAATCTACTAGAATAAGCCTACTATAAGTAAGTAGCTTTCTACTAAATCGAAGCTTTAAAAGCCTATAGCTAAGGAAGTTAGAGCCTTTAGTCTTCTTTGCTATAGAGTCTATATTAAACCTACTCTATAGACTATACTAGCAAAATTTTTAGAAATAGTAAATATAGCATATAGTAGCTTCTTAGAGAAATATTAAAAGTATAGGTTTATTACTATTAAACAGATCTAAGAGCTTTTAGAAAAGGCGTTTTACAAAGTTATTAATAAGTTTAAGATGTATTAATAGTATAACTAAGGCTAGCTCTATATACTAAATAAGGATAATAAGACTACTAGCTAGCTTTAAGAGATAACTTGTTCGTACGTCTAGTAGATAATAATTACTAATATTAAGCTTTAGTTACTATATATCTTGTTCTATAAAGATCACGCCTTACGTCTTCTAAATGTTTTTTACTCTATATATTATAACTATCTAGAGATGCCTTTATATAAAGAAAGAGAAATATTTTCTTATAGCAATACGCGCTCTAAACTGATTAAAGTTTTCTAGTAGAACCTTATAGCTATTAACGAAGGTCTCGCAACCTTAACAACTATAGTTAGCTTTAGAACACTAAGCGAAATTCAAAACACTTATATCTATATTAGAACTAGTCTCTATATAGACGAAGGCTAGAAGACCTTCTAGAATACCTATAGAAAAGACTTTAAGTATAAGAACTTTAAAGATTCCTTTATTAAGCCTACGACAAACTTAAACGTTGTTCCTAGTAATCTAAAGAAGATTAAAAGTACTATAATAATAATACTACTTATCTATAGAACATCTATCTTTTTCTACTTACGTACGTCTATTATTTTTAATAATTTGTTAACTAAGCTAACTCTAATAATCTTTATAACGCTTACCTACGTCTTATAAATAGATAGAGACTAAGAGCGTTAACTTAAGCTACTAGAGCTTAGAACGTATAGCAAAGTAGTAAGCGCTAACGTTAACTACTAACTACTAAGAAAGGTTCGCTATAATAGAAGCTTTAAAGAAAACAACGCTCTAGCATACTAGTTCTTTATTACTAGTACTTTAGTAGTAAGAGACTTGCTTACGCGCGCGCTAATTAGTTAGACGTCCTAGAATAATAGAGATATATAATACTCGCTAAAGCGTATACTCTAGATAGATACTAAAAAGCTAGTATACTAGGTTAAGTCTATAAAAGCTAAAAACTTTGCTTTCTTATAATAGTTGCTCTCTAATATTATACTAATAGAGAAGGAAATATTTAGAAACAAGTTAGGTTTCTAAAATAATTTTAATAGATCGAAGCGTCCTATTTATAACTAGCTTTACTACTATAAGCGTACTACTAATAGAGAAGACAATAAGAGTATTAGTATTAAGGAATTAAGATAGATAAAAGAGGATGCTAGGTTAGTAATAAGCCTTTTAGATAATATAGAGTCTTTAGATAAGTATAAGGACGTAGAAATAGATTAAGTATAATTTTAGGCCCTAAGGGTACAAAATATAAAAGTTAGGAAATTAATAAAAATAGGTAATTAGAACATAGTATAATAGCTACTAATATACTAGAGTGTACTATTCTTTAATTAATGTTTTCTTCTTTATACGTCTAGCTAGACTTATAGTTAAAGAGAGAATATTAGCTAGTAGAGCGCTTACTCTACCTAGAGGCTATAAAAACTCTTTTATATAGCTACTTCTAATAGACTATCTACTTCTCTTTTATATACTTAAACGCTTAGTTCTAGCTAGTTCTATACTAATTAACAAACCTCTAACTCTAATTAGTTAGAGCCTATTCTACTTAGTTTAAGGTAGTTTATAGGTATCTCTACTTAAGGATATATTTTATATCTATAGTTGTTACCTAGAGAGCTAATAATAGCTACCTTAAATAATACTAGAAACAAGCTAACTATGGCACTATGTAGTACAAGCGCTTACTACTTCTACTACTATAGTATAGGTAGTTTGCTGCTTCTTACTAGTATTAGATAATAATAGATTAAGTGTTAGTATTAAGCGCAATAGATAATGTATATAGGAGAGGTAGTTCTTAAAGGTTATACTACACTACTACAATATAGAAAAAGAAAGTTACTACTATTAAAGAATAAGTTCTTAGCTATATCTACTAAAATTAGTTTTAAGCAACAAGCTTAGAGAAAGGTACAAAGAGGCCTATATAACGAATTAGATAGTGCTTCTATTTCTATTACTACTAGTAGATGGTTCCGAGATTGGTATAATAATAAGCCGATTTTTAATTACTTAATTAAGAGATATATTAACTTTTTTGTTATATAATGTTACAGTTCGAGTTGGAGCTACTCTAGCCAACTAATTAAAGCTTTATAGCTAAGCGAACGCTTCTACTATAGAGCGCTCTCTACTAACTAAAAGAGTAGAAGAGCATAAGTGCTCTCTACTTTGTTAGAGAGAGTAGAAGAGTATAAAAGGATTCTCTATATATTTAGAAACGTTAAGATGCTCTTATAGCTTCAAGGCGTTCAACTTATGTTACAAACTTACTAATTGGAATTAACACCTTATTTCTAATTATATCGCTCCGCTCTCGTCTACTAAGTACTCTCTAAAGAATAATCCTCGATTACGTAGTCTACTATCCTCTCTTAAGCCTAGTAGAAGAACGAGTCGTAATATATAAGTCTTTCTAAGAAGTAGGAATAATCTTAATAGCAAATTCTTATAATTTAAGAAGTTTATATACTCTAATAAGTTCTTTACGTTACTTTAAGGTTCGAATTAGATATATAACTGTTTTAGTATAAAAGTAAGTGAAAAGTACTTAGGACTCAATAACTAGAACGCAATTTAATAACTAATGTGTTTAAATATCGATCTAAATATAAATATATCTTTTCTTACTAAGACTACTAGCAATTCTTAAGAGCTATTAGCTTATTTTGAGCTAACTACTATCTTTGCTTAGTTAGCTCTAGCCGTAGCGCTCGCTAGCGAATTGCGAGCGGCTTAGGGCCCCTTTATAAATAGTTCTTATATACTCTACCTCGAACAACTTTGAACTCTAGCAAAACTCTCTATTACTTATGTCCAAAGCCGGTGAATATCGCCTACAAATGATTGGAAGATAGCGAACTATCTCAATTATCAAATACTATATATAAGTACTAGGAGTAGCTACACTTCCTCCAAAGACACTGCTATAGTATCGAAGAGACTACAGGTCGGGGTCTTTGGTACTCGATTGGCGGCGCTAGGATATGCTGCAGGGCAGGTATCTTGTACGCCGTCTGTAAGAACACCGTCCGTCCCAAGCTCCTTATAGCATCTGTGTCAACTAGTGTAAAACCGAGAATGATCAAGCAAGTAGTAGCGCAACTGAGACCTTTGCAGCCATGATGGGTTCGAGTATCGGCGCGAGCAAGATGCAGCCGGAAGGATGGAAGAAGCTCGAACGCTCGCGAACGTCAGTCATCGAAAGGCCACACTTCCTCCCACACACGGCGATCGTGGTCCGATGTTGAGAAGTCCTCGATGACCTGCGCTTTGAACGTGCGCAAAGCCGCTTTCGCATCGTCGTACTGGTCCTCATGGACAATGCCCTTTTCGGGAAACAGAGGGCCCAAAGCAGCCTTGATGACATTCATCGCGTCTATGCCCTGCGCAGTCTTTCCCACGTCCTCCTCGATACTTGCCATGTCATCGGCGGAGAAGCGGACAGATGGATGGCCGAGTGCTGCGATGGAACCCAGGCAGTACGCTTCACCCGCTTCGAAGAGATTGTACGATGCATTCAGGACAGCGGATGAGGATGACTCCTGGTACATAAGCGCATCAAAGGCACGCTCGATGTTGCTTTTGAGCATGCGCTTGTACCCAGTCGCCAGCACTTGCTCTTCGTGCAGTTTCAATCTCGTAGTTTTCTCTTCCTGGTCTATGCCTTCCGGGAGCTGTGGAGGCTCCGGTGCTTCCATGCCCTGCACGGGCGATCCTTCATAGTCCAAGAATGCGGGAAACATGGCGTGATCAAACAGTGGACTGATGCATGTCGATTGCCAGTCGATGATGGCGGTGACCTTGGTAGGGTCTTCTGCGTCAACAAAGATATTCTCGCTGTGCAGGTCATCGTGCCACACATGGAAAGTAGAGGCCCACTGTTCCCGAGGCAAGATATGAGGCAACACCTTCAGAACGGCCTCACAGGCACGAAGCTTTTTCTCTCTGGTGGGCCGGTAAAAAGGTGGTCCACACAGCATCGAGAGGGGTACCGGCAGCGGAAGGTCTCGGATGGCCTGCATGTCTCGTTCTACGATTGCGCGTCTGTAGCTCTCTTTTGATGTCCCTAGCAGTGTGAGCAAGCTGTGGACTTCTTTCAGCAGCCGTTCCAAGCACTTACAAGGGCCACGGTTGCACTGGACACCTGCCCTACCGAAGTCTATCCATTCCCTGCCCAAAATAGGTCCGATCGCGAACTTGGAGTTCAACACAGATGCGCCTGGGTCGTTGGAAAAGACTGCGATAGTCTGCTGAACAGATGGCAAGTCTGCTGCATAGTAAAGGCTGCCGATACTGCTGAAAGGCATCGTCGACCACGCCTGCTGATACTTCGCAATAGCTCTGATTACTTCAACTTTCTGACTCCCATTCATCCTTGGCCAGACAGTGCCCAGTTGGACCCCTCTGGCCTTTTCCATAATAATGTATTCGGCCTGCACAGGATTCTTGGCACAAGATTTCCAGGCGAGCACGCGAGGCGCTGGCGTGTCCATCACGCTGCGCATCTGGAATGAGTTAGATAGTCACATAGAAGAGTGTTACTGCGAGAACGGTACCAGATCCATAGTGGCGACCTCACTGGCAGTTGTCAGGTGCGGCAGCCCGGCATTGGGATTCGGCACCTTTGCGATGAGTTGCTCATCATCGTCCATGGTCAGGAGAAAGGCTTTGTTGTGCAGTCCGTCGGCGCACTTCTCGACATTGGTACACTGTTTCCCAACCGTCTCGCTCGCGACCTTGCAAAGCTCGTTCATATCGAACTGGACGTGTCGCTGTGCCATCTGTTGCCGCTCTTTACAAATGAATCGCCCGCGAGTGTAGCGGTAGAAGTCCGGATCCTGGTTCCAATGCGCATTCGCACGCATGCGAAGCAGACTCGACAGCTCTTGCTGAAACCGCATCGTACATGGTCGATGGATGTGCGTTGCTGGCCTTGAAGAGGATGAGTTCAACGTGGTGTGTATTCCTGGGCTGGAAGTTCGCAGATGATGTTGCATCGCCAACTTTGCGATGTGGAGCCGCCGCCGCAATCAGCTCCGAGCCAGTCTTCGCGCCTGGTCATGACTAGCGCATTCCATTATCTCTATTCAGATGCTCTGACAAGCCTGTGCGCATTCACCTTCGAAGACCTACCCAAAGCCCAAGAAGTTATGCGCTCATTCCTCATGCGTGTCGGTCTCATCGTCATCGCTATGTGGCGGTAGCACCTGAACGAATGCCCTGGATGCGAGCTGGCAGCTAGGATCGCATGTATGTCAAGGGGTCAAATCGTGCGGCGGCAGAAGAAGAAGAAGAAGAAGAAGAAGAAGAAGAGGCAAAAGTTCTAGCACGCATCACGCCCAGCCCACGCCTTTTGGCATTGTGTTTCCAAAATCATGACCGCTGCTGCTCTAGTGCCATATCGATGGCCATGAGACGACTTGGATTGTACAATGCATCGAAATTTGTCTCGGCGTCGAGCCATTTGTGCTGCGGTCACCTCCACCTCAGGACGTGCAACGAGCCGTTGGAACGTCTCCTGCTGCGTTCACGTGTCTAACTCGGCGGCCTCGTGACATCGCGCATCGCCGTGCTGGCGCGTACAGAGCCAACAGGTACCGTATCGCTCGAGTGCTCTGAAGCAAAGCCAGGGAGGGGACGGAGCCTCAGCAGCCTTCAGTCGTACATAGAAACGCAACCATCCCGGCGGCAGAGTGAAGTACGCGGCGACGTATCGAACCGAATCGTCCTCGTTTGCCAGCAGTGCGAACTCTGGCCCGTGGTCCGCGGACGAGAAGGCTCCCCGGAGCAGGTCCGACAACTGCTTGTTACTGTGGGGGAGCTGCGAGACGTCGGCGGAGAATGACTTCGGAGGATCCCCCGGGAGATACTCGGGATAGAACTCATACCCCTCGTATGATATCGGGTGGCGCATCAAGCCTCTGAGCCCGAACAAAGGATTGATACATCTGACGATCCAGTAGTCATCAGCCAGCTTCTCGATTCGGTCGAATGTCCCAGTGTGTTTGAACGCCTCCACGCAAGCTTGTGCAAGCGCAGACTCCGAGATCTCGAGAGCAGGGGACTCGGGCACATTGAGAGGCAGGTATAGGATGTATTGGTTCGAGATCTCGGGCAGGGCGTGCACTGCATGCCACTTCACGACGGCTATTTCTGCGCTTGTCCTCGGGGTCTCCGGGGTCGATACAGGCTGGGAACCAAGAGGCTTTGCGCTTCCAGCGGCTGCTTGTGTGCGCTGCTCGGCGCGAGAGGGAGGGCGTTCTGGAGTCCTAGTTCTGCTTGTGGCCGACAGTATGTGATCTGCCTTACCTCCACTGCCCGCGGCTGCCGGTTTGACACTTGATCTCATTCGTTTCAGCGCTGCCCTACGCTTGGACACAGCAGTTTCGGTGCGTTGGATTCCATTCTTGGCAAGCAGTTGTACGGCGCGTCGATCGTCCAGGCCACTTTTCGTGCACTGCAGAAGCAACTCATCCTCTGCTTCCGACCAGTTGCGTCTCCATTGCTTCATTTTGGAGGGGCTATCAGGTCCGTCGCGGCTGCAATTCCGGAGCTGGAACCGAGCAGATGGACGTTGAGCAGCTCGAGGACCGTCTACGGTGCTCCCAGGTGTATTGGGGAAGTACCGCGACCGGACGATTGGTGAAGGGCCGGTAGAAGAGCCGTGCGAGTCTTCGGCGTCAGCTTGCGGATCGGCTTGTCCATGACAGTTTGAAGTCCGCGGTCGATCTCTTGGTGTGCATCTGCTCGCCGTCGCTGATCTCTCCAGCTGCTCTTCAGTCTGTAGGCCACGTACACGATCGCTTGGTGTTTCTGTTTCTGGTGTATGCTGCTGGAGCCGTGTGCCGGTGTGGCCGGGCTCAGCGCTCTCTCCGTTCCCATCCGCAGAACTGCCAGGCCATTGCTGGGAGGAAGGGTCATCTTGCAGCGCGGCGTTGGCTATTTGCATGAAAAGTCGAGCTACATCTCGTCGCAAGCTGAGTTCGACCTCACGAATTCTGGCTCGGCCTACGTTGTGCGATTGGAGCAATTGTTGAAGCTCTTGGAGGCCACGATCGAGCGAGGTGGCATCTTGCACTTCTATCCTCGGTAGCAAGAAATGCTGCAGGATGCTTTCGACTGCTACGGCAAAGAAGCGAGGAGTAGCGCAAGCTCCTCTCAGTATGCTGAGGGAGATCTCCATGTCCTTCTCCGCGATGTCGGGACGGCTTTGGGCACACTCGGCCCTCAATTCTCCAGCCGTAGTATGGCCTTCGCGAGGACACGCCGTAGCACTGTCATTCCGTCCTGACATAGAGTGCAACGCGGCCGCTTGCCCAATCTCTCTCTCTTGCTTGATCCGTAACGCCCTCTCTCGGATCAGCTCGTCAGGAATCTCCGTACTCATCCTACGTTTTCGTCGCGATGACGCCGCCCCCTCCCACGCGGTCCAGTTCAGTCCCGTTCACGGATAGGTCGGCATTTCCACAGTCTCACATACCATTACAGCGGTGAAAGCTCATATCAAGGCTGGCTGGCTGCCGTTTTCTTTCCCCTGCGATAAATGCAGTAAACAATTCGATTGAAGAGTGCAACACGGTGACAACAATGCAGAGCCGCAATGCGTTACCAGGTTGGTGACGCAATTGCAGACACTAAGCTTAATAGTAAATTGATGTTCCGCGTCTGCTGAATTCGTTCTTTGAAATGCCACTCTCCGGCTGGTCGGCCGCCATGTCGGCTCTCCAAAGATTGTAGCATTGTCTCCGCGTCTCGGTCCAGCATTGGAAAAGTGATCGAGCTCTTCGAGGATACTTGATTGCCTTTCAGATATCCACTTCATCACAGGGAGTGCTCGTCCTGCAGGGGTATTCCTGGCGCCTGAACGCTCAGAGCCTCTCATATGCAGTAACCAGGTGCCTGTCACATATTTCCTATAATAATAATAAAGCATGCTTTGCTTCCCCCGTATCCGCGGAGATCCCGCCGAGTAGGGGAAGCAGTAATAAAATGTGCCAGTGCCAGGGCATGGGATGGGAGGACAATTCGACAGCTAACTTGTGGCGCGGTAAGCGGTGCCTCCAGGAAGTGTGTATTTGGAAGCCGGGGAAGCAGTCGACGTCGCTGCATGTTCGCGGCTGCAACGAACCGAGTCGATTCGGGTGTCGCTTATGTCTTCACCGGAAGAACTGCAAACCCCTCCGCCGCGTGCGAGGAAACCCCCGGCGAGATATGCCGAGTATGTTGGAGCCGACGGTCGACCTATCCTGGGTGGAATACTCGGGCACGAGGAAGAGGAGGACGAAGAAGAGGAAGAGCCGCCTTCGCCTTCTGACGCTCAGCGTCAAGTGCGACCGAGTAGGCGAGCGATCGAGCACGATTTCGACGTCGAAGAGATTCTTGCGCGATCCACAGAAGCACAGCTTGATTCTTACCTCGTGCGTTGGAAGCCGACGATAGTGTATGCAGACCAGGTTTCGCGGGCCGAGGACGGCGCACCCGAGGTCACAATCAAGAACGTCATTTATACAGATGTGGAGCGCGTCGAGTACGCACCGGAGACGATCGACGGTCGCGAGAGGGTGAAGATAACTTGGGTTGATTCCTGGAGGACTGTGTGGCGATTGGGAAAGGCATTAGGCTCAATCGCAGACTTCTACCGAGCCCATCCGGAAGAAGACACGTCTCATATCCTCCGACCACGTTTCTGGCATCGATATCAGCTCACGCCGGAGCAGGTGAAGCTCCAAATCGAGGCAATGGCATGGGCCCGGGTTCAACTGGTGCAGGGCACCTTTGCGCCGGAACGCATCGACTATACGAAACCGCTGATGAAGTTTTGCGTGAAGGAGCTTCGGCATGGCCCTAAAAGTTGGGTTCGTCTGCTGAACATGCCTGTGCAACGGCTTCTCAAGTTTACAGATCATGCTATAGAGAAGGGCCATTTCAACATGGCGCGACCGCAAAACTTGAGAGCAATGCTAGTCCACTGCGTTGGAGAAGAGATGGTCAACTGCTGCAAATCATGCACCGATGGCACCGGTCCATTCCGGGGCTGTGTTGTAGATGACGGAGAGTTTTTGGGCGCTTGTACAAACTGCGTTGTGCAGGGCGGCAACCAAACACTGGTATGCGAGATGCATCACAAAGGTGAGACCGGCGTTAGGTGTAATCCAGAAATGCAAAAGCTCATTGTGCAGTGCGAGCATGCGAGAGGCCTAGATCCATTCCAGCTATCGCTAATCCAGCGCTCGAGAAAGGTATGATTGAAGGAATACAGTCAAGCCTTCCACTGACCAAGAAAAGCGGACCTTTTCTCAACGGCGGGCGCCACCTCCTTCAGCGGCGATTCGACCCAGGTAATGGACGACTTCCTTGACAACAATGGGCCAATTGACGAGGGCGAAGGTAATACCAATGTATTTCGCCAGGTGCAGCCGAAACTGATATCTGTAGGTTCTCCGAGCGCGCATTCCGGTACATTCACTTCTCCAGACCCTGCTGGGTCTGCCTCCTCCACGACATTTGACGAACTTAGCGGTAGGTATCAGTGGGTCGGCCAGGCGGGCTTAGAGAGGTCGTTGAAGGGCTGACACGAATCCATAGAGATCCCGGACAGTCAAAACACAACTCCGTTGGAAAGCGACGACGAGCTGTATCGTGTCACACCCGACCTTCCTGCCCAGCGAAAGGCCAAAGAACAAAGCTCCGATCTAGATTCAACGTATGCGCCTTCTCTGGAAGTCGGCTGCTCCTCTGGCACCGGCCCACGACCAAACGAAGAGGGCGCACAGCCTGTCGACACAACCAGTCCGTCCGCTGGGAACACCCCATCATTATCCATCGAGAATCGCGAGATGCAAGCCGAAAGTCACAATACCCACCGCCTACCAGCTGTGAATGCATCAACATCGCAAGCCGATTCGTTCCGAAGGCTTGCTTTCCGTCCAACGTCTCAGAGTGCAAGTGCACAGCGGCCATCAACTCTCAGTCCATCTCGCACTAAGCAGCAGCTCGCCGGCTTTCCGGTGGACAGGAGACGTAGTGCGCCATTGACTTCGGAAGGCGGCACGCCACGAAGCAAAAGACCGCGGCCCTCGCCGGGGCCGGTGCCATTGACTCCGCGCATCGGCCGCCACAGCGCCTGTCGACCGCTGGTCCCGTGTCGGGATCCCGAGGTTGGATGTCCGGGGGCGAGTGATGGACCCGTGCTTTTCTTCAACGACCACGAATTCAGCCAGGGCCAAGCCACCACGGAAGACGTGCGGTTCGTTCTGGGCCGGTGCGATTGCGCGAACGCCGAGGCGCTGCGGATGATGTATCGAGACATTCAGACGGCCCGACGCGAGTTCGGAAGGTCCGACGATGGAGCGCCTTTCGAGGAGGCGATTTCCACCATGTTCTGGCAGGCGCTCAACAATGCCATTGCGTTGGTGTGCCCGCACCGGGAGTCGCGTGAAACCAGTCTTGCTCGCTCTGAAAGTATAGTGATTAGCGATGACAGTGACGAGGAGTAGAATTGTGCGAAAGGCAGGTGGGAGAAGGTCAGTGGTTGTGTACGTATCCTAGCCGAGTCTGGTCTAGTCCCAGGGTCTGGAGCTCAAATTGAGATGTAGCCCGGCTTGGCACGACGGTCCCGTGATCTCACTGACTCCGACTCCTACACAATGTGACTGATGAGACGAAAGTCGGCGCCTCCACCACCTGGTGAATGCGAATCCTCCGTATCGGGATGCCAACCGTCCTAGCTTATAATCTGGCCGTCGCACAGAGACACATGGAGACGTAGGCAGGCAAGGGCGCTCGGCGCAGATGGAAGTGAAAGAGATATATAGAGGATTGCTCTTTCAAGAACGGAACTCTAGCACCTGCCCGGCCGCGCACGGTACATCGCTATGCTGTTCACCGCACCAGCAGGGTTCTCTGGGATCTTGTGATCTGAACGTGATGAGGGTCACATCGTCTCCGCCATGTGCTTGTACGTAGAAGCGAAACAGATCTGGCGGCATCGGAAAATACGCAAGCAAGCGTCGGCGCGGTCCACTGTATTGCTCAAGCAGCCTCATGCTCGCACAGCCTCGATCACGGAGAGCAGGTTCGAGGGTGGCCAAGATCTCTCGTGCGGATACCGGCGCCGCGCTCGACACGTAGGCCACAAATGTCGAAGGTGGTTGACTCGGAAGATAGCAAGCCTGAAAGCCTACGCCTCGCACACGGATGGCTCGTCCCACCAGCCGAGGCATCGGAGTCCCCGAAGTCCTTCTGTCGACTTTCAGCGAAGCATACCAGACGCGGCCCCCCAAGCGTGCAGCGGTGCGCAACATCGCGAATGTACCGAAGGCAGCCTCGCAACCACGCTCAACTTCGCTCCGGCGGGCATCGCGGATGGGCGCCTCCGGAGTGTTCAGTGGGAGCATAAGATAGCTCAAATTCGCTTGTCTTTTGAGACCCACGAAGTCAACCATCGTCACGTTCATGCTTGCTTTGTTGGGGAGCGGTCGAGAGTTTCGGTGTGTGCGGGCGGTAGCGGCCTGCCCGGGCGGTAACGCCAACGGTGACTCCGCGAGCGAGGTATGAGGCAGTCCTTGCGGTGGTGCTGTGTTTCGTTCGAGAGCAGGTCCTGGCCGTTCGGCGGGAGTTCTGACGGCTGAAACCACCAGCGCATCAACATTTTGCAGCAACAGCAATCGTTGGCCTGCCAACCCGACCGGTTTCTTCTGACCCTTGGAATGTAGTCGGACAAGCAAATCTTCCCATACAGCATGGGCTTCTGCGCCCAGTAACGACCATGCCGCGGACAAGATCCGAGTGACCTCTTCCGCCGGCTGCCGGGCAAGTTTGATCGCAATGGCAGGCCTCAATCCGGCGTGAAAGGCGAAAAGATGGTACGGCGTCGGGAAATGCAACTTGGCCTGCGTGATCCTGTCGCTTTTGCCAAGACTTCTGAAGTGGTCACTGTCGAAAGGCTCTGGAATCGCCAGGCGCTCTGGCTCAGCGGTTTCGGCATCGCGAGCCGTGGATGATAGAGGCTCCGTGGCCGTGGCGACACGACCACGGCGGCTTCTCATTTGAATCTTGTCGCAGACGGCTTGGAGGACCCGGGGGTCCGGAATGCTGCCCAGCAGGACATCGGCCACCAGATCAGCCTCGCACTTGTCCAGCAGCGCCGACATGCGTGCCAGCACCGCAGCATCGTGCCCGCCCGTACTCAACTGCTGCCGAAGCCAGCCGGCACGATCCGTGGGCAGAAGAGCATCGTCACCATCAGCACGGAGCGCTTCCTCCATCCGATATCTGCAGAGCTCCTTCATGGCCGCCGTCACCAGGGCACTGCCGTCCGGCCATTTGGCGAGCACATCCAGACAGGTGCTGATCCTCTCCGAGCGGGCTGTGGTGCCGGCATCTTCTCCGCCCGTCTCCCGGTCGCCGGCATCTTCACGTTCTCTTCGCGGGGACGGTGGCACAGGCGTGGAGACTCCGGGACTGGCGCTGCCTCGCGCATCGTTCACGGCCCCCTCGGGGTTCTGCTGGTGGCTGCCGCGGTCCGGTCGAGATATGACAGATCCGGGCTCGGACTTGATGCCATGCTTGCCATACACGTAGTCTCTACTCCGTTTGGCCGCAGTGCTGAGAAACTCGGGCGGTTCGGGTTGTGAAGCGGCTCGTTTCTTGTTCGTGGAAGCCGATTCCATGCCGGAACTACGGTCCATCGGGTTTAGCCTTCGGTACCAGCTCCTGCACGTTGCACTTCTCCACGTACCTGTAATTCGACCTCTGCCCATTCACGACTCCCTCTGCACGCTCTCACTGCTGCGCCCTTCTCCACAGAATCTAGCACAAATCGTCAGTGAGTGTGATCCTCCAGCATGTCCGCGTTATGATCGCACCTGGCACATTGAACCGGGTCGGGGCTGCGGTGCGCTGGAGATGCTTCACTCCCGGGCTCGTGTGCAGTCGAGCGAGGGACAGAGAAGCACGCGTGGGCTCGGACTGCGCGAGACGATTCTGCTGACCCTCGCGCGCGTAGATGAGGCTACTGGGATGGAGGCCTGTCCCGAACACACGCTCGAGCATACCTCCGCTCGTATGAAGCCGTACCACCCACCACGACTCTCCCGACGGAGCTTTCCTGGAATGCGAGTGCTACCACTACCATGACCGTCGCCATCTCGCCCGTGTGAATCGCGGTCACCGTGACAAGCCCTTTGGCTTACCAGGAGCCTCAACTCCCGTTCCCGAACCAGCCCGACACGTGGAGCCCATGCTCCTTTCTCGCGGACCATAGCGCGACATGGTCAGGAAGTCCAAGGCGACGCGCTTGGACGCATTGACAACGCGAGGGCGACGCCCGCGGTGTCGACGCGGTCGACGCGATCGAACGCGTCTCGCCTTCGTGGGTCAGTGAGGGTCATGTTCAGCACCGTTCGCATCTGATGCCTCTCTTCCCGTGGACCGATGCGGCAAAGGAGGTGGCCAGACTTCAGAAGCGAACCATCGACTTCGGGCTCCTCCAGGAACAGACGGAACAAAACCGTGACCGGGCAACGAGAGTCCGACGATCGGTCTGTCCCAGCCCTGAGAAGCTGCCCAAGACCGAGTCCGGTGGGTCCACTGTTCTACTGCGAGGACAGAGCTGATGGGAAACAGCGAACCCCATATCCACAATCATCAATCGCCTGGTTGCAACCACAACCGCCGCGCTGACCAATCACCGGCAAGACGATCATAAGCATCCGAGCACATTGGGGACGGACAGCTCCAAGGCCCCGACAGATGCGAATGACAGACCCGGTGGGGAACAACGGGCTGGGTACGTTGGCGACGTGGAGAGAGAACGAGCTGACGCCGCGCCGGAGAGCACTGGTCAGAAACAGGAGATGGACCAAGAGAAGGCCGACGAGGAGAGTGGAAAACCCGGAAAAATGGCCTCGGTGCCAACTTCCTCGCTCGACCAACCGCGGGGATCTGCCGTTGATGGCCCACCCGATCGTCGAGCCGACGAGAGCTCAGGCCGCAGAGCGAGAAGACCGTCTTCGTCAAGTCCACGGCCTGCACCCACTCCGACTCTTCCGCCTGAAGCACCTCCCCGACTCCGGCTCGAAGATCGAGACTGGGCTGTTGTAGGAATTGCTGATGTACGGACACACTGTGGCATCGTGCAGTACAACGCGGTTTGGGGCACGAATACCAATCACCCCCCGTACGGCCACACCCGCTGACGCTCACATGTAGGCGACACCCGCCATGAACTGCCGACACTGCAAGCAAATGCGGATGGCGTATTCCAGGTTGAAGTCGACGGCAGGATTTGCGAAATTGTTGACTTCGACACTCCACCTATCCTCGGCGACGGTACAGAGCGGCAGGTCCGATGGAAGGCCGAATGGCTGTATCTCTGGGAGCTCTCCGACGCCCGAAAGGAGGTTATCAGCTTCAGCAATCGGAGGGATGAACGCGTGACCGAAGATCCAGAAGATCTGGAACAATACTATCCGCCAGAGAGGGAACCTCCGACGACAGAACGCGTGAACCTACCGACCGAGCTTGTCTTCTCGCCACAGCGTGATGCCGATTACACCATCGGCCTCATGCAGAGATGCATTGACCTCGTCGAGGCTGACCATGACAGTCGCAGGTTATCTATTCAGACTCTCATTCAGTATCTCAATGAATTCCCCCGTCAGCGACTGAAATTCCGCCCTCGCTGGTTGCTGAGCATGGATGACGACGCACAATACAGCGACATCCTCAACGCCAGGAAAGAAGATCATCTGCGGCCCCTTCTGGTCTACGTCCTGGGACAAGCACGTACCCGCCCATGTTCGTACTGTGCTCGGCAGTGCGGTCCTTTCCCCAAGTGTGTCACGAAAGGGGGTCTGTTGAAAGGGGCGTGTGCGAGTTGTGCGTTGGCGGGTCGCGGCAAGGAATGCGAGTACCATTTGGATGGTAAGGCTGTTCCTACCCATGATAGGCTGTGGCTGACATAGGCCAGTCCGTTGGAAAGAGGAGCACCGGCTGGTTCGAGCACCCGACGCACTCGCACCGGGTGTTGGGAGTAGCCCAAGCTTCGGGAGCGATGGATGGGACGAGCAGGTCGATGAGCCTGTTTCTGACATGCCGTCCTCGCCACCAGTGCAGCACATGGGGAATGCATCGGAGCGTGCGTTGGGCGCTGGGCCTCCGAGCCCGCCGTCATCGTCCTCGGCAGGTCATTCATATGACAATAACGAGCCGCAACTCTCGAGAAGTAATCACTCCCACAGCGCCAATATGCACGCGCTCGAGGACGTGTGTGCATGGCCAAGCTCTCCAAGATCCTTTGGCCAACCTGGAGTTCACGACATGGAGCAGCCACCACCATCTCCGCCATCGAGCGATGAGCACGCCCATGATGTGGCTACACCAGGGCCATCTTCTGCGGCCCAAGACGTAGACGTCCATCCTTCTGGACAACAAAGGTGTAGCAAACGAAAGCGCGTCGATACCACGACAGATGGCCCACAACGTGTGCAGCCCGTCCGGCGACAGAAGCCTGTCAGGACCACAGAGATCGTGCATGATGGACGGGATAATGCCCTGCACGGGTACGACGCTCGTCATGCTACGAGCGACCATCGGCAAGAGAGGGTGCCTGACACCAAACCGGGGACTCCAAACGCACCGGCCCAGAGCGACCAATCTTTGGAAGTGAACACAGCCGAGTCCGGATCAACAGCTGTGGAAACCGATCACCAAATGACATCGTCCGGACCGACCGCCGCGACCGCCACGACACGGCAAGATGAAAAGGCACAGGAGCACGTTCCTCACGCGAGTTGCAGCACTGGCGCTCCGTGTGTCGATCCGGTACTCAATCCCTCACTGATTAAAGACGAACCAACTTCACCACACGAGCCGGCAGCCATCTTTCGAGACCGCAAGCATCCGTTCGAGGCGGGCGAACTATCCGACGTCGAGGTGCGACACCTGCTCCGTCTGGCGTCTTGTGACCGGGTCGACATGGTCGATGAGGGCTGGAAGTGCTTCCTCGACAACGCGCGGGAGTTCGTCCATCGGAGCGATTACTGCGAAATCACGAGGGAGTGCTATCTGTCCTGGTTCTGGACCGACCTGCTGGATGACATCGCGAGAGACACCTGTCCTCGTCCCCGTGACCATGACCATGGCGGCGAGAAAATCATCATCGACCTCACACTCGACGATGACTGAGGGTGGAGAGGACCGGATTTGTGCGGGGAGTGTCGGGAGGCGGGCCATATTCTTTCGTTTCAATGCACTTGTAGTCTACCCACTGTACGTTCGAACGCACCATCGCTTGACGTGACCTTTGCTTCCTGCTTCCCTTCTCAAATCACAACATCCGCCCTCGCTCCGACGCCTCCCCCGTGACGACATCCGAGTGCTGTTCTCCTGAAATCCTCCCGATCCCCACCATGTCCTCGAATTGACGCATGTGTCGAACCTCTCGCTCCAGCCTTCGATTCCGTGCTCGCACGCCGTCTCACCCTCATCGTCTCCGCACTCCCCTTCGGCGTCCCGATCCTCCCCGTCCCGACTGTCCGGCGGTCCGCATCCGGGTGGGAATCCAAGCTCAGACTCTGTAACCGACACGAAGATGGTCCACAGTCATAGAGACAAGGGGTGAGTCGGCTCGATGTGCTCGTGTTTTACGTTTTGCACCTGCTCGCTCGTAGGTATCAGCTTCTGTGTGAGCAACACATTTTGCCATCTTTACTGTCATTCGATCTACGATAGGACGCTAGTATTCTACCCAGTCGTGTAGCATTCTGATGTGCTCTCGTCGGAGTGAAGCATGAACCGGGAAAGATCTATCTCCCAGAATATTGAATCTTTCGATGCAAATTACATGCAGCCGCGTTACGTGCGCGAGCGTCGAAAATCCAGACGTGCGCACACACCGCTGATGGTGATCCATATCGAGATGCGGCCGCGCAGAAGTGACGAGGGTTCCGCAGGAGTGTGGCGACGGCGGCGCGAATTCACAGATCCGCTTGGCCACATGGAACCTCAGCTTGGCCGAGATAGACCCACGCGCCGTCGGTGGAGGGAGCCCACCAAGACACAGGTGACGCGTAATGTCAGAGGGCGGGCGACCTTCTGATGATGAACTCCGCGTGCTTTAGATGTCCCTTCTCTGTACATCGACTCTGGACTGTGAACTCGAGATTCCGCCATCGCAATACGAACCACGGAAGCCGCACACGACATCGAATCGACGCCGATATGGCGCGCGAAGACGAAGCTCGGACCGAGCTCGATCGCAGGACATACTCAAGAGGAATTGCACATGTAGATTCGGAAACGGCTGCTGCTACACTTCGAGAGCCCGCACCTCTGTACAAGAAAAAGATTCATCAACCATTATAGCCGTCGCCTCGTGGCCGCGACGCCCCTTCGATCTTCATCGGTGGATATCCTAGAACCTCCCGCCGTCGGAGCTGTCCGTCGCGCTCTTCTCTCTCACCAGGACACGTTTGGGATACGGGGATGCGGGAGCGTCGCCCTCCGGCGTGCCATCTCGCGCCACGCCGGTCCTCGAGTCGCTGTGCGCGTAGCCGTATCCGTACGGCATGAATTGATCCCGTGTGCGCGCGGGCGATCCCGGCCGACCTCCTTCCATGTTCGCCGACCGTGCGGCCGCGGCGGCGACCATGTCGCTGTCGTTGAAGCCTTCTTTGCTCATGGGTGCCGCGCGCTCGGTGATCCCGGCATTGAAGCCGCCCGACATGCGGTCGACTTTTCGGTCGTGGCGACGCTTCAGCCAGTGGGCCGCGACGCCGACGAGAGGAAGGAGAATGGCCAGGGCGATGAGCATGATGACCCATTTCTAGACGAAGTCAGTGGGAGCGGGACACACTCTTCGACGATGCGACTCACGTAGTGGCACGACCACCAATCTCCGAGACACTCCTCCTTGAACGACGTGTCCACCGGGCCGCTGGAAGAGCTTGCCGTGCTCTTCGCCGTCGCGGCGGAGTCGGAGCCCCCGGACGTCGAGTGGGGAGCGGCGGCCGTCGTCGTCGAGACGCCGGTCGCGGCTGCATCTCCCGCCGCATGCTCGGAGGCGCCATTATCGCTGCCGCAGTTGCTGTTGTACCATTTTGAGATCTGATTGTTGTCGGCGGAATTGGTGCAGGTGGAATCGCAGATCCCGGTCGCCGAGCTTCGAAGCGTCGTCAGGTATGCCGACTGACAGAAACAGATCCAATTCGCCTGCGTCTGCGTGTTCGTCGCCGAGCAGGCTTGGGCGGCCTGGATGAGGAGCGGACAGTTCTGCGCGCACGACGGCAGCTTACTGTTGCCATCGGAAAGAACTCCTTGCTGCGCGACGGAGGTTGCGACGGAGGCCAGGACGGTCAGGAGGATGGCGGAGAGCATGTTGGCGGATGCCGTCGATACGCGGCCCTTTCACAGATGTCGTCGCGGTGGAGGGGAGGACTCGGGGAGCGATGGGGGTGTCGTGTCAGACGTTGAGATGTAGCGAACGTATTCGTGGTTCGTGGTGCGCGGGACACTTGGTGGTTGGAATGTGGCCCTCCACCGCTCACGGCGCGTTGTGATCGCTGGTGTTCACAGTCGTCGGTCTCGCGCTTGCAAACGAGTGTGAGGATGAGGATGATCAGGTCGAGTCTGTCGCCCCCGATCTGACTTCTTCTGGTGTGTATCGGGAGACAGGTGTCGAGGGTGGTGCACCATGGCGGGCGCAGGCAGTCCCTGGCGAACCCGTGTCACGGCAGGAACGAGCGATACGGCTACGGTGCGGGGGTTCGCTTGCTTCTGGCCTGAATCCGACCCGTCCTTTGCTCCCCAACCACAACGATGATCGTGTCCGTGACGGCCTCACCACGACATCGAATCCTGTGCACCTCGAACGTGTCACCGGTATTGATCTGTGGATGCGGGTTCGGAAGCTCTTCGAACGTCACAGCAGATGTGGTCTCATCCAAGACGCAAAAGCATCGCCGAGCCGAGCGAGCCAAGAACAAGCATTTCGTCCGCTGCCAACAATTTCCCCTGAACACCGGCCTTGTCAAAAGCTTTTCGACGTGCCGGACATGGGCCCGATTGGCAGGGCGGTGCTCGTATGATGAGCATTCTCCCACTGTACGAGGTATGCCTGCTCAAGTGGAACCGGGGTCGGAGCTGTGGCTTGGCCGCAGTATCTCGCCCTGACTCCATCTCTGCCATCCAACTGCGTCATGGCGCTTCGATGACCGAACGGCGTCCTCCCGCTGGCGACAGCACCGGATGGCATAAATTGGTAAGTCCTGCACGCGGTGACCCTTGCGACTGACACGGACAAGCACGCTGCCGCGCAACGCCCATATTCTTATCCCATATCATTTTCTTCATCTTTGCTCGAGATCTTTACGCCTCGCCTTTCGCATCTTGGGTTGATATTGTAGTCAGCTGTAGTCGTGACTCTTCTTCATTCAAAGTGCTGCTCTAGGTTTCGGCACGCGAGACTAGTCTACCAAGACTCAGGACATTACAGGGGCGAACTGGACGTTGAGTGGAACAACATCACAGCTAGACGATGGGACGAATTTACGAATGTCTCCCGCAAGACGAAAACGATTCTGACCACAACGTGTCGGATCGAGCATACTGCTGCAAAGGAAGTCTTTACATACAACGGGCAAGATTCACGATCTAAGACGCCACCAAGTCGAACACCAATATCGAACGAGGCGGGAGTATGACCGCCACGACAGGACTTGCTCCGACAAATGCTGTCATTGACATGACCGTTCCTCTCGAAGTCGCTGTACTTACAACTCGCCTGCGCAGGTGATACGACTTCCAGATCTTGGTGGCTCTCCCGCATGCGAGCCTCGCGTTCCACGGTAAGGACATCTATGGCTTGGCAGCTTCCGCCCACGAGCATACCCCGCGTAGGCGGAAGGTAGACGCAATTTTCTTTACGAGGATGATGTTGGCACGACGTAACAGCTCTAGATCAGCTTCGATGAGGTTTTGAACCTGACTCGTCTATCACGCAACTGGATGTAAAGCACCACGTGTGCAGCGAGAGCCCAACGATACCAGGCGCGTTTTGGAAGCATTATGCTCGGCGATACGACTCTCATTACGATGGGGGTATTGTTCTCTGCAGTTGTTCGGGCGATGCCGCGCCCGAAGAGTGGTAGGCGTGGCATGCTTGAGTAGCCTGAGACTGGAAGAGGCGAAGCCCAGATTATCTCACGCCCAAGATCGGGCTGCGTGAGGGTCCGTTCTGAGACGAACACGCCTGAATTCAACCCGCAATCGGAAAGTGTTTGGCTTGATCAAGAAACCATGTGTGCTGCTGCGCATGATAGGGCGTTGTAGATAATCGGAGTGGAAAGTCGGCTTGTTCCGCGAGACTGCTTATCGATATTCACATGGTGACCCGCCGCTGGGTGCAGCTGAGTGAATCCCATTTCTGTACAGACGCGTAGCAGTCCGAGTTGACGCCTCAGGCCGACGCCAGGGTCTCCCCGCGTCGTCCACCTCGGACGCCCGAGCTTCATGTGGCAGGCGTCACTCGAGCTCTTCCCAAACATTTCCCATCCAGCTGTGCATTCAAGCTTCAAGTTCCCTTCGGCACCCACGCGACGATGGCGCCTCGACCCAACAGCGCCAATCTGCCGCCGCCGACGTTCGACCTCGATACATGGACGAACAACTACGAAGGCGCCCTCCTCCCCCTTCGCCTCGCCCACATCGCCCTCCATTGTCCCTCGCTGTCGAAACAGGCCCTCACGCTGGCCATATCGCACGCCAAGCAGGGCAAAGATGTGCAGCTGTACAACCGACTCACCGATCTCGCCGCCAGCCTGAAGGTCCCTGGACTCGCAAAGCAAGATACCGAGTGGGCGGTGCGGAAGGATGAAGAGAACCGCCGCGAGCAGACGCGACTGGAGAGTGAGCTCCGAGGCTACAAGAACAACCTGATCCGCGAGTCCATCCGGATGGGACAAGAGGACCTGGCGACTCACCTCCTGCTGACGGGCGGTCCCATCCCCGACCCGACCAACCCGCAGTCGCTGAATTCGTCCGGCTATAACGCCGCCTACCAGCAGTTTGGCAAGATGCGCGACTATTGCACCACCCCGACACACATCAACGGCATGACTCTGCGCCTGATCTACACCGCCATCCTTCACGCCGTCTCGGCGCAGCTGAACGGCGCCGCGGCGACCATGCACCTGCAGAGCATCAACGTGAACAGCAACCGCCTGCGCTCGAGCGGAGTCAAGGAAGAGGAGCAAGCGAAACTTACGCCCATCATGTGTGTCGCCATGGGGCTGGCGCAGCTCGGACAGGGCGAGTACCACAGTGCGGCTCGGAACTTCTTGTCGACGCCGTTCGAGTACCACAACCTGGGACCCGTGCTGAACCTCAACTTCGAACGATCCGTGGCCAATGCCAACGATGTCGCCATCTACGGCGGGCTGTGCGCGCTGGCCACCCTGTCTCGCGAAGAGCTGATCGACACCGTGCTCGGCGGTCCCTTCCGAGCGTTCCTGGAGCTCGAACCCCACATGCGGAAGGCCATCGGCCTCTACACCACGGCGAAGTACCAGGCGTGCATCACCACCCTGCAGCGCTACTACAGCGACTGGAGTCTCGACGTCTTCCTCGGCGCCCCGGCCCCGTCCATGCTCGGTTCCCACGTCGATCGGCTCTTCGCGAAGATCCGCGAGCGCAGCATCACCGCCCATTTCTCGTCCTTCTCCGAAGTCAGCCTGGCCTCGCTCGCCTCCACCTTCCCGCCGCTGTCGACCGCGCCGGACGCCATGGAGGTGGAAGTGCTCGGCATGATCGAGACGGGCACGCTGCACGCGCGCTTGGACGTGGTCCACGGGGTCCTCATCGCGCCGCGGAAGGAGCTGCGATCCGACACCCACGTGGCGGCCCAGCGCGCGGCGGAGGAGGTGGAGCGGACGCTGCTCCTGCGGCTGCACAAGGTCAACATGACCCTGGCGGGGCTGGACGTGCCCAAGGCGAAGAGCAATTGGGACGCGATGCGCGGGAACGGGTATTGATGGCGTGATGAGGGATGGATGAATGAATGAATCGATGTTTGTTTTTCACGGCATAGCGAGGCGTCTGATCCGTGCTGCGCGCCGCAGCCGGAAGTTATATAGAAGATGAACCGCAGATACCCGCACGAACGCGAGCGTGACGATCCGTCCGCGGATGTATTTCGCGACGAAGGTCACAGATTGTCGTCGTCCCCGCGGGGAGTGGGATGCGAGGATCATCACACGAGCCGCACATCCATGCATAGAACGAGCTGCACCCCAGGAAAGCAAAAACCAATACAGTATGAAGAGAAGCGATTCACCTCCAGCTATGACTGCCACGCATTTTCCGGTGCGTTTTCGCTTCTATCTACATCTACTTCCGTGAGTTAATCATCACCCGCTTCAGGTATGTGTATTTAACACGTCATCTCGAAAGACCCAATTCCCATTTTCCTCCCATTCGTCCCATTCCGGTTGAGACGGCGTGCTTCTGATCCGATCCTCCGTCGCTTTTGGTGCAAGTCGTGACGGCCGCGGATGAATGCGGGCGAGGATTCGGCGCCTGGCGACACTGCGCGGAGGATTGTGTCGTCGGTCTGGACCTCTGGCACGGCTGGGCGCTGGGGTCGGGTGCGGTGGAGGACATCTGAACGCTGGGAGCGTGCGGTGCGGGTGTGGTGTGATCCGCGCGTCGAGCGGGCTGTCATGGCTCGGGAGGGTGGGTTCGTCTGTTGCGGACGGCTGCGCTTCCCGTGGGGATCACGAGCGGAGAGAGGAGGGGGGAGGGCGTCCTGCGAGGGTCTCGGAGACGATGCGATATCAGGCGTGATCTCGCGATGAACGGGACGGGGCTTCAGTCGTCCAGCTCGAGGAGTTTGCGGATGACCTTGACCTCGGCGTGGCCGCGCATGTTCTTCATGCGGTGGCACCAGATGACCTGGCCCTCCT
Organism: Pseudocercospora vitis; assembly: GCA_026120125.1. Lineage (NCBI taxonomy): Eukaryota > Fungi > Ascomycota > Dothideomycetes > Mycosphaerellales > Mycosphaerellaceae > Pseudocercospora > Pseudocercospora vitis. The sequence continues at coordinate 366,809 of JALRML010000028.1, read as the reverse complement.
CGAACAGGAATTCGCCGCCGACCTGCAGCGGCTGGCCGCCGCGGAGGATGTCGCGCTTGGTGATGCCGTCCGGGTCGTGCAGACTCTTCTTGACGGTCTGGACCTGGCCGTTGGCCCAGGCGACGGTGCTGATGTCCTTCATGTACTCGGGTCGCTGGCTGCCGATGTTCAGGGTGGACTTCATGCCGAGCTTCTTGAACAGCGTGCGGGAGGGGTCGGCGAACATGGGGTAGGGACAGTCGCCGCTGAATTTCTTGTACTGCGGGATCAGGTCGGGCTGCCCGCAGCCGATGACGATGATGGAGGTCGGGATGGGGATGCTGAAGTACTCCTGCATGCTGATGCTCTCGGTGAGGGCTTTGAGGTAGGCCTGGCAGGCGCCGCAGTAGAAGTGGCGGACGAAGATGATCAGTTGCCGTTGGTAGTGGAGCCCGCTCGGGTCGTAGTAGAGCGAGCCGAAGGGTCTCGCGTTGCCGTCGGCGTCGTAGATGGGCACGTCGTGGACGGCGAGCAGCGTGGCGCGGTCGGGACATTCATCCGAGTTGAGGGCGTCCAGATCGGAATCGGAGTGGAAGCGGGCGAACCATTCGTCGGGCGTCACGACGGAGGTGGGACTGTGCAGCTGGTCGGTCGAGCCCATGGTGGTCGGGGCGGTGTCGTCGGTGTCGCTGGAGAAGAGGGAGTCGGATTGGGGGTGTTGCCGGTAGAAGTGCTTGCCGAAGGGGAGCGTGTTGCTGGACGGTGTCACGGGCGACGCGGCGGCGGTGGTGGTGCGGCTCCGCGAGGGCTCATAGGGCGCCTCGAAGCGGCTGGTGCCCACCGGCGAGACGTCTCGCATGGTACTCATGGCGGTGGTTTCACGGGCGTGGGTCGGGGGCGACGGTCGGCGGGCAGCAGGCGTGGGAGGGAGGGCGGTGCTCGTGGAGGGGGAAACGGAACGACGACGAGACCTCTACGAACCCGGCAGAGGCGACCTACTGTACTCTTACATGCGTCGACGGCATCCGCGACTCTCACGCTGCCGTGCGACGTGCAGCGAGAAGCACGTCCTGCGCGTCTGCCCCCCAAGCTTTTCCCAAACGCACCGTGGCGGGTGGCTAAGATGTTCGAGATGGTCCACACGACTCCCGACGTTGAACTTACGGGTACGCGGTTGCGCCGGCCCTCGCCCACCGATGCACGGTTGCGTGGTGATATGTCGTCTGGCCGTGTCAGTGGATATGGACATGTACAGTATACAGGTCGAGGTGGCAGAGGGGCCCGCCTCGTGCACCCGACCGGCATATCGGCGACGGGCGGGGGAGGAGGCGTCGTGGTTCATCGGCACCACACGTTTCCTCCATGGGCGAGGGACGACGAGTGAGGATGACGGTGGGAGTCGCCGCGCATCGCATCGACGGCGGCTGCAGCCCCACGGCAATAACCATGGGGATATGAGAGGGTGTGAGGTCAACGGCCGACCACACACGGACCCGGACGTCAGGAGAGTATCCTGGCGGATCTGCAGGGCGGCAGCTCCGTTCGGCTGCCGCTTCGGCTCCTCCTCACAGCGCGCCGACGCTGAACTCCCATGTCCCGCCCGCATCACGATGGCGGCGACTCGTGGGTGGGAGGCATCTCCGTCGTTCACGTCCCGGGTGGAGAGGGCGAGTGGAGTGTCGCCGTGACGAGCGGTGCACCCGGACCGTTTCCACATCTCCCAGCGCCGGCCCACACTTTTGGGTGATGACATCGACACGCCCTCCCCCATCGTGACAAATGCGAAATGGCCACCAACCACGTCGTCCGGGAGTCTTCCGCCGCCTCGCGGACGTTGGAAAGTGAAACGCTCACTCGAGACGCCTCGACCACCGGCGATTCATTCACGAATTGCCATGAATGTGACGTATAAATATATCCGAACTCTCGTGACTCGGAAGCATCGAGACCATCTTCATTTCTTGTCTGCGAGATGGGAATCGAATCCGAGTCAATCCCATGTGCGCGAAACTCACCAGATGCTGCGAAGGGCAATACCATGTCGACGCGGTGCTGGCAGACGTCCGCGGGGCGGATAGGAATGTCTGGCGCTCGAGTCGTCCTCACGCCCAACCCAGCCCAGCCCGGCCATTCGGTATACGGCCGGGGGTGTTTCGTGTAACCGACGACCGGTCGCTCGGGGTGGCGCGAACGAAGTGCCATCGCTTCCATGCCGACCGTGTCTCAGACTGAGGTGCCAGACGTGTCACGGCGCGTCTGTCTGCTCATGAGGCTGCGGCTGGGGAGTGGGCTGCGCTGACATGTGTCTGTCTTGACCAGTAAGCACTCCAATGCTCACCCGCCCGTCGTACTTTCGACCCTGCGGCGTGAAGTAGCAATGCCTCTCACCGAGAGAATTCATTTGTGTTGCTGCCTGCGTGCGAAGGTGAGAGATCGCCTGGAGTGTGTGTAGCCTAATACCAGATCATCATTCGGGTTCAGTAGCTTGTACATGGCAGTGAAGGCTGCTGGCGAGGCGGACTGACGCGGAACAGAGCGATGCCTCACGATGCAAATACTCGCCCTCTCCTCGTACTTCGCACCTACAAGGCACCAAATACAAGTCTCGCCGAGAACTCGCGCAGTGCCCACTCGTGGGTGAGCTCAACCCTGCGATCAATCCGGGGCACGACAATCTTCATCTAAATCGTCGGGCGGAGTACCTTGTGTTGAGTCTCACCTGCGCGTGAATCTTCTGCCTCAGCGTTGCCCAACACAGTTCCAGCTGGGTCCAGAGCCCTCCTTTGCCGATGCCAGGTCGCCATCCATCAGCTCGCCGCGAGTGAAGGTCGCATCGGTAATCGCCGGAACGATGCATCCTCCTCTCAACATGTGCATCAACATCACGAGCGGACGGGAGGAGGTGAACGCAGGAGGTCGATGGACATTGCACCCATCCATATTCGCGGTTCATCAACGGACAACGCCACCGTCGCCCCCGACGGTTGCGCGAGGGGACACGTCGAGGGTCGAATTCATTTCCGCCCCGTATCACGTCGTGCGGCCATTTCGAGCCCGGTGTGCGGGCGGAGACGTTTGCTTGCGACGGGGTATCACTCACCGCAGTTCATGTACGCCGACATCTCGTGCTGGGCTTGGTTACACGGTGCTCCAGGTTTCATGTTCTTCTGTGGCCCTCCCGCTGCCGTGACCTCGGCGTGCCGAACCAAACAAATGGCTCTGCAGGATCTTCGGGAACCACCCGCATCCCCCGTGCGCCATTCCACCATGCCAAAAGACGATTCTGGTGCGTGATTGCACGTAGTGCACGGGCGGACGCGGATCGACACCAGGGCTCGGGTAGGTATCGCTACTTCCATCTGCGTTCCTGGTGAGGAGCGTGCCCGTTGTCTATTGCAAACGCCTTCTCTCTGAAATCCCGGTACGACGACACCTTCTGCCGCCTCTGCAGACGGATCAGCGAAAGTTTCCTTATACATGACCCTGCTGAACCGTTATCCTCCTATCATATGCCGGTGGCGTGAGCTACTGCGGGCACGCAATGGCTCCTGGTGTGTGCTATCTTCAAGTACTCCTGCCTGGCAACTCGCTTTCCATCCTGCCTCACTTCCGATCACTCCTTCCTCCCATCCACGATCGGATTGCATGTGCGGCTGACGGTGCAGCTCGCGTTTGCATTCGGCTCACGGCAATCCCCATGACAAACCCTTCATCCTCGCGGCAGAACTAAATCCACCAGCTTTCGACACAGCAGCGACAGGAGTTGCAATACTTCACAACACGCCCGACTGCTCCGACCACCATGTCAGGTCCGGGAAGCCCCCTCCTGAGGGGCCCAATGCAGCTCCCACGCTGGGCCAAGGTCGAGCGGTTCACCGGCAGCGGGGCGGCGCGGAAAGCGATGATGGCGGCGGCGGCGGCGGCGGTGGTGCTGCTCTTCGTGATGTTGGGCGTGACGCAAAGTCCAGCGTCGCCCCTCCATGGCATGAAGACCCAGCACGCGGACGGTGTGCGCGATCCCATCGAAGATGTCTACAATCGGACTTTGGGGGTGAGACATGTGGAGAAGTGTTCCGGACCGCAACTAACGTCTCGCAGTTCCGAAAGATCTTCGTCATCAACATGCCTTCGAGATCGGACCTGCGAGACTCCATGGCCTTGGCGGCGGGCTTCTCGAACCTCACCGTGGAGTTCATTGACGGGGTGAGGCTCACCGAGGTGGACGAAATGATGTTGCCCGCGGAGCACCCCGACATCGAAAAGATTCGATCGAAGAGCTTGGGCAACGTGGGATCGTGGCGAGCACACATGAATGCGGTGAGGACGTAAGTCGGCAGTCTCAGATCTTCGACCGGGGACCCCTGCTGATCTCTCCCAGCATCGTGGAACAGGATCTGGGCTCGGCACTCATCCTGGAAGCCGACGTCGACTGGGACATACGGATCCACGATCAGATGAAAGACTTCGCCCACGCCGCTCGACTGTTGGTCCAACCCACGGAAGGTCCGACATCGACGTTCTTGGATCCCACATATCCTCGCGCTCGGAGAGGCCAACATCATCACGATTTCGACATCGACGAGTACAACGTATCGACACCGACCACGTCCCCCTATGGCGACGTCGATCGGTGGGATATGCACTGGCTGGGCCATTGCGGCATGAACTTCCCGAGCGGAGAGAATAGCAAGCTCGAACTGCCTCTCGGCCGGGCGATCATCGCGAACGACACCACGACCGTGGCACCGCACCACTTCAAGAAAGATTGGGGAGGGGCGGAACTGGTCCACGAATATCCTCCCCACACCCGGGTCGTGACCCGCGCACGGAACAACGTGTGCACTCTCGCCTATGCCCTGACCCAGCAGGGTGCGCGGAACGTCCTGTGGGAGCTGGGCCTGCGGAAGATGAACTCGGCCGTCGACATCATGCTGCGCGACGTCTGCGATGGCAACTCGGAACGCCCCATGTCCATCTGCCTGAGCCTGCAGCCGCCCCTCTTCCAACACCACTTCCCCGTCGGCAAGACCATGAGCAACATCCACGACCACGTCGACTCCAAGGCGCGGCGGAAGGCGTCGACGACCAACATCCGCTGGAGCGTGAAGGCGAACCTGAAGAACCTGGTCAGGGGGAAGGACCTCGTCGACTCCTTCCCGGACGACGTCGGCAAGAAGAAAGCGCGACCGTCGCCATGAGTTCGGACGAGAAGCCGGGCGTTCATCCCGCGGTCGATCCGACCCGGCGCGCATTCTGCTTTTGGAGCGAGATACCCTGCATGGACGGAGTCACGGTGTATGGAACATTCACAGGAGGTTGTGTCTTATCCTTTGTCGTCATTGACGCGGACCGAGGATAAATGGGAGCAATTGTCGAGCGGAAACGCGAGGAGGACATATTGAGGCATATGAGGCACACGGGAGCACGGCAGTGAGGATGTGCTCTGCATTGCAATGATCACACTCTAGGCTGCGAAGTACTTCTGCCGTCCGGCTTTCGCGGGGAACTCTCCCACCCAAGCCGCCAGCTGCGCGATCACCCTCTCCTGCACCGCGCGACAGCCCGCGTTCACCACGCCGTTCTGCGTGACGAGGTCGCTGGTGTGGTACCCCCCCGGCACGATCTCCACGGGCACCTCCCGCGTGCCGGCCAGGGGACCCTCGGGGCGCAGGTCCGCGCTCACCGACGCCTCCCGCCACGGATCGTTGTCGCCGTTGACGTAGATGAGGCGCGTGGTATTGTCGATGTGCCAGCCGCCGGTGAAGGCGTTGACGTCGTCGTAGGTCTTGCCGTCGCGGAGGCCGTACGTCTCGCCCTGGGGCCCGTCGGGGAAGAAGAGCGCGCACTGCCGCACGGAGTAGGCGCTGTCGACCAGCCGCGAGACGATGGACGGCCGCCCGCGCGGCGCGCCGTTCTGCCAGTACCCGAACGGCTCGTTGCACGTCATCCACACCCACTGCCGGTCGATGCTGTTGCTGAGCGACGTGTCGGTGAAGAGGGGGTTGCTGGCGTTGTGCGTGTCGAAGCACGCCACGCTGTAGTTGTCGCTCGTGTACCCGTAGCTCGCGCAGTAGCCCTCCAGCTCCACCTCGGTCCACCACTTGGCGTAGCCCGCCAGGGCCTTCTCCACGCCCACGCCCTCGGCGTCGGGGACGGTGGCGTTGCCGCCGCCGCCCTCGGCGTTCTCGATGTAGTCGCAGAAGGTGAAGAAGCCGGTGTTGGTGTAGAACTGGTTGCCCTGCCACAGCCACGGGCCGTTCTCCAGCGCCGCCATGAAATCGTCGTTGTGCGCGACGCCGGTCATGTTGAAGCGGGCCTTCAGGGCGCGCTGCTCGTCGGCGGAGCCGTGGATGAGGATGTCGTCCATGTGGTCGATGACGAGGGCCAGGTCCTTGCTGCAGTTCCGCGGCATGCCGTCCTGGACGGGCTTGAAGTAGCCCCAGTAATCCCCGATGGCCTGCACGGGGGCGCTGGACGCGTGGTACGCCCAGATGGTGCCCGGCGCGGTGCTGGCGATCCACGCCGACAGGGCGCCGGAGTAGGAGCCGCCCATGACGACCCAGGGCACGTCGGCGGCGTTGCTGGCGGCGTGCGTGGCGAAGGGCAGCTGGACGTGTTCCGCGAAGTAGTTCATGTCGGCGATGGCGTTCGCCAACGTCAGGTACTTCAGGTTTTCCGTCGTCAGGTCGACGAACGGCGACGACGTGCCCCAGTATCGGTGTTCGAGGACGATCGTCGCCGCACCGATCTTCTCCGCGAGCACGCCCGTGGTGCGATTCGTGGTGAGGTAGCTGTAATAGCGGGTCGCGTTCACTTCGCCGGGGGTGAAGAAGACCACGGGTGAGCCGGGGCCTTTCCAGTAGGTGGTATCGTAGTAATAGAACTGCTTGAATGTCCCTGGCGTGTCGTCGGTGAGCTGGTGCGAGTGAAACATTTGAAAGTGTGGGACGACACTCACCTAAGCTAGGGTTGCTGTGATCGATGAGCTGGTCGAACGTGCTGTTGCTGTACGATCCGTCCTGGGGCGCTTGCCCACCCGCCATGTGAAAGCCACTTCCCCAAGAACGATGGGGATATCCCCCATTCCAATCCCAGTCGCCATGATCACGTCCGCCGCCCCGTCCCCCTCCGTGATGCCGCTGTGCGGCCACGCTGCTGGCGAGTGCAACGAATGCCGAGAACGCCCGGCATGTCTTCATGGTGGCCTCGAATGCGGCCAGCCGATTTCTCTCCGGATGTCACACGAGGTCTGAAGTACCCGCCTGGTCGGATTCACTGACACCCCACCGCTGGGCACGAGGTCAAGCATATAAAGCTGCCATGCTAAGCATCGACCCAACACAGCTGCAGATAGCACGGATGCGATCATCCGAACGACGTCGTGTCCCGTGAGTGGGACAGTCGCACCGCATCGCATCGCGACGCTCACTGGTCGTCAGGGAAATGCTCCTGCCCAAAGGGGGGTAGTGCTCCGGCACGATTGATAGGGTCCGACGCTAGAAAGTGGATGTCTTCTGTCGAGCTTCCAGATGGCGCATAGTGTCCACCCGCAACGCGCAGAGATCCTGGGCCAGTGGATGGCAGGCGATACTCGATAGTCACTGCGACGCTGTGTCACCCGACACGATTTCGATCAGGTTGCGCCGTTACCTCCCACGGCGCAGACATTGGCCCGCTGCACCGTACGGGACAGGACCTGCATTGTGCCGACATTCGCCAGCGGCCGTTGCCGAGGTATCGCATGGAGAAGAATGCTGCGACGCTTCATTTCGCGTGGGCTTGGGGGAATGCCGGGCATGTACGGTAAGCAAAGTGATCGTCGGTGGCAGCACGGTGACATCGTGACGATGATGTTCGAAGCAGTCGGGCGTCATTAGGTTGATCGACTTGAGCGGAAAGCTTGGCGATGTGCTTGGCATGCTGCTTGGCATAAGCTGTGCTCCGTTCAACCTTCAAGTTCTTGCCATGATCGGCACTCCATCGCGAGTTCGAGCATAGGTGTTCGGCCAGTTCCAGCTATTCGACGGCGACAACGCCAACTCTGAAGCAGCCGTCAACGAGTACATGAGCGAGGAAGGCGACCATGGATATCATCGCCTCTTCCGCACCATTCAGATCCTGATTCATATCCTACAGCGGGACCGTAGCAGGGTCTACAGCGCAGCTCTCATATCAGTTCCCGCGCAGAGGCCTGGCTGAACCTTGCATGAAGAATAGGGAACAAGGCACACGCTTTGAGATCGGACAGCTCCACATCTCATCAAAAAGACAGTCAAATGTGTATGCACAGGAGTGGTCTGGGCAAATTTGGACACAGATCATGCCCATGTAGGTGTCAGGTAGGGTCTCACGAGAGCACTGCTTTCGTGCTCGGGAGGATTCGCGGCTCCCCTTCTCACGACCAGGCCCAATGCCATTCACCTCTGCGACCCTGAGACTCCTCGCTGTTGGCCCCTTCCTCCTGCTACACCGGTCTTCAAGGAATATAGGCACCGGAGATGAAAGCTGCACTAATGCATCCTCACACCTGGACAGGAAGAAAGCGACCCGTCATTTAGTACCACGCAGACAGTGTTCTGCCGTGTCGGTGTCGGCTATCATCAAATGGGGCACTGGTAACCCTCAGATGACGAGGAACTGTTTGGAAGAGGCCCGCGCGAAAAAGGGCAATGTCATGACGTGGGAACCAGTTGAGAATATGCACAATGCGAGAAGATATCTCGCTCTCCACACACCAGGCTACCAGTTGTATGCTGGCTCAGTCTTGGCGGTTCGCGACTTGCGCTCGTCTGATTGCGCGCGATCGGCTGTGTCGATATGTCCTCTGCGTGGTAAGAGAATTGACTCAGTCGTAGGACTGAGAAGGTGAATGTGCGGATCGGAACTTCGAGGCGGATGAAGACTTGGGGATGAGAGTGATCGGGAGTGCTGGTAAGTGGTATTGCAGCTAGAATCAGAGAGCTGAACATCGTGCGCGCACGGAGGGTAGATATCCTATAGACATAAATATCGCTTGACCTCCGAACAGTATTGAACCGTCGTGCCTGGTTTCACGTGGAGCCTCCGCAGCCGCGAGATGCGGACGCGGGGAACGAACGCGGCCTCGGCGCGGAGTTTTCCAGCGCTCGTTCCTGACGGGCTCCGACCCACCATCCACGAGAGCATCAAATCGTCAACGACCACGGCACACCGTCCTGACCCTCGATCGCCATGCCCGGCGGTCGTCCGGCGAAGAAGCTCGAAGAGCACCGCGAGTGGATCATCGAGCGCGTGAACAACGACAAGGCCACCATCCCCGACATCGTGCTCGAGCTGCAGACCAAGCACAACCTCGACATCGGCCGCTCCACCCTGAACCGATTGCTCGCGTCGTGGGATGTGCGGATACGACGGCGGAAGTGGGAGGATTCGCCGGCGTTGCGCATGCGCGTCCGACACTGCTTCGATGGGTTGAAGTTGACCGACGAGGCCGCGCGCCAGGAGCTGCTCAAGCATGGCATCGACATCAACCCCGCCCGTCTCGCCACCCTGCGCAAGGAGATGGGCATGTACAAGCATACCTGCGGGCAGCAGCGGCCCATCGCGGAGAGCCACATCGAGGAGATCCTCAAGAAGGAATTTGAGAGCGAGGACATCCGGAACATGGCCATCAAGAAACTCTACAAGTATCTGTACGCCAAGTACAACATCGGCGGCCGGGCCATGGTCTACGAGATCGCCAAAAAACTGGACCCGGACGGGCCCGCGCGGCGCAGCACCGCGCAGAAGCAATTCGCCCGACGCAAGCAACTGGAGAAGCAAAGAGATCATCACACCCAGCAGCAGGAGCATCCTCACGAGCCGGCGATACGTGAGGCAGACGTGGGGCCAGTGCACATCACCGGGGGCGCCATGGCCAACTTTGACCCGTGTCTGATCTACAGTCCGCACGACGGCTATCATCCGGGCTTGTCCTGAGTGCTGTCCACGGGCGACGACGGCAATTCGCCCTTCACGCCTTGCGCATCGTCCATCTCGATGCCTGCGTTCCCCGCGCACAGCTCCACGGGTTCTCCAGATGGCAGCTCATGGCCTTGCCACCCCGGCGTTTCGTGCACGCTGTTCGAATGAGGCTCGACGATCTCTGGGCCGTCCTTCTCATATGCACCCGTGTCGCCATCGAGCTCAGGCGGGGCATCAGCACTCTCTGGCTCCTCGGTGGTATGCGTTTCACTCCGCCGACGCAGAACGAACCACAGCCCGACCGAGAACACGCATAGCCCGACGACACACCCGACCACAACGCCTGCGATGGCCCCTGCGCCCAGTCTTGATCCGTCACCACTCGCGATGGACCCCGTGGCCATGGCGAGGTCTCGAGTTGCTGTGGATCCGGGACGGGCGGTGGTTGTGGCCCGACTGCCCGCGAGACCCGTCACGGTGAATGGATTGAGGTATGTTCCGAGCTGCGCTCGAACCGTGTAACTAGCGTCTTTTGCCAGACAGCTCGTCACTCCATCACGGAACCAGGTGGGCACCTGCGACCACACTTGGCTCGCGCACAGCTCTTGCTCGTCGAAACACATCAAGTCCTGGGAGTAGTATGTGCACTCGCACGGCCCCGGCCAGTCGGTCAAGCTCCCATAGCTTTGGGTGCACTCCTGCCGGAGCGAGTCGATCCGTTGTGCACAGGATTGAAAGGTGCTCTGCACCGAACCCGTGCATTCGCCGGTATACGTTTCAGACATGTCCTCACCGCCGCTCCACGAAGGCGCGGACGCTGGCAGCTGAAGTCGATCGAATCATCCGAGCCTCAGCTGGGACGGGACACTCTTTTGAGACGCCATTTCGCTCGTCCACCCTCCAGCTCCTGTGTCCCGACGGTGCAGGTTCAGGAATTGCTCTTCCACCAATGTCCCCTCCCTCCCACTGCTGCACATCGTTTGAGCGACGGTCGTGGTACGCGCAGTCAGCAGGATGGCGTATCTGCGTCACCGCATGGCTCTCTTGGCTTGCAGCTAGTCCCGGCGAGTGCATGCGGCTCCCGTCGCGATTGGCCCCAACGGCACACCATCTTGCCGCATTGAGCATGTCTCCTTCGCCCAGCCCGGCTCCTATAGCTGTCCGTGCCGTGTGATCGTGTTCCGTCGATGTTGAGGCTGGGTCGTGTCGTGAGCGCATGTGCAGCCGGCCAGAGCCATATTCTTGTTGCGATGCTTCCTCGGTGCGAATGCCACCAGCTCAGCTCCGTCACACGCCTGTTACATCGTAAACCAGAGCTTGCATCGTCCGTGTGCGTAGAACACCCGCCAATGGTCTGCGGAAATTCTCTCCTCCCTCGCTCATTGCCCTGTCGCAATCACGACGAACCATCTCGTCGGTGTTCGCTTACTATCACGGTGCGCCATCGCGAGGGGAGCGCCGTCGCACCGCTCGCGCAAACCTGATCGCCCCCACTGCTCGGCACCGCGGACTTGCATCGATCCCCCATTCAAGCTCTTCTTGAATCAGCCACTGGTCGATTCCATCGTCAGTCGCGTTCCCCGCTCATCTATATAGCCTCGCTCCAGTGAAGCACATTACCGCCTGGACCGGGCCCGTGGCCTTCCACTCTGACGGCCTTCACACCCCGTGAGATCAGGGAAACACCCCCGGCACCGAACGACCACGGCCACTGTGTGCTTGCGCCTCATCGACAGATTTCAGGACTGCTCCGGGGATTGCTCTGAGGCCAGTGAGGTGACGGGGAGATTTACGGGTAGGTCCTAGATTCATCGCTTTAAGTGATGTGTATCGGAGGGTTGGAGGAGCAGATGCGCAGTGGTCTGACAGGTTTGATTGGTGCTACCTTTGGCATATACATTGGTGTGATGTACGATACCTGTCTCCGATGCGACACTTCGGATAGGATGGGCGTTGGGTAGCTTGTTCGGCTGTTCCAATCGTGAGCAGACGATTCACTCCTTCAGAAATGAATATCCTTTCAGCATATCGTGCAACGTTCTATTGTGCAGCGTTCCGATAGCCGTTTGGGTGCGCCCAGCTGCCCGCTCGGTGTTTGACTCTCCAGATCCTTCCTTCGGCAGTCTGCGAGCCGCCATGACCACGCGAGTCCCGCCGAGCGACCCGAAGCGCCGACCACGAACCGGCCGACCGCACCACCAGCATACTAATGCGGACGGAAATTTCTTCACCACCACCACTCATACCAATCGCCTCGCCGGGGTAGCTCAATCGGTAGAGGTTCGTTCGCCTCCATCGAGTACCCGACGAGTTCCGTCACTGACCGCCCGTCCAGCGTGTGGCTCTTATAGCATCTGTTGCTTCAGAACACCTCAAGGTCGTGGGTGTATGTGTCCCCGTACCCCGACTCTGCGTGGTTGCGCAGGTAAACTGATGGCTCTGCAGTCGAGCCCCACCTTCGGCTATTCCTATCACAGCAAATTGACCTTGCTCGTATCTCTTTTTGTTTTTGATGAGCTATGCTGGCGCGGTGCTGTGAGGCTTTGATCGGAGAAGTCGAATGAGGAAATTTTGTCGTTTTCATGTGAATGACGCCGCCAAGGTGAGCGGCGGCGACTTCCGCGTGAGCGTATCACTGGTCCTTTTGCTTCATCGGTGACCTGCCATCCGTGCACTCGCCTCCCTCTATCAGACTTCCAATGGACACCTCCGCTCCGCGCTTCTGGAAGCGTTCGAGGACAGCTGAGGCTATGGGTGCTGCCTGCACATCCGACCGCTCGACAGACGCCCGGCCCACGAAGACGAGAGCATGGAAGTACAGCATGGCACGCCCGCGCTCTCCATCACCGCTGATCCTGGACGTGAGGTCGAACTCCGAAGTCCGTGGGCTTGGGTCTACTTAAATCGAATTGCCCGCGCCCCGACATTCTCTGCCTCCCACAATGCACTCGACGGTGCGGGAACGGTCGAGCGCCTTGGACCTCCTTCGACTCCCTCGACGGCTTCGGGACAATGCACACGCTCGTCTGCACGCGGCCGCTCCAAGGTTTCGGGCCACAGCTGGGCTGGTCGGAGGCTCTGGCGGTGCGATACGCGCACGATGAAATGATGAGCTTATAATGGCGACAGTGCCAACGGCCATACTCAAAGCCAGACCCGGACGGGCCAGTGTGGTGGCAGCGCAGCAAAACTTCCACTCGCGGTGGGCACGCGCGATTGGGCTTCTGGACCTGCCGCACAGGCTATCCTCGGCCCTCCGCGATGAAGATACGAAAGCTTCTCGGCATTTGGGATATCCTATCTCTGCCTGACCCTGTGCCCGCCCGGATGCCATGCTCCACCGTGGCACGAAACGGCACGCACGCCTTTGGGACCCTGTATAGCGATAAAGCCCCAGGTTGCAATAGGTTACGCCCGGGCGGGTACGATGTAACCAACACACAGCAGCGTGCGGGTCTGGAGCCCTTGGCCGAAGATAACGAAATGCGCATATACCGCGCGACCGTCGCTGCCCCCCCCCCTTTGTGTTCCATCACTGCAGACGGCCCGAGATCATGGCGAACGAACGCGTGGACGACAAGGCGGCCGCCAAGGTCCATGTGACGGCTGACAGCCACTCCGGCGACGGTGAAGGCGTCATCATTCTGGACGAGAAGCAATTGGGCACCGCGACCGTGACCGGCGTGGATGAGAAGCACGTGTCGACGGAATCCGTCACCGCACCCAGCCCCGTGGGCGGCGAGTTTGGCGACGACGACACGATCATCATCACCGGCGCGGACGCCGCGGCGCACCTCCTCCCGCTCCGCGACGATGGGGACGACACGCTGACCTTTCGGTCGTTGTTCTTGGCCACCGCCCTCGCCGCGTTCCAGGCGGTCATGTACCAGATCTATCTCGTGCGTGCTCGTCGCACAACCGTGTCCCGCGGCAGTTGCTAATCTGCCACAGTTCAAACCCACCCAGGTCGCGATCCAAGGCACCTTCATCGTCCTCATTGCGTACTTCGTGGGCAAAGCCTGGGCCTTCGCGCTCCCCCGAGGCGACATTCACCTGGCGCGGTGGCACGCCAAGGGCAATCAGGGCAAACCGCCTCTGTGGATCACGCTGGTGTCGTTTGTCAATCCCGGGCCCTGGAATCTGAAGGAACATGCCATCTGTTCCATCACGGCGACGTCCGCCTCGGCCGCCACCGCCAGCGTGGAGGTCTTCACGGCGCAGAAGCTCTTCTACGACTTACCTCTGACCCCTACCACGGTGATTTGCACCACCATCTCCATCGGACTGTTCGGCTACGGTCTGTGTGGTCTGCTGCAGCCCATCACCGTCTGGCACGTGGAGGCCGTGTACTGGAGCTGTCTGCCCACGGTCAAGACCCTGCAAGGTCTCCATTGGCAGAACGTGAAGGACTCGAAGCCCCTGCGGTGGTTCTGGTACTGCTTCGGAGGCATGTTCTTCTACGAAGTGTTGCCGGCGTACGTCTGGCCGTGGCTCAATTCCGTGTCCATCCCGTGCCTCGCGTCCAAGAACGCGAAGGGCACCAAGGCGAAAACACTGACGAACCTGTTCGGCGGAGCGACGAACAATGAAGGTCTCGGACTCTTCACGCTCACCTTCGACTGGCAATACGTACGTGCGATCCATCGTGTGTGGTCCGCTCACTGACTCGATACAGATCACGTCCTTTCAAACCTCGTTGCCTTTGGTTCTTCAGCTGCACATGATCTTCGGCCTGTTCATCTGCTACTTGGCCATGTTGGCAATCTACTACACCGACACGTGGGGCGCCAGGTCGCTCCCGTTCATGTCGACGAGGATGTTGCTCCCCGATGGCTCGGCGTACCCCATCAAAAAACTGTTTTCGGGCGGCGTGCTAAACCACGAAGCACTGGCCCAGTATGGTCTCCCCAAGATCACCGGAACATTTGCCTACGCGCTCTTGGTCGGCAACGCCGCGGTGAGTCTTTCCCACGACCTCGGTGGATCCGATCACGACTGATTTCCCGTCAGATCGGTGCGCTCATCACCCACGTCATCCTCTTCTGGGGGGGTGATGTGAAGCGCACGTACCAAGAGAGCAGAAAGGGACGGTATAACGATCCTCACCACGAACACATGGTCAAGCACTACAAGGAGACGCCGTGGTGGTGGTTCGTCTTCACGCTCGTGCTCAGCTTCGTCCTGGGGCTCGTGGTGGTCATCAAAGAGAAGACGACTCTGCCCGTCTGGGCGTACGTGGTGTCGTTGATCGTGGGATCCATCATCGCGCCGTTTGTACGTGTTCGCCCCGCCCGACGGTATCCGCGACGACACTGACTCCCTCCAGAGCAACATCCTGTATTCGCGTTTCGGCAACGGCATCGCGACCAACAACATGTCGAAGATGGTGGCCGGTCTCCTCATTCCGGAGCGCCCGGTCGGCAACATGTACTTCGCCGCGTGGGCCCACAACGTGGTCAGCTGCACCGTGCAGCTGTCCAGCGACTTGAAAATGGGTGACTATCGTGAGTCTTCCCCCGCCGGGCCGGAGCTGGAACCGTGCGTGCTGACGATTGTGCTCACAGTCAAAATCCCCCCTCGGGTCATGTTCTTGACACAGGTATGGGGCACCATCTTTGGCGGTTTCATCAATTACGTGGTCATGATCTCCATCGTCAACTCCAACGCCGACTTGCTCCGAGACAGCAACGGCAACTCGTCGTGGAGTGGTGCCTCGTTCCAAGCCTACAACACCAACGCCACCGGCTGGGCTCTGGCCCGCTACTTGTACCGCATCGGAGCCGAGTACTACATGGTCCCGGTCGGGTTGGCCATCGGCGCCGGTCTCGTCATCGCGCACCGCATTTTCGCCCACGTAAGTCTGTCCGCATCCCATCCGCATCGCGGCGCCGGTTGACCGGAGTCTGACGGTGCACAGTTCATCCCCAAAGTCGGCCGGCTCTCGACCTTCGACCTCAACATGCCGCAGCTCCTCGCCTACGTCGGCTACATCCCCTACAATCAATCGCAGACCTGCGTCATCTTCAGCCAGCTGCTCGCCGGCCTCTACGTGCAGTACTACCTCCGCAACTATCGGCCCCGCATCTTCAAGGACTACTCGTACATCATCACCGGCGCCTTCGACGGCGCCGCGCTGTCGGCCCTGTTCATCCTCTCCTTCGCCGTCTTCGGCGCCGGGGGCCCGTCGCACGCCTTCCCCTCGTGGTGGGGCAACAACGTGAACGGGAATTACGACTGGTGTCCGGTGGCGGACGAGTAGCGAGGGGTGGGAACGTGGACGTCGCGCGGACTTGTTTGTTGTGTTTGGTACGCTCGTGAATTTGGTCCGTCATGAATCCTCTGATAATTTTCGTCATTTTCCGCCTGTCCCTGCCCGCTTTCTTTCCTCATCCCATGATCGAATCCAGGTCATCGTGCCCCCCGTGATCGATGATGTCCCCTTATACTCGGTGAGCGGCCGCGCTGGATCTTTCCCCCGCGCCGCAGCGTTTCCTGTAGATATGTGTCGAGCGAATCCCATCGCCCATCGTCCCGCACCGGACGCGATCCGACATTCTCGTTCTCTTCTTTTTCTTGTTTCTGGTCGTGTGGATGGGAGTGTGGATGGGCTTGGGGGGGTGATGGTGATTGGGGAGGAATGAGAGGGGGTGGGTGTTTAGTACTACCGTGGGATTGAGAGTGTTCTCTTGCTGGATTGGACATGTCGAGGGGTTTTGGTGAGGTGGAATTGGGGAACGTGGTGTGTGTCAGTCTGCCAAATAAAACTTGTAGTCATTTGGGGCCATTCATTCTCTACATTCTATGAAACTGTGAACAGTGCCCGCAATGGGCTCGAATATTGTGTTCGGGTGGTCACCAACGAAATCAGCCATATCCCATGCCAGGTGAACAACACATCTAGACGGCTGCGGCATTAAGTGCTGAATCAAAGCGCTCATCAAATGGTGGGGCACTTTGATGACCCCGGCATGAAGAGGCTACGAGGCTAAACGCGGACCAGGATGGCAGGCATTCGCATCTCATGCGCGTTGTCCGCGGAATGCCACCATCGACACCGCCCGCCGCCGTCAGTGATCCCAATGGCCTCCGCCGCGCCGGTGCACCTTGAGATCCCCATCACCCAAATCTGGCCGTGCCGACCGCCACGCCTGGGCCGACCCATGGAGGGGCGATGGACCACCAATATGCCTTCGTCAAAGAGCACGACGCGGAATGGCTGGCGGCGACATTGCACGCCCGCACGCGCTATTTACAGCAAGAGAGGGGACGGGATCGGCCGGCGGTCGCAGACCCGGGCATAGCGCTCTGGCAGCATCAGTTGTCGCAGGGCCCCCGTGCCCTCGCCGGCCCGCACGATATCACCGCGCCGGACGTGAGGGGGAGCGGTGGGCACGCGCTGTCCGACCACATCCAGCTGGTGCGGGCGTATGACTGGGCGGCGACCGGCCTGGGACCCATGTCCGCGTGGAGCACCGAGCTGCGGCGGCATGTCAACATGTGTCTGCTGGACAACAAGGCCGCGGTGCTGTGGTGGGGCCCGCAGCGCATCGCCGTCTACAACGAGGCATATTCACATGTCATGGCCCACAAGCACCCGCAGGCCCTGGGCCAGACCCTCGAGCACATCTGGCCCGAGCTCTTGGACTTGCCCTATGGCAAAAGCTTCGACTGGGCCGACGCCACGGGAGAGGCCTCGTCCGGGGATCGCGTCCCCTTCTACGTCCATCGCGCGGGATACCTGGAGGAGGTGTGGGCGTCGTGGGTCAACATCCCCATCCCAGGGCCGACGGGGAACCTCGGGTACTACAACACCGTGTTGGACGTTACGCAGGAAGTCGTGTACACCCGTCGCATCGCGACGCTGCAGTCGTTGGATCAGCACACGTCCCAGGTGGAAACGGTCTCGGGGTACTGGACCGAGATCTTGCGGGGACTGGTCAAGAATGATCGCGAGGTGCCGTTCGCCGCGCTGTACGGACCGACCGCGTTCGAAGCGCGACGCGCCTCGACGCATTCTTCCTCGAATCTGGACGTCGAAACCAGTTCCGTCTCGGATCAGAACTCGGTGTTCACAGGCACCGAGTGGACCGTGGAAGGCGTCATCGGCCGAGAACCTCCTCCGCATCTGCACGGGATGCCCCAGAAGGTCGATCTGGACTCGGGGTGCGAGACCATCACCCCGCTGTTCCGCGAATGTATGGATGCGAAGAAGTTGATGGTGCTGAGCATCGAGGACGGCACCATGTGTCCGACCTTGCACGACGCTGCCAAGTCGCGAGCGTTCGACGGCGACCAATGCCGAACGGCAGTGATCCTCCCCATCTGGTCGAAGTACCAAGAGCACCGGTCGGGATTTCTGATCCTCGGGTTGAACACCCGACGGGAATACAACGTCGCGTACCAGCAGTTCATCCGCTTGCTCCATCAGCAGCTGACCACGTCCCTGTCCACACTGGTCATGGCGGAAGATGAGGCGCGACGGAATCGCGTGGCGGCACGCCTCGCGGCCCGTGACCGGATCCGCTTGATCGAGACGCTGGCGAAGAGTCAACAGGATGCGGAGTACAGCGAAACTCGATTCCGCAGCATGGCCGATCTGGCGCCCATCGGTATCTTCGAATTCGACACCAATGGGAGCCTCGTCTACGCCAACCAGAGATTCCTGGAGCTCACCAATTGCACCAGTGGTCAGAATCCCAACATATCGTCCCTCAACCTGGCGCTGCACGAGGAGGATCGAGAGCTCTCGATGCAGCAATGGACCAAGCTCCTCCAGGGGGAGCAAGTGTCTTTTGAGTCCCGTTTGAACAAGCCGTTCATCACGGATGAGATGTACGGCGGGGAGCGCATGACCGGCGAGACGTGGACCCTCACCGCGGCATATGCGATGCGGGACGACAACGATGGTCCGTATGGCGACACCGTCAAAGGGGTGTTTGGGTGTCTCGTGGATATCAGCAGGCAAAAGTGGATGGAGGGGTTCCAAGAGAGACAGGTGAAGGAACAGAAAGAGCGGCGACGGCAGCAGGAGAATTTCATGGACTCCACCAACCACGAAGCGCGCAATCCGCTGGCCGCCATCACCCTCTGCGCCGACGACATCCACACCACCGTCACCCGACTGATTTCCCCGTCGACCAGCGATCGAGTGACTCTGCCGCGCGACACCGCCGTGGCCATCCTGGAATCGGTTGAAATCATCATGACCTGCGCCAAGCACCAGAAACGGATCATAGACGACGTCCTCACCATCAGCAAACTGGACAGTGACATGCTCACGGTCAGTCCGTCGCCCACGCGACCCACCGACGTGGTGACCCAAGCCCTCAAGATGTTGAAGGGTGAGCTGCAACGGAACGATGTCGAAATGCAGTACTCCGTGGGGACATCGTACGAACTCTGCGACGTCGATTGGGTCATGCTCGATTCCACGCGATATCTGCAAATCCTGGTCAACCTCCTGACGAACGCGATCAAATTCACGAAACACGAAAGCTCGCGGCGCATCGAAGTGCGACTCGACGCCAGCCCCGTGCAGCCGACCGGCCCCGATTGTGGTGTCCGGTTCGCGCCGACGACGACGAGAAGGTCGTCCGTGGTGCCGGTGGAGGATGTGGTCTATCTGTGCACGACGATCAAGGACACGGGGCCGGGGATTGTGGAGGACGAGCTCCGGAATCTGTTTCAGCGATTCCAACAAGCCTCGCCGAAGACGTATGCACAATACGGTGGCTCGGGCTTGGGACTGTGGATCTCGAAAGAGCTCTGCGCCAAGCTCGGTGGCCAGATCGGCGTGGCGTCGAACACGGCGGACTTCTCGGACGGCAGCCAGGAAACTGGCTGCACGTTCTGCTTCTATGTGCAGGCCCCACGATGCCCGGCGCCCCAAACCACGACGACCAACCCGGAAGCGACCTCGCGCATCTCTCGAACGGCATCGCCCCGAGTCATCGATGCGAATGCAATGACGTTGCTGGACGAGGGCATCGCTGCGATCAACGCACACCTCGACAACGCCCAATTCGAGACTCTACCGTCCCCAAGAGATGAAACCACGATCGATGTCAAGATGGCCGATAGAGACGTCGACAGGGAGTCTCCCATCATGGATGTCCTTATTGTCGAGGACAATGTGGTCAACCAGCGGGTGATGCGAAAACAGCTGTTGCGAGCGGGTTTCCGCGTGGCCGTGGCGAATCATGGAAAGGAGGCACTCGACTACCTCTACCCTTCCGCTGCGGGCCCCGCGAGAATCGATGTCATCTTGATGGACATCGAGATGCCCGTTATGGGAGGACTGGAGTGCACTCGCATCATCCGATTCCGAGAACAAGAGTCGGAGAAGAATCAACGGATGCCCATCTTGGGCGTTACCGCCAACGCACGTCCGGAACAGCAGGCCGCGGCGATTGCGGCGGGCATGGATCGTGTCGTCACGAAGCCATTCCACATGTCGGAGCTGTTGCCCGCGATGGAGGCCGTCAAGAAAAGAGGTGCTTGACGACGATAGCTGATGCTATGCTTTCGTTGCATTTTGTGCAAGTGGCTTCCTCTCGGGATTCACCACACGGCAGCACTTTCCTGGCGACTTTGTTGGCCTGACCGACCCGGGCTCTTCTTGCCGTGTGCAACGGGACCATCTTCGTCTCGTTGCAGTTCTCCGAGTCAAAGTGATTCTTTGCATCGACAACCAATATGTCTCGAGCCAAAGTCTAGTAGCATTATACGGACCAGCGTCGGTACCGACCGCGGCATGACAATAGGCCGTCGCTGCGGAGCTCGTAGAGTAAACGAAGATAATTGGCTGCAAGGCGTACATCTCTACCCTTTCGGGTTCGATCAGCCATTCCGGATGCAGCACAGGATCGCCCGCCGCAAGCGTGACAAAGATGAGACTGCGGGTCAGGGTTCGTTGATAGATTATAAGTTGAAGAGTCGAAGTCATGTTCGAAGAATCAGTGCTATCTCTTTCAGTACTTGCTCTTCGAGAGAGATCAAGAGATCAAGATGCCGGCCAACAAGAGCGCTCACACGGCGGTGGCTTCGTCCACCGGCCAAGAACTGCAGCTGCTGTTCGACCACGAGACGATCCCGCATGCCGATTATGTGCCAAAAGCCAGTACGCTGAGCTCACCTCCTTCCCGCCCTCCTCACATTGTCTGACCCTGAACCGTAGGAGCACAGCGCGCACCGGAGCTGGTCTTCCCCGGCGCCCAGCCCGAACGAACATACCTCGTCGTCGCCCTCGATCTGGACGCCCCGTTCGTGACCCTCCCCGTCCTCGGACCCATCCTCCATTGGATCCAGCCCGGTCTCCACGCCACATCGGGCACCACCCTCACCACCAACGACCCCTTTGTGGCCGACTACATCGGACCCGCCCCTCCGCCCGGGAGCGGACCGCACCGCTACGCCTTCTTCCTCTACAAGCAGCCCGACGGTTTCCACGGGCCCAAGTATGCGCCGCCCCAAGGGGCCACGCTTCCGGCGATGAAGCGGATGAGGTACGACCTGGACGCGTTCGAGAAGGACGCCGGGCTGGGCGGGATCGTGGCTTGTACGTACTTTGAGAGCAATTAGGGGATGTGGATGTTACCTCAGGCTTGATTTGTGGCCGTCGTAATTTTCTGTGTCCGGTGCACTTGCGCGTTCAAGTACGTGTTAATCGAAATCTTATCCACCTGTGCAGAGCCGTGTGGTCTGGCACACGCCTGTGTCGTGTGTCGATCGAGACCTCCTTCCTCCTGCTCCCTCCATTCCTCGCCGTGCAGTCGTCACCCGACCGGCAGAAATCGTGAGCGGCGAATCCGAGCCCGCCCGTGACTCACCACGGCAGCAAACGGGCCCCGACGTGCCGCAGCGCCGCCAGGACGTCGACGTCGGCGACATAGCCGACCAGCCAGATCAGGCAGGCCAGGTGCCAGAGGAAGAAGACGACGTTCTCCGGCGGCACGAAGGGCCCCCGCAGCACGTACCCTTCGCTGCGGGAGTGGGCAGACGGCATTGGGACAACGGCCGTGGGCTTCTCTTCGACGAAGGGTCGGAGCTGTTCGCGAGGGGGAGGCGTGGAGATGTGGCTATGATTGAGTAGGGCGATTCGGGTCTCGATGTGTGGTTTTCCTGTCGTGTGCTGTGGGTGCGGATGCGATGTCGAAGGGGGGTTGCGGTGGCTCTGTTGTCGCTGGGGTTCTGCGCGTGATAAGAGAGGCGAGTCGATGCCGAGGTCAGTCTCTACATCCCAGCGCTGTGGTGAGGCAGAGTTCCGTGCAGACCAGGGTTCCTGGGAGGTGATTTTATGGGGGAGTATGCAGGCATGGCGATTGGTCGTGGTCAGCGGCAGGCATCATTGATCATAGAATGGTGATGTCAGAAGTGGAAGCTCGGCGATTCTTTTGTGCTGTGCTTGACGACGAGGGGTTTCTAGAACCTAGGATCGAATATCTGATGAAGCCAGCGAAGGGGATGAATGGTATGCGTTGTGGACGAAGTGCGTTTGGCTTCCATCCGGGAGCTGAGCTGCCATATGAGACGGCCTGGACAAGGCATCGACGGATTTATCTCGCCATACAGCAATATATATAGAAAGAGTCACGGTCCAAAGCTCTTGGCGCGATGGCCGGAGGAGTGTCAAGTGTCGTCGCCATCGCTGCCGAGACTCCCGAAAGCCAATGGAGCTTCCACGTGCCGGGCTCTCCCGCCATGCGTCATTCTCCGATGCCGCCCGAGTCACGGCGTCCCATCTCCTGATGATCAGAGCAGCACCTCCCTTCCCTCCGCGACTCTCCCTCTCCTTTCCCCCCAAGCCAACACCACCCCACACCCGTCACCATGGTATACGAAAACATGACGTCTGCGTCGGCCACGGACA
Source organism: Pseudocercospora vitis (assembly GCA_026120125.1). Lineage (NCBI taxonomy): Eukaryota > Fungi > Ascomycota > Dothideomycetes > Mycosphaerellales > Mycosphaerellaceae > Pseudocercospora > Pseudocercospora vitis. The sequence goes on along the minus strand of JALRML010000028.1, from coordinate 344,020 downwards.
TGCTCCGTGACCGCCTCGACCAGCTGGCCCGGGAGCGCCACGAACGCGAGGCCGCGAAGGAAGTCGAGCGGGAGGCATGGGCAGTCGCGGCGGCGGAGAAGCGCAACCGCCAGAGCTTCCTGGAACGCTTCGGTATGACGCGCAAGGAGGTGCGGAAGCTGATGGTCTGGACGCCGCAGCGCAGTGGGCGGCAGCACTTGCTGGAGAACAGGGTCGCCGCGCTCCAGAAGCAGGCGCAGAAGGGCCACGTCCCGACCCCGTATCCCCCCTCCAAGTCGGCCAAGAAGCGAGCCCGCGTGCGGGCGAAGAAGTTCGGCGTCAAGACGCGCAAGACCGTGAAGGGCTGAGGGCTGAAATGGGACTGGCCGTACGGGGGAGAACACATCGCGGTGGGCGTTGCAATGGTTGCAATGAAGCCATTCGGAGCGGGCCGCAGCACGAGGCATATGCTCGTTTGGCAGGCGGGCGGAATCGGGTTGGCTGATCCTGAAGATGCGAGAACGCATACCTCCTCCAGAATGGAGTTCGCATTCGGCCACGAGCGTACACGTGTCGCCATGAACGGGCTGCGGGACCCGGCTGATACTATGGCTTGGACGGGTTTGTGGGGTTGAGATGGTAGTGCCTGATGACTCTGACGCCACCACTGAGGGAACCGTGGAGGACATAAGACGAGAAAAGATATCCAGAGACGAGACGATCATTCCCTTGCAATCAGAGCCTGCCAGGAATGATGCGTTGTTGCGTCTCGTGGTGCCCACCCACGCTGAGATTGCTGACCATCGTATCTCATCTTCTACAGCCGTGGAGAACACGCGCATGTAGCACCAGAGATGACGAATGAAGGACATCTAAGGCCGCCTGGCGAAGCGGAAATGATGGAATAAAGCGCTTTTTGCAAGCAGTGGGAGTGAGTCGATGTTGATGTCACGATTCCCAACAAGAGACGTACCTGAAATGTCTAGATAGAACGTGCAGGTTTGGGTGTGAATTCATGCGGAGCGATCTGACTACAGCCTTCGATCATGGCTGGAGTCACAACACCCTCGGAAACCTTGCGAGAAGATGCCAGGCGAGACTCTATCTGCTCCCTCCCTCATAGCCAAACGAACTCAGCTCATCCTCCCGCTTCAACACCGCCTCATACACCTCCCTCGGCACACCATCCTCCAGCGTATCCAGCCAATTCTTCACCTCCACCACATCGACTTCCACCAAGCTCCGCTTCGGCATCACCGCCGCCGCGCGGACCTGCGACAGCAACAGCCGCGCACAGGCAAGTTGCTCAACACACTGGCTCAGCGCTTCGTCTCCGACCCGGACGGGACTCTCGATTTCGGCCATGCGCTCTTCTTGTGCGATGGACTGCGATACTCCCTCACGTTCCGGACGTCGTTGTTCCAGCATCGTGCCGATAACCGCCGAGATCTTCTCCCTCAGGGACGCCACCCGCTGTTGGAGGTTCTGTTGCATGGCTATCGCAGCCTCCTCGAGTTGTGACAGCTCCTCCCTGATGTCGTGATCCACGTGAGCGGAGGACATGATTCCTTTGTTTTGGTCGAGAACCCCTGCCGCGGGCGGCGATGCTCGTTCTTGTATCCTTCCGGCCGTTTGCTGGAGCTGGTGGTCAAACGACGGAGAGCCGTTCCGTGGCGTTCCTTCGGGGTCGCGGGTCGGTGAGCGCCATGTGTCGCTTCTGGGTGCTGCTCATCGCTCATGTCCTACGGCTTACGAGAAGATGCTGCGGCACGACGCCCGCAGCCTCGTCCGTTTAGCTTTGTCACTGTATATCCTCTCGATGGCACGATATTCCCATGCACTCCACGCACCAAGACGACGCGATCTACGCCCTCCAGCTGCGCGGATTGACGTTCGAAGGCTCGTGCCTGCCACTCCATGAGCTTCACGCCTCGTGAGAACTAGCACGTGAAAGCCGACTGAGATAGTCCACGTAAATCCGACCTTCTACCTGCCACCATCTGCGCACCCAGATTGCTGTCCTCCGTCCGACGTGAAGGTGAATGACTGTCAAAGTTGGTCGTCGTCTAGGCCACGGATAAGCGATCATGCACAACGCGAAGCACGGTTGTCACGCGTTCAGCTGTGCGATGCTGGGCGGTCCTGCGATGTAGCAATGGACAAATGGCGGAAGAGACATGCACAGCGATGCGCCTCTCCCAGAACAGCTCATGATGCAATGACCCTTGGTCGGCTGTGCGGAGACGAAATCGACAGTGCAGAAGGACAATAGCTCGTTGGTGTACAAGTGACACAAATCATGAGAAGGAAGTGCACACAAGTTCACACAACGAAATTCTGTTATACATGCGATTCTCGCCATCTCTGGAAAACACTACTGACACAGATCTGTTTCTCTGTCTCACGTCCTGCTTATCACGCTCTCGGGGGGGTATCTGTCTTTTTTCTTTTTCATCATCGTCGCATCGTCGACCCACTCCTCGACATCGCCTGTCTTGGCCTCGCCGCCTTCCATCCAGTCCCAGCTGGGGAGCAGCACTGCAACACCTAGAAGAATGGGAAGTTGAACCTCGTGCTGTAGTCGACGTTCTCGGGCACGGCCTCGATGCGGTGTCCGGTGGTGCCGAAGATCTTGTCCCACAGCCGGGTCTGCTTGCCGTAGTTCTGGCTCTTCCGCCAGCCCTTGCGGTGGTGGAGATCGTGGTCCTCGATGGCGAGTTCGCAGTCGACCAGCTTGAGGAACCAGGACGCCGCGCTGGGGGTGGTCGAGTAGATGCGCAGGCCCGAGTGTCCGAAGGCTTCGGTGAAGATGATGTACTCGTGGCACACCCACCAGTCGTGGAAGCCCATGGGGAGCTGGAAGACGTACTTGAGCACGACCCATGTGAGGAAGGGGACGAGGGCGATCTCGATGAACTCCTGCTCGCTGTCGGCGTAGGAGGAGAGCAGGGGCGAGGGGTGCTTGGTCAGGTGATGGGTGCGGTGGATCTTCCACAGCGCATCGATCTCGTGGGAAGAGCGGTGGTAGAGGTAGAACCAGCCGTCGAGGACGACCGAATAGAGGGCCAGCTCGACGGGAAGCCACCAGCTGAGGGAGAGCGAAAGGTTCTTCGATCGGCGGAAGGCGAAGAAGACGGCGATCATCGGGCGGACGCTCGTGGTGAGTTCCAGGGACGCCAGGACTTTTCCGACGCCCACATCGGGTACTTCGTCACGCTCATGTTTGTCGCCGTCCAGGAAACCATACTTCATCCCCAACCTCTTCAACAGATGCAGTTGTCGTATGGAATTGACCTGCATGGCGGTGGTGTAGAGTAAGAACGCCGCGATCGGGTGCATGTCCTTTCCGTAGTACCACATGTAAATTTGTTGGAGCAGCATCGGCCAGGCCGCGTGGAGGAGAATGTAGACGTGGCAGCTCCATTCCGTCATGTATGGCATTTTGTCGGTCTTCGCATGTTTCGGTGGCTCTTGATCCAAGTCCTTGTAGAACACATTGAGGACGTTGAGAAACCAGTGCGGAAAGCCCCATTGACTCTTGTCCTTTCTCCACGTCGACTTCATGGAGTCCGTCGGCCTTCGGTCTGCGTACACCATCGTTGCGGTGGTCGCGGTGCGTGGTTGTCGGTAAGATCGTGAGATCGAAAGTGAGATGTGGACGACGAGGGTGGCGTGTGGTATATGATCAGGATACCATAGAACGAAACGACCAATAAGCTTTCACGCCGAGTTGGGGGACTCGATATGTGGATGCCTGTGGCGCCTCGGTATCTTGTGAAGATGGCGTCGTTATCGGCTTTTTCTGGATAGTGCGGGGGGTCCCGTTGTCCCGAAAAGTCAAGATGATGGAGGCCTCGATCCCGGAGTAGAAGTGAGGGTGTCGACCGCAGGGTTCCTCAGGCCCGGACTGGACGAATCAGGCTCGAAGGCGAGGCTTTCAGGGTTTGTGATGACATGCCAACATGGCCTGATGGACCCAAGTCTCGGTCTCGTTGGAATAAAGATTGCACTAGCAGCTTCGATCAATCTAATCTCACTGTCCGAATCTCAGGCAACAACATTCTTCGGCACGTCTGAACATGTCGCGCAGTCCTCGTTCACGTATACTGTGATGCCGTTGTCAGTAGTGGTTAGGCGCAAGCGATTGGGTGGCCGTCGGAGGCCATGCTCGCGGGGATGGGGTTTCCTGGTTCAGAGTCGTTCTAGGGGACCGGCGCAATTGCCGTGACGTCGTTTTCGGACCACGGTAGCTGGTCATGTGTAGTGTTGCGCCTGAACGAGTGCGACCTGCATCATCTACTCGGATCGTAGGCGATCACCTCAAAAGGAAATTCCTACGCTTGCCCTCGACTCTCTCGTGATCGCATTATGCTCGTAGCCCGGGTCAGAAAGGAGACGGTGGAGATCTGATTCAATGTAGAGAAGTTCCAAGGTGTGAAGCATCACGCTGGTCGAACCACACAGGCGCGTATGATGATGACCTCGTCGTCTGAGTTGCTGACACCCTACGGCATCGCAAATGTCGGACCACAGTCCAATCCGGCGGCCAATTATTTTGATGTTCGTGATCGTGCGAGAGCACGATCTGACGAGCAGTGCCAACGTGTCTGATGTGTGCATCGAGAAGGTCGCGATCCTCAGAGCGTGCCTTGAGGCGAAACTAAAGGCACTACACTGCGCCATGACCTCAAACAAAGAGAAGCCGAGCCGATCGACAAGCTCAGCACATGCTCGTCAGCGCGATGCCACAGTGGTATGCATGGCCACGGCGGGCCCTCCGGACAAAACCACACTTTCCGGTCGCGTGGCGAAGGAAATCCTGGGCCATTTTATAGCGCAGTGCCTGTGACGCATCATCGAGGTATCAAGTCTGGAGGACAATGTACACCTTTTCTGACTTGATCCAGTCTGTCAACTGCAGCATGCTCTCGAGTGTCTTACGATGTTTCGGCACCAGGGACGAACGACACTGTTCTCCTTGCTGCTTTCGCGCATCGCTGTACCGATGTGGGTAACGCCTCGGTCATCTGGAAATGTGGCAGCCTGAAGCATGTGAGATCGCCTTTCACCTGACTGCCGTAATGTCCCACGGCTATCATGGCGGATCAACTTCGGAAAGCTACTCGGTATTCCAGCAATTGGTGTTGCGAATAATTGCAGGGCCTGAAGACACACAGATCTGAGAAGCGAACGTGGCTCGCCATTTCTTCCAAAAGTAAGAGTCTATCACGACGTTCACTCGAAATGTCAGCTCGTGGCCCACAGCATATCTTCGCGTAATGGAGTCTCTTGCCTGAACCCTCAAATGACCTGGGACGAGCTTTGGTATCCCGCCCCGGAAACGGCCTGGGATTGGGAAGCGGAGATTTTCCAATAGACCGCATCCCGATTCTGTAGGGAAGCTCGGTCTGGATCATGGTTGTTGAGTATCGAAGTCGACTTGGATGTGCGTGACGGGCTTCAAACCCAGCCGCAAGGCCTGCACTGTGCACTGTCTGCGCGATCAATTGAGGTAGCTCTGAACCACGGCCTTGTTGTCGCTACGGCAGACATGGGACGGGGAGTACAATCTTGCATGCATGGAATTCCGACTGTGCATGCATGGAAGTAGTTGCGAACGTGACTGAGAACCGGTGTCAACAAGTGCGAACAGACGTGGACAGATGATCCTTTCAGCCTGGCTTCTTGAAAGTGAAGGAATAAAAACGAACAGACGTGGACAGATCACCATTTCACCCCGGCTTCTTGAAAGTGAAGGCCAGGATACCCGAGCTCTGACCACCGACGAAGAGCTCGGCCGCAGCCTCCAGCCGTTGGCCACTTTCCTCGAAGCCGTTGGGCCCGGTGATGCTCATGATCTGCTGGCCGACGATGCGGAGCAGGAGCCGGGCTTTGGCGGGCGCCAACCCTCGGGCGGCGAAGACGTCGAAATCGTTGAGCACACCCCACACGGCCACGAGATCCAGGATGCAACAGCTGTGGCCCGCCTCGTCCTTGTCCGTGGCCCAGTGGCACGCCATCAGCACATTGGCCGCCATGCGCGAGATCTGCTCCTGGATCAGAGGTTTGGGCGGCAGGCCGTGCTCGTTGTACTTCTTCGGGAACAGAGAGCACAGACGCCAGCAGAGGCGAAGCAAGAAGATCCGCGTCGACCAGTAATGCATGGCCGCTTCAAACTCCAGGATGGTGCTGAAGTTCATGACATAAGGAGTGATCTCGGCGGTCGCGAGCGACTCCATCTTCTGGATGTTGACGTAGTGCAGGACTTCGCTCTCGGCGTCATTGTCCTCGAGCCGGAGCAGATCCTGGGCCAGCAGCACGGCCTTTCCGATCTCGTCCGGTTTGGGACTGGCCTGTATGCCTTTGACCTGGACGATGAGGCGTGGCAGACGGATGAAATGCTGGTTGCTCAACTTCCTCAATTTCGCCACGGGCCCCCACGGCGCTTTCATTTTCTCCTTGGAAAACGGCACGGGATCCGCGTTCAGCCAGCGCGGGCACTCGAACGGAGAGGGTGCGCCCATCACACACGGTCCGATGAATGCAATGGGCCAAAATGTGTACATCAGCGCGCACGACAGGTCACTGGGAGGTGTGGGAGAGGTGGCTTGCGACATCAGCAGGGCTGCGATGCCATGCATGTGCGAGCGCAACGGCGCAGAGGTCCACGAGAAGAGACGCTCGAACGTGACGAGGAGCGCCACGGCCAGCAGCGTGTCGTCGGCGGATGCAGACCTTTGCATGTTATCTCGCAGCGAGGCGATCGCACGGCCGTAGCTGGAGAGGCAGCTGTCTTGCGTGACGTTGGTCCTCTTGGCCGCCAAGTTGGAGGCTTTGACGATGGCCTTTGCCGCGGCGTCGACCGCATCGTCGTGGCCGATGCGTGCCGGGATGACCTGGAACCAAATGTCGTTGCGCTGAGTCCTCACCATCATGTCCACCAGTTCCGCCTTCAGTCGCGTGGCCGCCGCACTGGGCTTGTATACCAGGAGTGGCGCATGTCGACCAGCACTGTGCGGCGTCGACGGATGCTTCTGGTGAGGCTGTCGTGGTCGCCGAATCAACTGCTGGTCTTTGGCAGCCGCCGCGCTGGGCCGGAAAGGGTAGCTGCCGTGGCGCGGGACGCTCGACTCCTCCGCACCACCGGCAGAGCCTTGCGCATGGTGCCGATCTCGGGTGGCCACTCGATAGTGCCGCTGCGTTTCCTCGTCGCTGTCCGGGGGAGTCTGCATCCTCTGTGAGCAACACGGCGCCCATCTGGGCGTCTTCGGCGATGGAGACAGAAGAGAAAGACGGCGTGGAGTGAATGAAAATGGCAAGGAAATGCACCCAGGCGGCAGATACTTGCATCAGCCTGAACGCGCTACGCGCCCATCAGCTAGCGGCGGGCGATATCTGCAGGGCGGCCGAGGACAGATCCACATCGCCTGTCGATACGGGCACGAGCGGCGTGGACCGAATGGCGGCGGAGTGACGGGGTGGGAGGGAGGGAGGGAGGGGGTGGAAGGGAGTGGAGGTCGGTGCACTGTACACGATGCAGGTTGTCCCGGGGCAGAAGTTGGAGGTGTCGTCGCTGAAGGAGCTGGGTAGGAGCAAGAAGGAGCGGGAGGAGCCGGAACAGAAAACTCTAAGTCCGGTCTTGGCGCCACCGTGCGACGATCCTGTTCGAGCAGGTATCACGTTTCTTCAACTACATGTACTAACACCAGCTGCATATACGCACCAGTCCACGCGGGCAGTCATTCCGCGCAGCATCCAATCCCTCACTCTTCCACACCATTCCCCGCCGCGAGCTTGATCTCCTCCTCCTGTTTCCGCTGCTCCTCCCGCAACCTCTCCCGCACCCTCATCAACACCACCCCCAAGCGATTCTGGCCCCACTCACTGCGACGACTCTCCGCGTGCGCGGCGGCGAAGCCCACGCCCCAGACACGATCCCTGGGACTCGCCTCGACCAACTCCCTCTCCGCCGTGGCGAGCAATTTCCGCTTCAACCCCTCGTTGGTGCCGAACTTGTGCATGTTCCCGTCCTCGACCCCCCGATCGCAGTGCTGCAACCAGACCCCCTCGTCGAAGCCCCGCACCGTCCGGCCCAGCGCCTTCGCCCGGGCGGGATGGGGCGATGCGAGGATCTGCTCGAACGTGGCGTGGTCGGCGAAGAGGTGGGCTTTGCCGCACATCATCCAGTGTTCGGCGGTGGAGTAGAGGCGGCCGTCGGCTTCGAAGGGCGACGGCGCCCATTGGCAGAGGAAGCCGTACGGGCGTTCGAATTCGCGCCAGAAGTAGATGGTGCGTGGCGGATCCTGATGTTCGCTGCTGCGGGGATTTCTGGCTTTGGGAGGGCGGAGGAGCAGGGGTTTGTGGCGGACTCTCTTTCCTGCTGACACGCTTGGTTTGCTTGCCTGTCGTCTTCATGACTGTATGTGCCCGTGAACGGTGATGCTGAAGCGAGTGAGGAGCAGTGCGATGGTCGGTGTCGAAGCACTACACGTGACACTCGGTGATTGTTGTGATCGATGACTTGGCACAGGTGAGATGCGGCCATGATGTCCTCCAGAACGGAGGCAAGAGTCACGCAACGATTTCGCTCATTGCGGTGTCCTCGCGGTGTCCTCATCCGGGACATTACTTTTGGTTCGGGTGTGAATGGTCAGGGGTTTCTGCTTGGGATTAGTCTACCAGGCTGTGGTGATGGCGACCACCCCATGATCAACCATTGATTTGTGCTTCCCCAAAAGCCATTAGATGGTGATACCAGAATGCGACAAAAGCGACTCCATGCGTCGCCGCAGCCCCAGCAGGTCATAAGGTATACATCAAATTTTATGCAAAACACATACAACCATCATCGTGGGTATCATACAAGCTGTGTCTGTGTACCGTCGCTCCATACTCGTACAATCGCAAAGCAGTCGGTATGTTGTCTCTACACGACTGCCGTCGTGTCGTGTCGCTCGCCGAACGCGTGGAACTGGACGAAGATGATCGCGTCCTCGATCATGGTGCCAAGAGAGCCGATGAGCCAGGGTAGGTTGGTGATCACATACTGCCTCTCGAGGGAATGGAAGAGGATCTGCCGGTGGTCAGTCTCGGACGAAATGAATGGAAGGCATGAAAATACTCACTCCGGCGCCATACGTGAGGTTGCCCAGCAGACTCAGCATGAAGAAGAGCAGACTCAGCCCATCGCACGACCTCTCGCGCTGGTTCTTGATGATCTGCGGGATCCGTGCACCCAGGTAGCACACGGCGCTGATGTAGCCCAGGATCTCCGCTCCGATGGGTGTGGCTCCGCCGTCCTCCTCTGGGCCGACCGGCGCCGGCCTCCACGCGCCCGTCTTCCAGGCCACCGCCCAGCCCGCGGCGCCCACGGCGCACACCCCCAGGAACGACACGGTGTTCTTCACGACCGCTCGGGTCCTGGTCGGCTCCTCCAATATGCGCTCCAGGCTGTCCCGCCCGTCGTTCGTGCTGGTCCTCCTCAAACTGGCACGGCTCGTGCGACGACTGCCGGGCAGGCCCAGGTTCTCCTCCGTCACATCCGTCAGCCGCCTCCGGGCCGCCGGCTTGGGGCTCTTCGTGGCGCTGCCATTCTGCACCGGGTGTCCGTTCAAGAGCGGCGTCTGCTCCGTGCCGTCCTCGCTCGCCCTGTCACTCTTCTCTTGCCGCTTCTTGATCCCCAGGTAGTACAAGCACTGCGAAATGAGCACCAGATCGGCAATGCAGAAGTAGACGGCCAAGGCGATCACGGTCGGCACGAGACCGGCCCAGATGGCGCCGGCGAAGTTGGTGATGTCGCCCACGAACCAGATGAAGAGGAAGGTCAGCGATATGCCGTCGGCGTGGCCGTTGGTGTAGTTCTCGATCAGTTGTGGGACGAGGAGGAAGATCCATGCCGCCAGCGAGATGGAGCCGAAGACGCCGGAGAGAGCTTCATTCCATGTCAGTTCTATGGGAGGCGCCATGCCGTAGGAATGAAATGTGAGGGTACGTGGATGAGGGTGTGAGCACGCGACGGCTTTACCTCCTTCCGAACGGACAGAATTGCACACCAACAGCCGAACAGTTCTTAGAAGTTAGCAAAACGCTAGAGGAAAGGCAAAAGGCTGTTCGGCTCTGGGAACATTCTCGGCCCGGCCCGCTAATCCGACTGCAGCAAGACAGACCGACAACTGGGGAGCTGCGATTGGTCGGAGTCGTCACCGTACTTCATCATGTCCCACCTTGCCGACGCTGCCGGCCCTCTCCCTCGCCTCCGCTCCTCTCCACTGGACCTCCTCCCGACAACGGGGGTGCACTCCAACTGCACAGGGGGTGCTGTCTCCGCAAGATTCCGCTGGAGAATAAGGTATTTCCCCTTGAACCCAATCAAGGATATGACGTGCCAAGTATACAGGGCCTCACCACTACCCAACATCGCCCAAAGGGGTGAAATTATCGTTGTGGGAGACCGCTCCCCCTCTGGACTGGAGGATCTGACTTCCCAATAGTCCTTGCAAGCGTCGTGTGATAGTCATATCGCTGCTGTTGTTGCGCGAGGATTGGGTCTGGCATGGTTCTACCAACAAAACGTTAATTGCTGCTATCCGCAGTGTTCCTACACCGCATACAGAAACCAACAACGAATCCTCGAGGGGTCGTGCAATGCCACTCTCCGGTCGAGAAGGAACTCTCCCGATGGCCTTCCACATATAATCATCCGTGGTCCTCGCACACGGGAACTTCTCTCTCCCCCCCCCCCCCCCAAAACCATTCCCGACACTCTCCTCAGAATCGGTCGAGGAGCTCTCTGGACGACCAGCGGCACCACCTGCGATCAGGACCGCGACAGGCTCTTGGCACTCCAAACACGACCACACAGAATTGTGACGCCGATATTATGATTCCTCGTCTGGAACTACTGCTGCTCCTCCAGGCCTTGCCGTGGATCGCCAATGCCCAATGCCTGGTAGGAAGCGTATACAAGGAGACTAGATGCAATAGAGCCCAGACCGCTGTCGTAAGGATCGATCCTCGTCGTCGTGGAGACTGACTAGCTTACTTGTTATGTTTCTCATAGATCCATTGCTACGCAACCGGTGTCGGCCACAGTCCTTCGTACTGTGCGGCGAACCACAAATGCGTGTACTGCGGTGCTACCCAAAGTCCTGAATGTCGACCGTCAGGCAATTGTAACTTGTAATCTCTACAGCCCGTGGACGAGGGAAGGCGGGAGGAAGGGAGAGACGACTGGAAACATGAGACGATGGTGGCGCTGCAGATTTGTCGAGAAGTTCCAAAAATTGGCGCACAAGAATGTATCGAACGGAAGACATCTCCGTCGCCAAAGGTGGATGATAATGGTCCGAATGATCACGACCTCTCTATTTCCTCTTGCCGTTTACATCAACCAGCCTCAACACCTGCGTCCTGATATTGCGCCGCTTCCATTTGTGCACATCACATGACGTCGCTCACATATATCGCGGATCAAGATCACGTTCGCCAACATTCTGCGCCATTCATAATCTTGTCCCTCGCCTCGCTCTCATGACCGGATACCTCGAGAAGAATGCAACGGGCCAGCAAAATAGCCTCGACTTGGGAGCAGTGTGGAAGGGTGGTACGATTGGCATTCTCGTAGGCGGGTATCTCCAGGTAAGACATCTCTATACTCTGGATCTGCTTGATGTTACCCGAAGCTTTTTTCGCGGCCAGTGTCCTCGCAATTGCAACCACTATCTACAAAAGGAGTCCCTCCTCGTAGAGGGTCCTGCCGTGCTCCCAATGAGGATAAAGTCGACTGCGTAAGACCATATGCCCGTTCCCGTGTGATCCTCAAATGTCCCGTCTCAGACGTTGCTTTTGGTCTCTTCGACACCTTTATTAGCCTCATCGCGGCAGTGATCAGCTTCGGTCCATTTCTGATGGAATTGAGAATCGACACTTGAGCGTACGATATCAGCGACCAGGCGGCACCGCAAGCTTTTCTGACATTCTGCATTGCTGTCAGTGGTCATCGATAAGTCTGAAGATAACTTCGTCCTAATGTCTGACCGCCCTGCTCCAACCGATGAGTGTTGGTGGCGACCATGTGGATACAGCGGGAGAAGGGTTTTCTCCTTTCCGCCTGCTCTCATTCCACCGCTTCATAGGCAGACGGCCCGGAAGCATTTACGGCTGTCGACAACCGTGCTCACAGTTATCACCCGAATGTCGCGTACCCGCATCTTCACTGTGTGACGGAACGCCCAGAACAGCTGCTCATGTACTGCGAGGTGCCACTCGTACAACGCCCTACACGGGAGGGATCAAATCGCGATGGCCAGCTTTGTTACGGACAATGTCACTGGCCCTGAGTAGAACCATGTTTGCTGAAACATGTCGTGCACGCAGTATGGACATGATTGTGCCACTGGGACGAGTTTCAAGATTTCAGGACAATCGTGCTACATTCGCAGCCATTGTCATCACCTCTGATATGCCCATCGCAGACGCTCACCGTCTCGCTGACAGCAGACATCTTCCGAAATAACGACTTCGACCCCAAGATGGAGAAGACAAAGCTCTCCCTGCTCCTCTCACGCGGACTCCAGGTACATCGCCGACCCAGCCTCGCATAGAGACTTTCCCACTGACGCAACCAGTTCTTCTTCGCCCTCATCATCCTCTCAGTGTCCATCGGCGTCAGCAAAGCCCTCCGAACCTGGCTTCGAGAATGCAACGAGGATGGGTCCATGCTCGGTCAAGACGTCTGCGAAGCGACCGTGGGTAAGTCACCGGCTGCTTTCGGCTTCGCCGCGTTGGCGGGAGGCTTTGGAGTCATCGACACCATGGGCGGAATCGCGGCAGAGCTCGTCGCCGTCGTGCCCTGGTTGGCGGTCCTTGCGATGGACGGACTGGCCGCGGTGTTCTTCACCGCGGCAGGGATCGTGAGTGGAGACCCTTCATCGTCGGTGAGATCGTGCTGACTTGTGTCGACCAGTGTCTGGCGGTGACGAGGAAGAACAGCGCTGGTGTGGTCGAAGGTGCGAAGAAGGTGTCTCCGAGGTGGACATCGGTGAATGTGTTTTGCTCCTTTGCCCTGCTGGTCACTATCGGTGCTATCGTTCAGGTGGTGATCAGGAAGAGGTCGGGCAAGGGGAGGTCCGGAGGAGGCAGTCCAGGTGTGGCGATGGTGTGATGCCTTGAGAATGGTCACCTACGTCTGCAGATGCATCAGCACAAGTTCCTTGTGAAGATTTCCTTAGCTGCACGCGGAGAGGGCCATATGATTGTCGACGATGTAGCTCGTAGTCCACGACAATCGTACGACGATCAGTTATGTTTCACTGGCCTAGTGAAGGAAGACCTCGAAGAAGGTGCACAAAGGATACTGATCCCGAAGCATATGCCGTCCTCTTCGGGCTGAAGGTGATGGCCTTTGGTAGCTAACACACTTTGTGTATCTTTAGTGCCAGTGTTCTCGCACAGCTTGGGATTGTGGTTCCACCCATCGAAGCTGTACGCTGCTTGAGGTGTGAAGTCAAGGATATTGCCAGAGAAGACGGTCTTTTGTCTGCATGATTCGCGAAGTGGGAAAGCATGTCTTTTGATTATATCAGTTTGTTGGGGTGCGTCACAGACGTAGCCGATGCTTGCTGCACACCGAATATATGATATATCACTTTCCTGCATGTGTACATTACTTCTCAACATGCACGATTTTGTCGGCTGGCTGTAAGCTATCGTACCCACAGTACTGTTGCTTCGTGCGGTGTGTGAATGGCGGCTGTCTTGCTGTACTTCTTCGACTCAGTCTCGCAGCTTGTTCCAGTCTTTGGATCGATGGCCAGACGTGCCTGAGGTGAGCTTTGCACACCTCATCCATCCTCCGCTTGCTCCCCAAGACATTCATTTGCAGAAACCGTCCGAAAGGCACCCGGGGTAGATGCAGGAAGTCACTCGCTGACAGTGGCCTTTTCGCACGTGAATGTACGTCAATCGCCGCCGCAAACCATATCATCTCTTCACACGCTGAAACTTCCTCTATATCGTGAGAACTCCCACAAACAACCTATGGAAGCCAAAGAAGGCGGCACAGCCCTGTGACACGCTTTTCCCCGGAGCGGCAGTGAAAGTGACGATCTCTCCATGCACAGCGACGGAGTGGAGCTCTTCCGTAACGTGAACCAGCGACACCACGGTGGGGACGCATGGATCGTTACTGACTTCAACTCTCAAGTTCAGGAAAGGTCAGAGAATCCAGCGCGACCTGAGCAAGGCGCCCACACTGTCGTCGGTGAGCACGTTCAGCAGTCACCGAGCAACTATCTGGCAATCCGCCAGAACGATCGGGGGATCTTTCGGTCAATCTACTCCTCGCCACCGAGATTGAAGGAGTGAGGTACTGAGCCCCATAGAAGAGGGCTTGGATCAATGCATCGAAGCTTGAATACTCTCAACTTGCGGAACAAGTGATGCTTTTGACGTCGTATTCGATTGTCACTGAGATTCTAGCCATTCCAGGAAGCTCTCTAGCGGCGCGTGATGTAAAGTTGAGATCACTCCGTGCAGTTCCAACCAAGGCTCTTCCTTAGGGAACAACGCTGCATTTCTTAGGTCAGGCATACGTTCGACCCTGGTGTAACGTTGTCCTGAGTCGAGCAGACGACCACAGATCCATGAGGCATCCCAAGTCTCACCTCGTAACTCTTGGCTTGAAACATGTATTCATACTGTAGTTGTGGGACGGCATTCAGCACCAGTGGCTTCCAAGGACACCACAGAGCTGCACCACGGAGTGTGATAGTGCAAAGATCAGGTCCAGCCGAAAGACATGAGCGCTGTGTTGATATCCTCAATAGCCAAAAAATGCTCGTAACTCCCATGGGGATCGAGAACCTCTTTCTTTGTCGAGAAGGTGAGTAAAGACTACAAGACCTATCCAGTAGATCTGCCATTCGCACCTCACCCGGAACTGCTCTCGTGGCCAGCGTTTGAGCAGAGTCTAGATCGTATGATCATGTCGCCGAGCGACTCGCGTTCAGTGAATCGAATCTGGACTCTGATCTTTCATCCTTAATGAACCTGCCGGACCGGGCTCCCGGATATTCAGTTTAAGCATGTATTCGCAAAAGGTTAGTGACATTCATGAATCCTGACTTATGCCAAGATGGTTTCGAAATTGATCGTTCGATCTGACTTCTTAGTCTTTTCTGTTCCTGTCCCGCTCAGATACGTCTGAAAGGCGTGCCTATATCCCGGTCTTCCTCTTGAAACCGATAGTGGAGAAGATCAAAAGGATGACTCGCAACAGGTGTCCAGGTGTCCAGGTGTTGAGCAATGCCTAGAACGGCAACGACAACCTCGAATTGACTGTTACCACGACACTGCCACTGTCATCTAAAGGGGTGGGTGTCGGAAGGGGAGAACGCAAAACCACATAATGCCTCTCTGTCTGGAAGATCACGTGACATGAGAATGATACATGTAGGTCAAAGCGTCACCTGTGCTTCTCCACCCTCGGAATGGCGAGTACTATAGAAAGCAGTAGAAGTCATGACCACTTCTACCAGCAGGTCATCACGATTCAGCAAGTAGTTCTCAGCGGAGCAGAAAGGGAGCATGCAACGCGTCCTCTACCAACGCTGTAGTGTGTTACCTGTCGTCGACTGCCTTGTGACGAACCCATATCATAATCCCCGCATGCCTCGTGCGATATGTGAGTGGTCAGATACTGTCCGGGGGTGGGTGAATATGAGAGCGGTTCATGGGGGCAGATGGGCATGAGGCATTGCACAGTCATACTACACAATCCGATGGGGATCGTCAGGATTCGGCCTGACTCGGATTTGAGGGTAATATCGACAGTTGCGAATGATTAGACAAGACTGGAACCACCGTTAGAGTGGTCGTCGTTGCTACGAGATGTGACGTTTGATCATGGATGGCGATTTTGCGCTGTGATGCCGTGAAAAGAAAACTACTTATGGCAGGGATGATCAATACGATTTCTGATATAAAGACATGCCACGAAGATACATCGTTTGAGGTCGGGCACAAGGGAAAGGCGATCTACGATCATACATTTCCCGACACGGACGATCTCAGTCTTCCGGGCCGGCAAGACCCAAAGCCTGGCGTCTGGTGGGAGCATCTGGCTCGAAGAACGGCTTCTCCGCGAGACTGGTCACCCTCGTGCCATGTCGTGGCGCGCTGTTCTCATAGTCCCAGCTGGCATTGTGCATGGTGGTCCTGTTGTCCCACAACGCCGACGTGCCGGGAGTCCACTTGAAGCGACACTGGATATCGACATTGCTTTCGTAGACGCTGTAGAGGTAGTTCAAGATGGCGTCGCTTTCGGCTTGGTCGAAACCCACGATTCGAACGGTCATCGCTCGGTTGACGTACAGAGCTTTCCAACCGGTGGCGGGATGGACACGAACCATGGGATGCGACCGCTCGATGTATTTGGGCCCCGCGGTCGGGTTCTCACGGTCGAGGTATGTGTGCGCGGAGCGGTAGATGGCGTAACGACCGTCGATAATCTTCCGGAATTCCGGCGAGAGCTTTTCGTACGCGGCGTAGCCAGATGCCCAGAGGGTATCGCCGCCGACTTCGGGCACCGTGTCATTGTGGAGATGGGTGATGCCGGCGGGTTGACGTTCGTGAACGAGATCGGTGTGCCATCTCTGAGTGCCAACTGGATTGCGGAAATCTGCCTTGCGCTCCGTCGCCGCCAACTGAGGCCAGATCACGGTCGTTCCCGGCAACCCTGGAACTGATGGGACTTGAGGATGCACTTCGACTTCCCCATAGTATTTGCCGAGCTCGAGTTGCGCCTGCGGGCTCAGGTCTTGATCGCGGAAGAAGACCACGCTTCGCTCCGCGATCAGGAGGGCAAGTTCGTCTTTCTGCTGGTCGTTCAGATCCTTCAACTGAAGACCAACGATTTCGGTGCCAAGATGGCTGGTCAAGTGCTTGACCTCCTTGGCTGCTGAGAAGAGAGCTTTCTTGCTTGGGTCGGCACGCGTTCCTGCATCCGTGAATTCCCTGTCGTAGTCTCTGATGGCATAGACGTCTTGTAGATACAAGGGTACTGCTGGGCGATACTGATGATACGATCAGTGACATAGCCGACCACGCATGCCTGGGTGTACAGTACGGGATAGCCTTTGGACAGGTCGATGCCCGCCTTCTCGAGACGAGCTCTGGTGGGACCAGGCAAACTCAAGTTGTCTTTTCGGGGCGCGACATAATCGACGATATCAGGGACGATCGCAGCAGGAGCCATGATGTCGCACTTCCAATGGAGATATCGTCGAGGGCCAAGCAGCGAGGAATCTTATATGGACGTCTCACCACGACGCCCAGCGGGTACTATATCCAGCCTAGAGTGCGGAGTCGATCGCGATAACGGGTCACTCCACGCCCGATAACGTGGCACAGCCTGTGTTCGGCATG
The DNA here is from genome assembly GCA_026120125.1 of Pseudocercospora vitis. Taxonomy (NCBI): domain Eukaryota; kingdom Fungi; phylum Ascomycota; class Dothideomycetes; order Mycosphaerellales; family Mycosphaerellaceae; genus Pseudocercospora; species Pseudocercospora vitis. The sequence continues at coordinate 326,617 of JALRML010000028.1, read as the reverse complement.
GCATAGCCGTGTGGTGAGAGTTCTCGCGACCAGCCGAATGGCGCAATGAAGCTGGGCGAGCTTGCAATCAACGCCAAGACCAGCCTTCCCTCACCTCCCTCCAATCGTTCTCGCTGCCGAAGTATTCCCGAGTTTGGCGATATCCCATGCTCGAGGAACAGGTCGTGGCGATAGTGATCAGCTCAGGAGTTGGGGTCGCGCAATGGTGGCACCCGAGCACGTTTCGCCCATGCGTTTGGCCTCCGTGCCTCACAATGTTGCATTCTGCAACGTTACTGTGGAGCCCGCTAACAGCCTGCTGAGCAAGCAAACGGCGTGGAGAGTGGATGGGTGAAGGAAGCACACACTCGCACGGGCTCCATCCGCCGCCTGGCGTGCTTGATAGACAGCGGGTAGAGGAGGGCTGGTCTCGGGATGCGTGGACTGCTTGTCGGCTAGGTCCTATCGCCACCGAGCGGCGGAAGATCAAAAGCCAAAGACCAGCATGTCGACCTCAAGGTCCGCGACGCTGTACACGGACGCCGTTGACGAAGCGGAACTTCGCTCATTGCTGGACAACGACCTGATTGTGGCGGGCAGAATGTCGTCGTTGACGCACGAGAAACGATTCGATGTCGAAAGCCGGCCAGCGGAGAGCGATATCGACTGTGACGCTGGACATGCGGGAAGCAATGGCGAACCTCAAAAGGTCCACGTTCCGTGGTGGGCGTACATCTGGGACTACGAACCAGGACGATCGAAGGAGGAGACGGCGTTCGTCCAACGTCTCGACATCAGTGTGCTGGTGATCCTGTCGCTGGGATACTTCATCAAAAACCTGGACCAGACCAACATTTCCAATGCGTTCGTCTCCGGAATGAAGGAGGACCTCTCGATGAACTCCAACCAGATCAACCTGGTCGACACAGCCTGGACTGTGGGATACGTGGTCGGACAAATCCCTTCCCAGATCATCCTGACCAAGGTTCGACCGAGTATCTGGATCCCAAGTTGCGAGCTGGTCTGGACGATGCTGACGTTCTGCCTCGCCGCAGCCAAGACCTCGAACCATGTGATCGCCATCCGGTTCTTCGTGGGCTTGTTGGAGAGTATCTTCTACCCGGCGGCACACTTCATCCTCGGAAGCTGGTATAAGCCATCAGAGCTGGCCAAGCGAGCATGCCTGTTTCACGCCTCGAGTGCCCTGGCGTCGATGTTCAGTGGCTACCTCCAGGCGGGTGTGTACAAAGGTCTCAATGGCGTCAGTGGTATGGCAGGATGGCAGTGGCTCTTCATCATGGTAAGGAAGCTATACCCGTGACTCGTCCACCTTGTCGGGGAGAGGTACTGATGTTCTTTCGATGGTCCAGGACGGCATCATCAGTGCACCGATCGCTATAGCGGGATTGTTTCTGATACCCGATCTGCCGGAGAACTCAAGAGCCTTCTATCTTCGTCAAGACCAAATTGCACTTGCGCGAAAGCGGATGGACGATATCGGAAGAGCCCCCAGGACCAGACTGGGACGCTCGGCCTGGAAGCGAATCTTTGGTCGATGGCACGTATATCTGCTGGTTGTGCTCTACGTGATCTTCATCAACACGGTAAGTGGATTGGATAGGAAGACAGCCATGTCGGAAGCTGACTGGAATTAGGGACCATCATCCAGCATCAACCCGATGTCGTTGTGGCTCAAAGCGAGCGGCTACTCGGTCGAGCTGATCAACATCATTCCGACATCCCAGTACGCAGTTCAAGCCGTGACGACCATTCTTTTCGCAATCTTCTCAGACTATTTTCGGAACCGACCAGCGCTGATGTCGGTGTCCACCTTCTTCGGCCTGTTCTGCTCCATCGTGCTCGCTGCTTGGAGCGTTCCCACGGGGCTCAAATGGTTCTCGTTCCTGATGTACCGAGCTGCGGTGGCGTACGGGCCGATGGCCATGGCCTGGGCAAAGTACGTACGACCTATAAGAGTTCGACGATGACGTGCTGACCGGACTGTAGTGAGATTTGTGGAGCAGATGCGGAAGAGCGGACGATTGTGCTCGGGCTGATGAACTCCTTCGGGTACGCGTTCAATGCGTGGCTGCCGCTCCTCACGTACCCCCAAGTGGATTCGCCCAAGTTCACCAAGGGGTTCATCTGGTCGAGCGCGGCATTTGCGGCACAGATTGGTATCACGTGGCTGGTGTGGTTCTACCAGAGAAGAGATCAGAGGAGGAAAGTCGCGCTCACTGCGAGCGGATGATTTGGGGATAGCAAGCCGCCATGCTCAGACGACTGCTGGTCCGTCCGAAGTAGCCTGAATATCATACTCGCCGGAATCGGCAGCAGGTATATTGAACTCCAGTCTTGACGTCTTCTGGTGTATTGGTCCGCTTCGATCGAAATCATTGCAAGCGTAATAGCCACAGAGACTCGTAAGTCGATGTCTCGCAGACCACATCGTGGTACTCAGATTCTGGCCAGAGGCGAGAGCCCACCTCACACGTTCGGTACTGTCCGTGGCGAAGTCGTAGTCAGTGGCGGACAGGAATTCCTAGCGTCTACGTGATGCAGCCCAGGCGGCGTGATGTCGCACAGCGGAGGTGTAATCGACAGGTTGGGTCGAGTTTCGTAGACCGAGAAAGCATGATGCCAAGAGATATCGTAGTGCTGGTGCTAGCCAGATGTGGTCTAGCCCATATTCTCGCCTCCGCCGCCAGTACCCGTCGCTTGTAGAACTTCACAGGATCAATGGAGGCAAAGTCGTCTATTGACAGCACTTAGTACAGACTCAGCAGCCTTGTCTGAGACCCTAGTGTATTCGTATGGTGGCCAACAAGCTGCGGCGCTCTTCTGAGCATGTCCATTGGAGCCTTTCGCACCCATCGAGCAGAATGCCACACTCCCTGATCCGTACAAGATAGCCTAGCCGACCTCCCGAACGATACGAACTTCCTACGCAATCATTCGGGTTCACAGGCACGCGATTGATGGGAGGTTCAGCATGATCAACGACATCGTCAGCCGTTTTATTCATAACGCGAGTTGGTGGAGTCTCAGACGACCATGGCTATTCAATCAAGTCCGCGAAGACAACTGTCAGTCTTCCTGCCAACCAAGGAATACCAAGTCTCAAGAAGCCATATCTGCAGGTGGAGACGTCTTACTTCAGGTTCCATAGCAGCTGCCCGAATGCCAAGCTCATTCTAATAATGCTATGGAATTTAGCGATATTGACAGCTCTCTAGCTTGGGCAAAGATGGCCCTTGCTGTGATCGCGGTAAAGCTGGGCAACGAGCCTGAATCATACGTTGGACTCGCTATTCCTGGCTACATATAATGGATTTGCGGTGGAAAAGCGACGGTCAAGGAATTCCCGAAAAAGCTCGGAGACATCATCTTCTAAGCCATTGACAAAGGCACTCGACCCGCAGACTCCATTTCCAATGGCTGAGGCATATAAAGAGCGAAATACGACTGAACCACCACGACGTACTTCCATTGCCAAAACCGTAGAGACGCAAGAGCGGGACGAAGAGAGGCAGACCAGACATCGAACGGTGAAAAGGCCGCGTGGGTGACTCAAATTACACCGGATCAAAGCCTTCAGAGCATGCTTCAGATCTGATGAAGGACATTGCCACTTGCCATCAGGTACTACTTCCCGAAGTGCTCAAGCTTGAGGTGTAAACACGGAGAGCGAGCTTAGAAAAGATATTATGAGATCCATGGGAGGCGTGTGCGCCTTAGCTGTGGACGGTGGATGTTCTTTCGCTTGTGAGCCTGTGCTCTCTATGCTTATTCCGTTCCGTCCAGTGCCATAATCCTCAGCGGCAAGCAGACCCATAGCATGCCGTCTCTAGATCAACGCCTTCATTCCCCCGCCGTATCCGTTCAACCACGCCAGAAGAAGCCACAGCAGCAGAGCAGCCACGATCATGTCCCATGGTTCCCAGTCTCCGCGACATCCACGAGCAAGCCAGGTAATGCACCAGTTCACAACCGTTTTCGCCTGCTTGTACCCTGGAATTCCGAGAAGCTTCTTGTCCAACCCGTTCAGTTCCACCAGCTTGGGGTTCGAGGGAGTGATGATGTTCTTGTCTGTCGTAGCGGCATTATTTTTGTCTCCGTCCTCCGAGACATTATCCTGCTCGTTCTGAGCCTTCAAATCGTTTTCGCCAGCTGGATTAGGCTGGTTGCCTCGGTTGTTCTGGGCCTCCTCAGTCAACTTCAACCCAGTTTCAGAGCCTCGAACCCCAGTCTCACCACCATCGACTTCAAGCCCTCCGATACGAGCTCGTGAGACTTTCCTGGCCACCTTGACCTGTGCCTTCTTCTGCGCTCGCTTGTGGTTCTTCTTCTGGGATTTCGTGAGTACATCCGCTTCGGACACTGGTTGTGCGATCTCCGGCTCTGCTTCAGATGCGATCTCGAACGAATCGGATTTTGACTGCAGGCTCTCCCGCTCCCTCTGTTCGATCCCTACGGGCAGGGCTGCTTCAGCTTCAGACTGCACCGTCTCAGGGATCCCTTCAGAAGCCGCCTTCGGCTTCTTTGTCCTCTTGCGTCGCTTCTTGGGAGCCTCCGTGGTGTTGGTGGTCTCTTCGACCTCCTCATTCCTCAAGACCTGACAGACCGTCCATCCATCCTCAACTGAGACGTACTTTAGAATATTCTTGCACAAATGTTTTGGCAGTGCACTCTTTGGCTCCTCGCCGGTGGCGTTCTTTGATGGTGATATGGCCGTGGTATGTTCAAAGGTAGGCGGGATGCTTGGATGGCTCACCATCGCAGAGCGAAACCTTTGTCGATTGTCGGTGACCAGCTGAAGCTGCGTTGGTGCCGAGATTGTAGCCTCGACTTGACTCCCTGAGAGCGCATTGAAGATCTTCTTGTCCCGAGCGTGATCCATGTACAGGCTCAGTGCGCTCTTTACGCCGAGCAGCCGACCTTCTACATCCTCCTCAGTTAGGTCTTGCAAGCTTAAGATCTGGGCATTCAGTTCAGTCGATTCGTGGCCCAAGGTGATGAGGTTCGGCCAATTCCTCGCGGCGACTGCAAGGCTCTTCTCGATGATGTAGTCGTTGGTGTCGTGCTCGGGGTCGATCTGCAGCAGGCTGAAGCATGATTCATCTTCCGCGAGCACCGGATCAGAGTAAATGAGGGCATTTTCTGCGGCTCTGATGATTTCGGCGCGCTTGGCAACTTCGACATACTTCGCAACATTTGTCTCGGCTACACGGCGGACTTTAACGATGGTGGTTTCGGAGACTACCTTTCGCCTCAGTCTCTGGAGGATCTGCTCGGGTTCTTCAGAGGTAGTGTTCTCGAGTTCGATTTCGGCCTGCTGATCGAGTAGCCAATCGATGTAATGGAAGAACGAGTCCATAGCGATTTCAAGGCCGAAGTGTTAGTTGAAGATGCGTCAACGTTAGACGATCCTGGTACTTGCGGCGATGAAGAGATGTGCAAGTCTGTATTGCGCTCGTGAATAGGTGTTTCAAAACAGAGGAAATGCCGTAGTTATTTCGTGTCTCTTATACAGCGTTCGAGATGTGAAATTTGCAAGTTAACGCACGTGCCAACGGCCCGCAGCATGTGAATGGCTTTGAGCGGATGGTGCTTCACTTCAATGCTAGTGTACGTGGAAGTGAAAGACCGCTACTGGATCATGTACCACTTCGGAACACCGCGTGTTCATGTGCAATCGAACTTTGAAAGACGCGAAGGGAGAAGTGCTCGGGTTACCGGCTCCTCCTTTGGCGGACTGCACACTCCGCGTGAGGTCTCACAGGTAGCGAAATGGTCGACCGCACGGAAGAGCAGTATGGCCATGATGGAGAGGTCACACGGTTCTTCCGATGCAAGTGAATGCGTAAGTCCTCGCAACGGACAACACAAGCATTACCAAGAACACTATAGTTGTAGCACAAGGACCTTCAGATGTGGTATGGGGGATCATCAATGCGTCCAAAGGACGGGTAAATACATTGTTTTCGGACAAAGGTCGAGATAGCAGATTCGACGATACGCGTCTTTATCTCATGACTACATAGACGATAGTAAAAACAACGAAAGTGACCACAATGCCAAGATTCCTGATGGCAGGCCACAACTCATCAAACCACAACTTCGCATGCCTGTCGTTGGACTCATTAGCCCTGTTGCCAAATGGCATAGGCTCTTCTGGCACGGGCTTATCCAAGAACTCGCATAGCGGCTCCCAGCCGTTGCTGACGTGAAATTCCAGCAGTCTCTCCTTCGGCACCAACCCCCTGATCAAAGCATTGTGTTCCTCGTATGCCGTTTTCATAGAAGTTTTAGACCAGTTGGGCAACTTCTGATTCACGACTAGCCAGGCGCAGGTGTACGTTCGGACGAGTGTCGTAGGGTGGAACCAAGACAAGAAGTACGTCGAGTAGCGAGCAGGAGCAGGGGGTGTGACTGATGTGATGCTGTTGTGCCACGAGTGAAATGACCTGGTGGACAGAATCACTTTGGCGTTGGGGTATACCTGGCAACATCAGCATCATCATGAGTATCGTAGTGCGTTCACTCACCTCGATCAACTCTCTCGCGAACAGGATGCAAGGCATGTCAGACACGACCTGAAAGTCCCCCAGCAAGTCATCCCAATCCGTGGCGTCGAATGTGCCGACTCCTCGGAACTCGGCCATACAGGCCTTGTTCCACAGTGCCCAGTCTCCGGCTTGACCATGTTCGGTGTATCCATGGTAGACGCCACTATAGCCGAGAATGCGCAGGGCGTTGCAGAGTGATTCGGTTCCTGTTCTCGAGAAACCGAGGCATAACACCTCCATGGGATGGACGCGGTTGCGCTGCGGTCGTGGGAACCATATCTGGCCTACCAGGTAGACGAAGTAGTCAACGATGCCCATCGAGGTTCGCACTAACGAAAGTCGGGCATGTGTATCAGCCGCTCTAAATGGAACGACAACGCACTCCCGACCAAAACGAGTAGGGAGTATTGAGACATCAAGGATCTGTTCAGACCGCTCAAATACTATTGCATCTTCGCACTCTATGTTCGACGTTTATCGCACAAAACACCAACGCCTTTGTGCCAAGCACGTTCACCTGTGCACCCCTGGCAAGCTTGCCAAGCTATCTCGCATGAATTGTCACCGAGCAAGACCTGTTACATCAACGGTGCACGGCGTCTCGCCATTGAGATTGTCGGCGTTCCAACACGATGTCGTAGCCGGCGGCAGATGACTTGTTTCGTCCTTTGTTCGGCTCATGGTTCGAACGCCATCCGATCGTGGCGCCGGTCATCTCGAATGAATGTCTCAAATCTGGACAATGATCAAAGAACGACCGAGCCACATTGTCACGGAGGAATAACCAGTTTGGTGAGGCAAGAAAGATTCATTGGCTCGACGATTACTTCCATTATGTTGCATTGTATTATCAAAGAGAATATTTCGGCATTCCTAGCAATCGGGGTTGCAAGGCCACAAATGTACTGCTACGATCTAGCGCCTCTGGGCAGTCTGCATGCCAGAGCTGCGGTGATAATGAGTGTCAAAACTCCACTCGTGATGATTAGTATATAGGGTTTGGCCAGGCTACCGGATACAGCACGCAGGAATCCGTGTCTTGTTTCCGCATCCAAGCCCTGGAAGTATGGGGTGTTTGCTCGGAAGATGACATCCAACGCGTAATGCTCTTCGGTGGTGGGAAGCAGTCTCGTTATCGATGTCTTCACCGAGTTCAAGAAGACAGTGTGCGCAATGCTGAGGCTGACAGCGGCACCGGTGAAGTGGGCGAATGTGGTCAACGCCGTCGCCGATACTGCCATGAATGGATCCATCAAGTGGCAACAGGCACTGTGCAATAGATGAATGTATGCCCCAGCGCCTGTACCGATGAGGATCGTGTAGCCGTAGATCCTGGCCGTGGAGGTATACGCGTCGACCGTATACATCAACGCGCCGCCAACCAGTATCAGTGCTCCTCCGATGAATGAACACGTTACCCAGCATTCGTTCTTCCGTGCGATTTGGCTGCTGAGCACAGCGGCGAAGGCAACCAAAGACAAGAAAGGAAGAACGTGAAGGCCAGCAGTAAATGCGTTCTCCTGTCTTGCGTATTGAAAGCTAAGAAAGGGTCAGCGTGATACCATGATCTTCGATGGAACGTAGCTTACTAGAGTGGCACGAAGTAACACGGCACTACGGATGCTGTGGCCGAGCATGCATGAAGCAGAAAGATAGCAAGAAGCTGAGGGTCTCTGATGGTTGATACAGGAAGCAGGCTCTGGTGTGTGAGCCACCCGAAAGCCTGTTGGATGCTGAATGCTACGGACAGTAAGGCAGAGATTACCCAGAGCGCGATGACCGAGCCTGAGCTCCGAGGGTAGAGTAGTCCACCGAAGTTGGTGGCGAGGGTCAAGGCCACCAAGGACCCGGCCAGCAAGAGAAAACCTAAGCAATCGATGCTGGCTAGTCTGGTTCGGATAGAAGCAGCTGGCTGCGAAGTCTTCGATGGCAGGAGAAAAAGAAGGACCGGAGCGAGCGCGGCGCTTATACAAAGTTGGATATAGTACTGCTCAATGGTCAGCGTAGTGTCTAGTTCGCGAAGCCAGGAATGCCGAGCTTACTCCCCATCTCCAACTCGCATGGCTATCAGCAAGTGCGCCGCCAACGATGGGCCCGAGAATGGTCCCAATGCCCCAAGTCAAGGTCGGAAAGCTCATGTACGTTCCCCGCTCCTTCTCGGTCGTGGTGAGTGAAAGCATGGTCCACACGCCAGTCGCCATGCCGCTACTTCCAATGCCGGAGATAGTTCTCCCTGCAATCAGCGAGTTGATATTCGGTGCTGCGCCGCAGATCGAACTGCCGACTTCGAAGATCCCCACCGATGCCACAAGCACCCACTTGACGTCGAGGACTCCGTAGATCTGGCTCCTGATGATTTTGTCAGTATTTAGCCTTCAAACACCAGGAGCACAGTAATCATACCAGGTCAAAACCGTTGCCGCAGCTCCGAGGAAGAACGCCGCACTGGTAAATGCCAGTTTCTCGACGCTCGAGAACTCTCCCGCAATCGTTGCTTGAATGTCGGCGGTGATCGTCCCGTCCATCCCGACCAGGAAAGAAAGCGACATCAAGCCGATAACAACCAAAACCCATCTGAAGCCATGCAAATTCCTCGGCGAACCCGCGAGGAACTCATTCTGAGAGTCGTACGCCTCTTTGTCCTCCGGCCGAATGTCCCGATGTGTCTTCTTGTCCTTATCTTTCTCGCCCGCCTCGAGCGTCGCGGTGCTGATCTTGTGCTTCAGATCTGCGAGGCTGGGTTTTTTCATCTTGTAGTTGTTCTGAGCGATACGGAGCAGCGGGAAGCGCGAGAGGCTTGGCTGGGATTGTCTTGATGCTGGATCCCATTACCCACTGTGCTGGTGGTGGGAGAGAGCCTCGACCGCACCTGATCTGAGTCTGGCTCAATCCTTCAGAAGTGGTATTGCAAGTGTCTGTGGGAAGGTGATGTCAGACTGTGTGATTCGAAGTAGTCGAAGTGACACCTTTCGGAGCGGAGAGAGGAAGGCCAATGTCAAAGCCAATTGCTTCAATCACTGCCCAGGACCGCTTTACGTCCTTCAGGTCGTTTCAGAAGGTTAGATTATGGTCGCAGCAATCAATTTGCAGCCGTCGACCAAGATGTTCCAAGAGCGCGATAGAACCTCACCTCGCTCGAGTGTTATAGACCCGAAAACCCCGCGAGAGACTATAGTCGGGAACGTGTGGTGTTGTTGTTCACATCATGGTGAACTGGACATCATTCCACTCTTCCAGAACAGGCTGCAAAAAGTGACAGTCATCATCGTGGGAATTATCCCAGTCTGCCCGGTGGCTGGCATCGGTAAACTGGGACATTGGAGGACATGTCTGCCTTGTCTTCCGGCAGCCTCACATCGACCGATCCGGGCAACACTTGCGCAATCAAAATTGCGCTTTCTAGACATAGTAGTCTTGAGAGGTAGAGGCCTGATGACATGGACACGAGCTTCCTCAGCATTGATAGCGGAAAAGCCAGCCTAGTATCATCCTCATGCCTTCACATGCCTCGCGGTCGCACTCTTCGGCCGGTACGTCATGGGAGAACGTCTCAGGGAATGCCTGCTTGGCGATCTTGAAACAGTCTGTATCTTCGATTGCGGTTTCACGACTGACTCGAACGTCGAAGCGAATTCATGCTTCACAGAATCCAGGATCAAATTCTAAGGCAGGTGAAACGCTTAACAGGCATCCCGATCAACAGCGTTTGCAGAAGGTTGTTCTAGTTCCAGAAGTCTGTTCCACAGTGAAATACTGGAGCTGTCGGAAAGAAGGGCAGAAGATGTGCAGCAAGATGTCACAGCGGAGAGGCTTGGCACAGGAAAACACCGTTGTCACGTGAAGACACCTTTAGCTCCTCGAAACGACATCTTCCTTTCAAACACAATGCCATCGAGTATCTGCGCAGTGGAACTATCTGATCGCACCTATGCCACGCTCCCACGCTGAATACAACGAGCGTATAATCTTGGCAGCTTGTCCGCCTGGATCGCGCAAACGCTGCCTGCGCAACGCCGGCGCGAATGCTGCGGAGGTTTCGAAGCACCGTGACCATTTCATCCGCTGTGGAGGAGTACGTGCGCATAGGTCTGGGTGGCGGAGGAGCCGAATTAGGAAACGGACACGATATGAGCCCAGCGACGCCCAGGATTCCGCAGCAGATGGCCTATACTTCGACGAAGGGGTTACGACTTGCAGCTGCGGCAGGTGGAATGGTTGGGAAGTGATCCAGTGAGTGTTTCGTCCTGCGCTGTCCCCAAGGAGCTGTTATGAATGGCTTCTCGTATACCCGCTGGCTGGGTTGCCGGGAATCCACCTTACGCTGCGAAGGTGACGGGGCCTTCGGAAGCTCAGAGGTGTGGAGGTGGTATTGTAGCTCAGCATGCGTTCGGGAAGAGTTTCAGGAATCGATGCTGTACACGAGCGCCGGGCAAAAGGCCACGACAAGTGATCTGATGGCAGAGCGACGGTGTCGTAGCCAAGTTCACGCGGAGTTCTGACTCTCAGAATGCTGGTGAGGTCGGAGCCTAGGTTCATCAGATCCCCGGCAGCCTCGTCGATGCGCTCAGTTCACTTACTCAAGCGATGGGTCATCGACGCTGTTCGAGGGTTGAGATCGTTTGTGCTGGTGTAACATGCTATTGCCCCGACTACTTGGGCCAATAGAGCTATTACCAGCTTCATTGTTTCTGTTACTCTCTAAGACGAGCGACTGTGGACGTCTCCTGTTGCTCGCACTGTGTAATGCTTTGGGGCTGCCGCTCGCTTCCAATATCAAGCTGGACCTCTTCGACGGGTGTTTACTGACTGCTCGAAGCTCAGGTATCGGTGAGCTGTGACGAAGGAGGTCTGTGATCGTGTGGAACAAATCTTCGACGGATTCGGGTCCGCGCTCATGGTCCTCTGGCATCGTCATGAGGAGGTTGGAATAGAGTCTGTAATTCTTGGTGAATGCAATGATGGCCCCGCACGCACTTAAGTATGGACTGGAGAAACGAGTTTCCCAACCCAAACGTCAGGAAATCGTCGATCACCTGTCAGAAGGTTTCGGATCATACCGCCAAGCTTGGGGTTCATGGAGAAGACCGTTTCACGTTAGTCCAATGATCTGGAGGAATCTACGATGCATCGATCGAATAGATCTCCACCACTATGATGCCGAAGTCCGCGAAAAACTCAATCAGGCGACAGCGAGGCATGTCTCACTCTATGAAATATCCAACCGCTGCGAAGGACGTATTTATCCGATCGATTTTACAGACAAGCTGAAACGCGTTGCCAGTCTCACCTGTTTGCTGACGACTCACGTTCAAGTGCACACCTCAGATGCAGGAAGCCGGCGTGGGAATAGGAGGTTGGCAGTCGTAGGCATCAAGTGGTAATGTCGTGCCTCAAGTCATTTCTGAGATTTTTTGATGTGCCCCAAGACACCACTCACTGCTTAGGAGCAAGCAGAAGGGTTTCCCGATCGATGGCATGTGCTTTAAGTCCTAACGTTGTCTGCCAGGGTATTGCTACGGACAAAGCTCTCCGAGAACTCAGCAGGCGCCCAGGTGATACAAAACCCAGTGGCCGTGATATACTACAGCTAATTGTTGAGCTACAAGCACGTAAGCACGCCCAGTGCACGTCGCTTGCCACGGGAGTGGCGCGTAGACCAGTCCATACACTTAGATATTTCTGCCGGCGAATGCCTTCATGGCCTGCGCATCTTGAGAATCGTTGCTCTGGTTACTGGCATTGCCCGAGCCCGAGCCACCACGCGCAAGTTCACGGCCCCCGAAAGAGGCAGGCATGGATGTGTAGGTGTAGTCGGGCTTGGGTCGTGGAAGCTGTCGATCTGAGGACATTGGCGTCAACAGGTGTGCTCCTTTGCCCTTGCTGTGGTATGTCAGTAGAATTGAGTAATTGATGTCAATGGAAAGCTGGTTGGAAGTATCTGATCGCTGGAGTAGTCAATGGCCTTGGTTTCGTGCAGCTGAACGATAAGCAAAGCCTTTATGGTCCCCTGCACGCTTCAGGGAAGGTTGCTGAAGGCGGGCGGCGATGATGGCCGATTCAGCGATCCGGAGCCACACACCGGTATGTACGAGACCGCAGTGTGCTTGATGCCAGCATCTTGACGCTGCCTTCAAGATGGCAAGGGACAGCAAACCCAGTGGTCCAGACTGACGAGCGCTCTTACCTTATCACCAACCAAGTTCAAGCAATGCGTTTCCGCAATGGCGTACAAAGCGACGATACTTTATTTCTAGATCTGGACTTCGAGATCGAGTGTGCCCAGATATGAGTCCACTGATGCATTCCGCGAATGTCCCGTCATATCCCAATGCGTGTCCGTTACGTCAAGCGATGTGTCGCAGCCCAACTCTTGATGTTCGTATGGTGCGGTTCAGCGAGACGGCTAAACATGAGGCAGACGGGCTTCGAGCTTTTGGTAGCTGGCGCTTACGATAGATGAAGGTGCGGAAGAGTGCAGTGGTTTCGATGAGGGTATATACTGTAGCATGTATGCACAATGGGGGATGCAGAGGAAGAAGAACAGGTCGTGGGAGATAAGCCAAGATCTCCGACAGACGCCGCAGGCCCATGCCGTTGACACCATATCGGGTTAGCGCCAGAAGCATCATGCAAGTGGCCATTCTCCATACCGCTTCCCCGTTAATAATACGACAACATTCGACAACTCCACTGTCCGCGATGTTACCAGTATATGAAGTGAGATACCGAGCGGAGCATGGTGCGCCTGGAGGTGGGCCCACGCCATCTTCCTGCCGTTGTCATTCACCAAGGCTTGTTCTAGTTCTGCTTGCTTATATGCGTAAAAGCTGATCTCTGGAGAACGGCCACTTGTAGGACCTGTATGGTCCTCGGCGAGTTGATGCACTATTACCTCGCAAGTCTTATCCTACCAACCTTCTCGCCAGGTCCCCTCGCGTCCCCAGAATCGGCAATGCACATGAGGATCCGACCGAAAAGAGATCATTAGGAACCGCAAAGGCGAGCAAGACTAAGCATTGGGGACCGATGGCAGCAGGTGACAAGGCTGTTTAGCAAGAGAGAGGGCCATGATACTCAGGCAGACGAGCTACATCAAAACGAGCTTGTGGTGGACGCAGAATCGTGGTGGATCAAATGAAAAGTCATGCCTACATACCAAGGCCGAGACGAAGCATTCCGAAAACAGTCCCGCAATGGCTGGTGAGCTTCAGGAATCGTACCAATGCGAGCCTTTGCCTCAATCATCGCGGAGTCTCCTGCGGTTTGTTCAAGATTGCCAAGAGCCGCACATGCGAGGAATCCGTTGCATACTTGCAGCATTGCACGGAGAGGGGACAAAAGCATGAATCATGAGCAGATCATCTACGCGGGGACACCTAGGACGGAGCTGGCTTCCATACCACTTCATCTACACTTGTGACTCGGGTGTCTGCCATGACGAAACAACCAGAGTCCGTCGCACGATGCAAGTTGAGCTCGATACGTCTAAAGGCTGCCATACACTCGCGCGGTCGTGATCGGACCTCCCACTGGCGACCAGTGAATGTGCGGAACGTGCCACACCTTTAGCGAACACGAACATATTGGCCGACGACGTGATTTTCTTTGCCAATGCGGCGACAATGAACCGAGGCACTCGTTCTTCGCTGGGAGAGTCGTAAGGAACCGGGTGGGTGTATATCCGACAAGTCGAGGTGCTCCTGTACGTGTACGGGACTGGCAGACGGATGGTAGGCGTGGAACAGGAAACGGATGGAAACTCATTGCTGCTGTCGATATCGAAAATGGCTCCCACATGTGACTTTCGCGCCTGTCCGCCTCCCATCAGATCGGTTCAGTTCCGGAGTCGACTCTATCGTCCCTCGCAGTTCATCCTTCGCTCCAAACCATTTCCGTGCATGCTTGGTGTCGGTCGACTTGCACCCCGAGCTCATCAGGTAGCCTTGCGAATTGGAGGATGCTGGAGATGTGAGTGGTTTTGTCCCACGATTCAACGACAACCCGGCTCTGCCCATGGTGGGACCTTTTTCAGCGACGGTCACCAGAAATGGCTATCAGTGGAGCGAAATGTCATCGTAGTCATGTCAAGGTACGTGGTGTATCCTGTCGAGCTCATGCAAGCAACGCTGAAGCGCACGAGGCGATCGGAAGGATCAATGCAAATGCGGAACGCCAACAAGCCATGTAAGGACTCGCCGATCGGCAGACTTCATCCTCCATGCGTCCTTCTCTTCACCTCCATCTGATTCAATCCCATCTCCGGACAGTCACCGCGCCTTGACGTGCCCCGTGGCCATATCGGCTGCATTCCAGACTTTCCGCAACGGCTCGTAGTCCAACAACCTGTTGTCCCGCAGCGGCTCTTGTTTCTTGGGCGGCGCAGGAGGAATGTAATTGCCGTGGGCGTCGATATGACCGTTGGCCATGGCCGTATGCATCGCCACCCTCGTCGACTTTTCCACCGCGCTGGCGCTCCGCAAGGCCGCGATCGCCGCCTTACTCGAGGCCTCCGCACTCTGCTCCGCCGCATCTGCACTCCTAATCGCCGCCTTGCTCGAACGTTCGACGGAGTCGGCCGCCCGGTGGGAAGCATCGGCGCTTCGATGAGAGCCTTTGGCGGAACTCAAACTGCCTTTGGCAGAGAGTGTTGTTGGGACCAGAGCAGCCACGGTCGCCGCACTGGCGAGTGTGGCCCACAGCGTCTTCTTCTTATACCATGGCTTCTCTGCTTTGTCTGCACTCGGTGCAAAGCTGACCTTGGAGTCTCGTCGACGGGATGGCGGTGATCGTGATCGGGACCGAGATCGGCTGGAATACCTGCGGCGTCGTGACCCGTATCGGTCTCCAGAGCGGCGAGGAGAAGGGCTCCGAGACGAGACCTGCGACCTCCGGGAGGGTATTCTATCACGCCTGTAAGTGCCACACAAGTCAGATTCGAAACGCACACGATCCTACCGAGAAAGCTGCTCGTTGTAGTTCTGGTATTGGTACGAGGCGGGAGTGTACCTCGTCGAAGAGTCATTCGGCCTGGACATGATGGAAGCAGTGGACCGCGGTGGCTACCACCACAACGCAGACGATTGGATAGCAACCCGTTCGGAGGGACGATGCAGGGGATGGTCGAATTGCCGCGCGAGCGGAAAGCAGGAGACTGATTCATGACAGCGCCGGTGCATATCTTTATACAGCGGCCCCAGCCAGGAAAAATGCGAGCGGTCCTACACTCACATCACCATGCATCGAGGTGAAGGATACGTTCCCGGACTCACCATCGTCGAGGTACCCTTGCCAGTGAGGCTGTCACTTGGCTGTGGCGGAGGGAAGATCCTGGTCTGGCAATCTGGACCCGACGCGCCGCTGCCCAATATTAATTGGCCACATCGACGCATTCTTTTTGATGACTTGCAGACTCCATGATCGCGGCCACATCTCTTCGCCGTTCTCAACGACCTGCGGCACGATGCACACAATATCCCCGGTGAACACTATCCACGCAACCGCCATATCCGCACCCACTGCCCGGCATTCGAGATCAGCAGGTCCCAGTGGCTATGTCCGCCGTGCAGTTCGTCCGAATGGGACCAGCGATTGGGCACCGGGCTGCATACACGTGTGCTGCCAGGTTGGGTACGGTGCGAGTGTTTCTGACTGCCAAGGATCCTCAGCCTTTCCGATCACACGTTTCGCACCGTGCCAGGCGATAAGCTTCGATGACTGCAGTCCGCCAGCCTTCTCACTTGTAAGCTGGATCTTCCTGCCTCCCGTCATCACCACGCTTGCGCGTCCGAGATACTCCGGAAGAAGCAATCCGAGGCTAAGCACGATATGAGCACGTCGGCGTTTGACGACCCGCCACTGTACGTGACGACTCCCGGTCGACTGACATCATGTCTGCCCATTGGGTATTTCCCACTGGACAGCTGGGCGAGCATTGTGCGGCACGCTCGCGGCAGTGAGGTTCGATTGCTTCAACCCCTTCTCCGCCGTCATATCCCCCGACCGCCCTCTGCCGTATCCCGATTATGTGATTCATTGTCGTAATGTACATGGCCGTGGAAAATCCACCCATACGCCTCGTCTGGGGGACGTCCCATAAGACGGGTTCCACCCTTGCGATGCGACTCCCTGGAATGCCACCCTCTCGTCGATGCGCTTCGACTATAACTGCCTTCCAGACTCGTGGGAGATCTGACGCCGGGGTGCACACAGATTCACCCCTCTGCTCATCTCGTGTGCCAAGTCATCTTGCTGATGAAGCCGATCCGCTGCGACAACAATATGCTCCGACTGAGCATGCTCATCGGAACGTCAAGTTACGCAGCAGCTATGGTCATGAGAGTCCAGCCGCCGTTACCGCCTGACCAGTCCATCTAACCGCGTGATGGCATTGCTGCGATCTCAGCATACGAGATCGAGATATCCACCAACGAACTGCATCCAGTGCTGTATGTCCTTCATTCCCAGCCCCCAAGACAAAAGCACAGCTCCTGCCCCTGGCTCTACTCGTCACTCCCATCTCTTCCGTCGACGATCGATGCGGCCGGCACTGGAGGCGCGGCTTCGACTGCGGGCTCGGGGGCGCATGGGCAGGTGTTCTCCCGGCGACGCTAGCTCGGTTCCGTTCGGCGCTCCGTGATCATGCCCGTCCATCGTCACCGACAGGCATGGCCTCTGCTCTTTTGTTGTGCTTGATGTAGCCGCCCACCAGTCCTGACGGTAGTCCTACTCTCCTGGGATCAAGGTCAATCGCTTTGCTTTGGTGTGCCTTCGGGCACGAATAGAGACGAGGTTATGCCACGTCGGGAGTATTGATTGTGCGTCGACGCTGGTTGAGAATATATGAATTGACGGTGCTGCGTCAGACTCGCATGAGTATGCTAGCCTTGACGCTTGGACATTCAGGCATCCATTGTAGAGTGTGCTGAGGAGCTTTTGCTTTTTGGAAAGTATGCGTCACGGGTGCATTGTTCAGAACTCAGTCCTTCGCTCGGCATGACTGAGATCGTCCTGTTCGCAAATGTGGCAATCTGATGTCTTAGCTGGAGCTTCTCCAGACTCGATGATATCGGGATCTGGTCGGTGCTTTCTGAAAGAGAGACGGCTCGGTTCGCTGCCTTCTGCCAAGTTCGCAGACTTCACCTATTGATCCCTCCGCTAAAAGCCCTCCAGACCAGTCGTGGCCCCATGTTCCCGCGCAAGTGAGTCGTGTGGTCCATCGACCAAAATCTCCAGCTCCCGGAGTGACTGAAGCTAGAAGCCTGCGGTACGTCAGCCGTGAAGCCACTGATCACTCCCCGTCCTCTGACTTTATATGCAGCGGCCGTACCAGGCTCCATGGCCTCCTGTCGAGTCTGCTCTTGCAAACTAGCATGTATGCGCCTCTAGTCAGCTGTATTGTAGTAAGGATGGCTCACGTTGACATTGTATCACTTGTCCTGGACGCCCGAGCACCTCTTCTCACCAGGCAAACTCTTGATCGCATTTGTACACATCTCTCCTCGCCAGTTCCGAAGTGTTCGCCGACTGTTCTGTGGTATCTTGTTCTTCCATCGGCGTGTGCTCACGAGCTTCTCGATGGATGTGCACTGGACTCTTTATAAGGCTTCTCCAAATCGCCGTGTATATTTGCACTACACAAATGCGTGCGAAGCCTTCTGGGCCCACTGGAGACCAGTCCCTGTCCCGCCCTGCTGTTCTCGAGCTTTTGCCTGCGATGCTTTCATGTGAGGCCACCTCGCTGCGCTGAATCGGATCGGTCAGGCTGGCGCCAGGCTGTCGTATCGATGAACGGGGCACGTCAAGCCAGGGTCGAGTCGCTCTGATTTTGTCTGCGCGATGGTCAGCAGAATTGCTTTCGAGGCGCAGAGTAGCTCTTATACTTGATGTTGGATTGGGAACCGGATGGAGTCCGCGTACCTATATTGTGATCGGGTAGACCGGAGGTTGTGCGGCACATGTCTCTGGTGGAGGGCTTTGGTAAACTGGTGGTCTGGCGTTGGCCTGGCGATCGCGGTGGCGATGGCGCTGGAGAATGCTAGCAGTCTAAGAGCAGGGCACAGGACGCGCATCTATGTGTGATCTCTTAGTTTCTCGTCTCGTATCGATATTCAACGTCCTCACACGCTCTGCATGAGCACGACACGCGAATGTAGGCAGCCGAGTGCTTACCCAGGCTGGAATCCATTGAGACAAAGCTGCTCAACAAAGAGCTATTATCTCCCCTCGGCAATGCTCCACGTATGTGGAGCAAAGCGATTGTGAGTTCTCCCCGTACTGTATCAAGCATATTCACTTTATGACGTGTAGCTATCTTATGTACTGTTCTCCAACCTTTCTGCAAACACGACTTGCTCTATCTTAGGCCGACACAAAAACGATCAATCAACCGCAGCAATGGCAGCATCTCAGCAAGACATCATCGACATGTTCCGAGCCGGACTCGTTGATCTGCGAAGTGAAAATGAGCCTCCACCATTGTTCATCAAGAAATCGAAGCCCAAAACTTCCGCCGGCCCCAGCAAGATACCCAATCAACACGACCATCTGACCCTTGACCCATTTTCCTCCTCTTCGCCGACCCCAACCACGCAGCAGAGTGCAGCACTTGATGTCCAAGACGACCAGCAACCATCAAATCCCTCGCCACCATTCCCTTCGTCCACCCTCACAATGACCAACGTGACTCTCCGCACCCTGCTGATCAGCGCCATCGAGCAGTACTGCTCCACTGCCGACTATTACGCCGCACGTCGAGTGCGCCGCATCGGCCACCTGATCGTGGGCAAAGAGGAGTTCGGCTACGCACTCGTTCGCGCCGGAATCACGAAGATTCCGAAGCAGCAGAAGAAGCGTGCCAGCAACCAGAGCGCGTTCGGCACGATGGTGCTCGTCTGGGAGGATGTGCTTTGCAGAGGCGAGTCGGGGTGGATAACGTTGGTGAAGAGAGTGATGGAAGATGTTCATGGCGTGGGTGCGCTGGCGGAGGAGGAGGCGAAGTGGGTGGATGGGTTCAAGATCGGGGCGTGAGGACGAAGGGTGGATGAAGTCTGATTCGTGGGATGGGCGATTTTGCTATGTCGCTTGTGTCGACCTCGCAGGTGTTCGATCTTGGGGTGCTCGCAGAATGACAGCCGATGGGTGGCGTTGGATACGCTCATGGCCTGGGGTCGATATCACTCGGTTGGCAGTGAACCGCTTGTCGTCGCTCCATCAGATGTGTATCACCTTGCGTTCTCAATGTCTAATTGAACTTTATGCCCTCCTTGTCGTCTTCTCCATTCTTTTCTTGCCGCCCATATGCTCGCATGCCCAGACGCTGCAACTGCTGGCCGGTTCTTACGGCTACGCTCTACGTTGTTGTCAGCGAGAAAATGATGGGGGTGGCTGACGCTTACTCTTGGAAAGTTCGCCAATCTGTAGTCGGTCTCTGGTGCGGCGGCAAAAAGACGGGTTGGTGTATAGGTCTTGCTGGTGAGAAGGCGACGAGAGCCGTGACTATGGGTCTCTGATGCCGTCACTATGTATGCCCGGTACCATATCGAGCCTCCAGAAACACTTGATGATACCGATGTCATCATCGTCATCGTGATCATCGTCGTGGCCGCCGCAAATGCCAGCCTTGAGTAGTCGTCCGCCGTGTTCATAGGCTTCGCTCACTGTGAGCAGAGGAGCGGTAGGAGATGACATTCACAACTCACTACAAGATCCCCCCGTCGCATTTCCGCTACTGGAAGGTGGAGAGCATCGATCACGTCTGGGCGGCAGTCAGGGGCCATACCGAACGTACCCCTGGGTGTTCAGCGTGTGTATGGTCGGCGTGGAAGCAGCCTCTGTACGGTATCTCACTCTCACTGCCTGGCCAGGCTCTACGTAAGGCCAAGATCTATGGAGCGTCCTCAGTGGCGACGACGATGACCACACTGTCCGCCAACATCGTTCTCGACACCGTGATCAGGTCCAACGAGCACACAATACGAGACAGCACAGGCAGGGAGACAGTGGACATGGTGAGGCCGAGACTGATGCTTGGTGGTCGTCTTCTCCGAACCTCAGCAAAGAGCTGAGATGCGATGAAAAAAAGTGCTTGGTTTGCCATCAAAAATTGTGGCCGACCCAGCCGCCAAGCTGAGAACAGGATTCGTGAGCCTGCCGCCACGGAAGACGCCGACCTAGTCAGGGTTCTGACCGGGGCGCTACCCACAGGCCAGGTACCGGGACTTTGCCGCTATGAAGAAGAAAAGGAAACAAAGGTGAAGCTCATACGCGCGCTGTTTTGATATCGCGGAAGCACGGGCCTCTGCCGCCAGACGGTGTTTGCCGCGTGATGGGGGCTGTCTCGCTGTGCTCAAGAATATCATATGAGTTGCGGGAGGGTGTACTGGGTAGTTCGGTCCTGCTGCTCACTGGCTTGGCCTAAATTATCTGCTTCAATCGTTTCCTCTATTGGGCGCACTATCGCCCTGCTGGCCCCGAAGCTCTTCCCGTTTAGCAACACCATACCCTCATCAGACACGCAAGACGCTCCATCATGGCGATACCACGGCTTATCCGTCTGGTGAAGCATCTCGCCATACCAGCTTGGTCGACGACCTCACCCAGCTGAAGAACAGATCAAGAGAGGAAGGGATGCGCGTTGATAGACCTGTTCGAATACTCCCCCAGACCGAACGAGTCGCCCCCCTCATCAACTCCCTACTAGTGCAAGTTGATCAAAACTTCTGATATTGCTCGTCACCATGAATGCCGATGTGGCGTTGTGAAGGCGAGTGTTTCGGACCAGCTACAGGGGCCAGACACAAACATGTTTCCCCTCTCGGCCGCTTGGATTGTTCCTGACAAGCGCTGGCCGGCAATGCGATCATTGTACTGATGGCTACATAGTCCTTGATAGGCAGCTGTCCGATCAACCAACCACCTTGATCCCAACCTTCTCGACCGCAGCTACTCCCGCAACCATGATAGATGAAGCAGCATCTCGGAGCGACATCAACAACAGCTGTACTACTTCATGCTTACCAGGCTCGTCAGACTCCAGCTGATCAGGACAGCACCACGTCCTCCAGTGTCCAACTCATTGCCCACATCCACCAGCTCCGCCACTGCGCTATGCCACCTTCGGCGACTCTCGAATGAGCTTCTTGGTGACGATAGTCGCGCGACTCTTTGACGTACCTGTCTTCTCTTCCACCAGTTTAGCCGTGAGCGTACCAAGAGAGCCCTTACGCGCAACGAGATCCGGGCGACGATACCGCTAGGAAAGAAGGTCGCAGGAAAGATGAGAAAGGCTGCTACACTTACAACCTGGAGGCGGAAGGCGGAGAAACGGCACATCAGATACTGACTCATCGATGGCTTCGGCAGAAAGCTTCCTCGCAGACCTCATATGCACGCGTGTCCCAGACGGCAATGCCAATATTGAGGACACAGGGTGCGGCTATGGCCATTGGCATGCCCAGAAAACTCTTTGATAACCCTAGAAAATTAGGCAAATACCAAAGGGATATAGCTCGAGTTGGCAAGATGATAGACAGAGCTAGTCGTGGAGGCGCTCAAGCTTATCTTAGAGCATAGGGTTTACGAGTTCCCAGCCACCTCCTGGACCAAGGCGCTTCCGAGCAGGACTTGGCTATCTGTTTGCCTGACGAGCTGTCTGTCGAATGGCCAGCATTCAGACTTGTCCATGCACCATCAAAATACTATGATACTTTTCGCCTATCAGAACTCTACAGCGCACTCAAACACGTTGGGAAACCTAAGAAATACTCCCCTACGCTCCAGACCTTGAAGAGCTGGGTCAGCGACGGGACTCGTGGAGTCTTCTGTCTACAATCTCTCTCAAGGACGGGCACAGTAAGCTAAATGTATCCGAGAGATACACCAACTTGAAAATGAGATGGCATGCTTGTTTAGTGGGCAGCGCGAGATCGATGGTATTCTGACTTTCATTGCATATACCGCTACCGCAAAGAACATAAGTCTTCGATTCTTTGCGCTATGGAACGGTCACAGCTGTTTCTCTAGCGCGGAATAAAGAACATGGTCTGCTGGACTTCGTAACAAGCGGTCTAAGCCTCGCTGGGTGCGGTACCTGTCACTTCGTCTTCAGGATGCCACGCGAGATCACCCAGGCCGCGTACTGTTGCGTCTTGGATCCAGAACTTGCTCTGCTCGAGATTGGGTCGCCAAAGGAGACGCTCTTTGGAGGCTGGAGTGGACTGCTCCGCCACGATCTCTGCCTCGTGCTTGTAGAAGATCTCTCCACCGGCACGGCAGTCCACATTCGAATCGTGCTGCTTCTCTTGAATCGTGATTCCCAGCTCACCCAAGGTAATCCCTTTCAAACCAGGCTTCCCATTGACTGGGGACTTCGCGTACTTTTGAAAGCCCGAGAATAGTTGGATGTCGTACATGGTCCATTTATGCCAGGGAAGGCCGCGTAGGTACTTTTGTTCATTCTCCAGCGAGTGGCCAATGATACAGCCCGCCGTGTCGAAAATCCGATGGACGTTCTTCATGACCTGATCGACCGGCTGCGCATGATTCTGTCATCCATATTAGTCTTCGCGACAGTGCTGCCAATGCTCTTATCACTTACCTCTGCGAGCAGGTCATCCGCGTACACACCAGAAACCCTCGACCACCCTGGTGTCTGTCTGTCCTCCGCCGGGTAGCGGACGTACACATCGTAAACGATGTACCAGAGACCATCGACCCACTTGACCACGACACTGACTCGGCCAAGGCCATTGCGAAAGATGCCATTTTGCGAGGTCAGAGTCGAGCCCTCGACGTCAGGGAATACCGGCCGACCTGGTGCAAGGAGGTCAAACCTCGGATGGATGCACTTTGCCCTGTACAAAATCAGCATGAATGAGCACGAGTCCATGGTCAGGTAGCTTACTTGACAACGTGGACTCCATCCCTCTTGTAAAGGCGCCTTGCATCGTATACTGTTGGAAACCCCTGCAGGTTTCTTGACTGAGTGTGGATGGTGGTGGACGACATCTTGTTGAGGGATCTGTGTTCGCGAGGCTATCTTCGAGTGTAGATACGAGCAGGAACTGGCAGTGTATTCGAGTCGAGGTGTCAGATATTGTCAAGTATGAAGAGACAGTGCATTCGATCACTGACTAAGTGTAAATAATGTGACAAGAGTGAATAGACCAACGCCGGATGGAGCAGCCTATGCGTTTGATAGCTCGAAGCATTCTGTGCGTCAGAGAGTGAATGGACTGATGTGTATAGTCGTAGGCTGCAAGACCGTGGCAGCAGTTGCGCCGAAGAGAGAGAGAATGATCGCACTGGCGAGATGGTAATGGGTTTGGTAACAGCGCAGAGGGACAGGAAGAGTTGTTGAAGATATATGGTATCCGGTAACAAAGCCCTGGAGTTTGCTGCAGAAAAGGAAGTCTAGCAAAGTTGTCTTTCCTTCATGGTCAGATACTCTATAGCTCGAGAACGAAGCAGGTTCTTTGGGTCTGGCTGTACGGATGTCCGTGACTTTGGATATCCAGGGAGCCGAGTGCTGTCATCATGTTGCACAGTCTGAACGAAATACCTCGCCTGGAAAGAAAGGCCGCGCGTTGACACACTCATATATTCTCCTGACTACTTTAACGATCTTTTTACACGGCGAACAGGCAGATGTGATGCAATGGTTTTCATGGCCAAGTAAGCGACACGAAAAAGCTCTTGTGTAATAATTCGGGCCCACCTCATCGTCCAAACAGCGCATTAGCAGCTGAAAATACTTGCTGGGCAACGAGTTCACGAGTGGGCTGGTAAGCCTTTTATCAAATCCTGACCAGATGCTTACTCGCGATCGATGAGGATCAGCCTTCAGCAACGTCGAACCCTTTCGGTGCCAACGATCAGCTTGGATAGTGGCCAGCAGCAGCAGGTGTCATGAGGGTTTATTGTTTCACATGTCCCGATCAAGTGCATCACAAAGGCGGACCTACACAAAGGCGCATTGTACAGCCCATGCTGCTTTGGTAACACGATTCAGCTGGGCTTAGATGTGCAGACCATGGGTTGTTCACTTTCACCATCGATCAGATAGCGAGAAGATAAACTACCTTGATCTTGTATGTGCTCCTACTCTTCCTCCTGCATTTCCCGAGGACAGTCTTCGTCTTTCGCAGTTGACACACTTACACTGTCAAGTCTGACCTGGAAACGAATTTGAATATTTCATTCCCACTGCCGCGCCGTGCCTCGGTCCTCACTAGAGGAACATCGGCCACTATGACCTGGCGCGAGGACCCCCATATCACGTGTCGCCAACATGCGGAGACCCTGATTACGGACTACGTCGTGCTTGAGAAGCAATACTCCTTACTTCCCCTGAGAGTTCGCCGGAATCTCTACGTCAAAAACCCACATGAGGTGTTCTATGCGGCAGCACTGTTCGGCGGCAACATCGCCGCTTACTGTCGAGACTTCGACGACTTCAACAACATTCTGCTGGCCCAATTGCCGAAGACCTCCGAACTACACCTCAACGAGATATCACCTGTTGCCAAAGCCTGGTTCAGCGATCTAGCCGCGTTCTATCGGCGAGCTTGCGCTAAAGAGTCACGAAATATCAATTCGTTCGTTGTGCAACAGGAGAACATTCGCCTCCAGCGTATAGAGTGGAAGCTGCAACAGGCTCAGAAGCTTATCACACTTGTTCACCAACAAGATCGAGATGGCGAGCACTTTGCTGAAACTCCGCATATCGCACTCGAGGTGTTTAATCGGGCTTGTGCCGAAATATCCCGTGGTATGCATATCTCAGATGCCATGGCGGCCGCTGAAACCGAGATCAGAAGATGCGGGACGGATAGAGATGAGTTCATGGCGACTGCGGGTATGCGATCATGGTTTCAGGTCGGTATCGACATGCCTTGCTGGCCGACGGCAGACCCAATCCCCGAGTTTGCTAGCAGCACTGCGAGTCAACATCGATATCAGCAGCAAAACTCCTACGAAAACTACGGTTACACATCCAGTCAATCTAACGGCGGCCGACAGAAAGGCGATAACATCTGGTCGGAGCGTACGGCTGGCTTGAACAGCAATCAGCAGCCAGCATTCGAAAGTGCCGGATGCAAGCCAGCTCAGAACGGAACCTACGTCCCCCCAAATGGCCATATACCTCCTCCATCACACCCAGTACCAAGCATAGCAGAGGCAAAAGATCTACTCGACGAGTACGATCGACGATGGGACTCTATTGAACCACACGAGAAAGGCTTTCCATACCCCAACGCACTCTTCTGCGCCGCCGGCTTCCAGAACCGCGGCTCGCTTCCATACACAAAATCCAAGATCGACCAATGGAGTCCACCGACCACCATCGGAATCATTACCAAAGGCTTCTTCTTGAACGCCTATGCTATCCGTAGCATTCTTTTCACTTTCGCCGACGACCCCCAGAACGCCACCCTGGAACTTCCTCAGAGCACGCCGAAGGAGGTGGCTGTGGCGTTGCGGAAGAAGATCAAGAGCGAGCTTTCGCGGTGGCATCCTGATAGACTGAATCGTCGGACTGGTACACCTGGGCACATCGACGGCGGCATCGGCCTGCACACTGGGAATGTGGCGGTGAGAACTGCTCTCCAGGAGCTGATGGAGGAATGTGACAAGGTCATCAATGGAGTGGATGAGTGGAGACCGGATGAGCCCGTCATTAAGGCGTGAGTTCACATCCGTTCGCCAAAAGATATGGGATTGGAGATTGGATATGGCAGGGATGTCGACATGCAAGACTCGAGGTTGGATATGAACGGATTTGGGCACCAAATGCACTTATCAACTTGTTCGAGGATGGAAATACATATGCGACTGCTTCTAGTTCAACACGATTTCCGTCCATCATCATCATTAATTTTCAGCGCGTTATCCATTTCCGTGGTCGAACCCTTAGCCTATGTGTCCCAGTTCCACTTTGCTTCCTAGTCACGCCCCTTGTTGAAGCTTCATATCCTGCGCACCATTGTCTCGAAGGGACGGTGATACGTTTGTCTTGTAAAGAGGGGCGTCGACTTCTGCTGATGTAGAAGATAAGTCCAGCACTGAGTCTCTGGAGTACCTTTTGCTGCAGCGCATCTCACATGGTTGATCATTATCAGTGCGATGTCGTGAGTGCATAAAGCCTGGGAAATGGACCTAACCCATGGTCTCGCATGCAAATGTGATCGAGTCGACGATCCAGCTTATCCCGGTCTGTTCATCTGTGATCCTAGCTCTTTTGATGCGTGCCCGCGCATGTTATGCTTTCCCTGCGCCCAGATCTACTTCTTGGCAGTAACTTCCCTCATTTGGCATGTATTACGGGCCATAGGTCAAGCTGATGGTCGAGCTACAGGGTAGGCTTCGGAAGTCCCGGCATCAATGTAGTGGAGGGTGGCGGTTGGCTCGTTTTCCATCCTTCTGGCGACGCGCAGTCCACTGTCGAGGAAGCCTGATAGCTTAGCGCGTCTCGCTGGAAGTGCTTCTAGAATACCGGAGTGAGCTACCACAGTGCGTAGGGGATCGTCACCAGTCTCCTTGAGGCTCAACTTGGAATTCTCAAGTCCTAGGCTCCCACCTAGTTGGACTGTATTAGTCCAGGCGGCATGCCTGTTGACCTGGGCCGATGCTGCCACGCAAGATCTCGATGCCCGATTGTGTAAAGCTTGCCGCCACCTGCTTAGCAGGTTTCTTTGTCACTTCTCACTGTGAACGCGGTCGTAACAATGTGCTCCGTCTTCTTTGTTCTAGAGTGCTTTTAAGCGCTTGCGCAGCGTTGGTCGTGTGTCCACAACGTGTCAGACTTGCAAAATCTCCGTCAGAAAGGTCGAAGTCGATGAAGCGGATTGCGAAGAGCGCTGTCGCCAACGGCCTGATGTCGTGATATTACAAGGGTCGGTAACCTTCTGCGAAATGTAGTCTTTGGCCGAAGATCGCCCTCCCCTCGAGTTGCACCACAGTCGGTGGTGATGGTGGCGTCAGCGTCTGCTCGCCACTAACACGTCTCGCGAAGGTGGGATCATACCACTGCCTCGGAGTTGTCGCTGAGCCTATGGGTGGGCTGCTCATGAACCATCATCGCAAAGGAGTATCGCCAGCGATTGCACTCTTCTGGCGGCAGCTGGCGGGAAAATAATGTCCTAAAAACGTTCCCCTTGACTCAGCCTACCCTGTCCCGCTGCCTTGCTTTCTCCACTGGGGCTCAAAATACTGACAACTCGGCATTCATCTGGTGAAGCGGCGTGTAGCATGGTGGTTCTGGACGAAGTTCGATGGAGGCGTACTGGAGCAGCGTTCGGGCCCAGGGGTGCATGTCAAAGACGATGTTTTCGTACCAGGCGTAGCATCTCAGTGCCCGTAATGATGTGTTTTGCGCCTTCGTGTACGTGTGATGGCGGCGGGTCCGAGTACCGAAGCACATTGTCGACTTCGTGATGCTGTTCGCGACGCCTTGGCCAAATCTGGCACCGTAAGTCGAGCCAACGCGCTCATACAATACTCCATCGTGTAGCACTGATGCGCCGTTTACATACGCAGTCAAGTATGGCCTGTACGTCGTAGCTCGTCGGCGTTCCTCAAGCCTGACCCGCTCCATGTTGATTCCTGCTATGCCATTCTTCGCTCGAATGTCAATCCTGCTCTTATGCTCTCCGTATCATCGACATTGGCCGCTAAGGCTCATCATCGTCACTGCCTTTCAGGAACAGCTTCGTGTGGAGAATGTTGTTGCATGATGTGTTAGAGAAGATTTCTATAGCAACGATTCAGCTTCAGGGGCGCGGACTTCCACCCCATCAAGCAGCGCGACAGCCAACACCCTACCACGAATAACTCAACCACGCACCATGACAATCTCTTCAAACGTCGAGAGCTCCATCTTCATACCCTTGTCCAAAGTTACTGCAAGTATCACAGCCGAGCGGTGACTGTTGCCCAAGATCGTGCCTGGTGGCGAAGCCGATTATTTGATGTTTATATGGCACAGAAACTTCGGCACTCATAACCAATTAAAGACTCACAGAGCACAAAGACATCGTGGAGGTACGTATAGCACTTCCCTTCTGCATACTTACTTTGGCACAGTGGCGAGTGGCTTGGCAAATTTGTGTAGAACAGGTCATCCGATCTAGGATAGGATCGCTAAAAGAAAACTGGGCCGACTCCCGGTTTTCAACAGGCCCGGTCTGGCACACCGGGTTTGATTGTTTTGCACTTCTGCTCGATATCAAGGTGTCGAACCCCTTTTTTGCTCTGCTGTTCGGTTCGGACTGGATTCGTGGTGTGTAGTAAGGAATTGCGATATTGTTCCCAGATCCTTGAGCGCCGCTTTGATATCTCTGAGCCTCCTTCGTACTGCTCCGCTAACACAATTGGTCTCCAGCTGATCAGATTCATGGGATTCACCAAGACTGGTTCTCGCCATAGACATGCTGTTCACAAGTGTTCTGCCACCACAAACACCCAAATTGAACATTGAGCAGTGTAGCTTCATCAACTTGGCATCCTCGGTACCACCCATGTCATGCTAGGCAGTGGAAGACTCTATAACGCACGCGGAGTGGGAATTGTGGTGACCGAACACGCATGCTCACCAGCTTGGCATATCATGCTGAAATCCCGCTGGCAGCTTTCAAACTTCTATCAAGGTCACCATTATAGTGTTTTGGATGAGATATCGAGCTCTAGCTGTTACTGGCAGTGTTCACTGGTCGACTAGAATTTTGACCTTGCCACGGAAACCTGGTTTGCACAGTAGAATGATTCCACATCATCCAGAGGGTTGGGACCCAGGACCATAGGAATGTGCGCTTGTTACCAATTGCCCTTGTGCTATGAGTAGATCATGTCCGAGTGTCCCACCGAAGAAGCTACAGCAACCTGACCGAGCCCCCAACACGTACTATAGGAAGCATCTGAATGAGGGTTTTCTGTTCCCTTGTAAATCAGAAGAAAGCGCGCGCGGGACTCCCCTAACCAACTGTAGGAACAGGCAGCGAGCTTGCTTTTGGCTGATTGCAAAACACAATACCTTTGTACGACCTCAGGGGCTACGTCTGCCCTCTCCTTAGTGCGCTCAAACTGAATACCAAGGCGATAGCAATATCGGTTATGTGATTGTGAAGTAGTACCAGCCCGTCATTTCTGTTCAATGTGCGGCTCGAACCCTGGCGTCGACTATATGATCGTCGCGCTCTGGAGTATGTTGCCCAGGGCTCATGCCAAGACCTGAGCCTTCGGGCATTGAGCCGCTGAACGTGAAATCTTCGAAAACTGGAGCGGATTTTTGGTATACACAGAGAGTGACATGCTGCGAACCGCGCCTGAGACTGCCCTAGCTCCCAGTATGGTACCTCGCGCCGTCGAGTCCTCCACCTGCTGTCTAAGAACACTCCGAATGCGCCATCGAGAGTCGCCACCCAGTTCACCCTTCCGTTCGGAGCAGCTTTTGTGCGGCAATGAGCATTCGCCCTTTTTGTAGTGGCCGACAAACAACTTTGCAAAAGCACATGGTAAGTCGTTACCGGAACATGCGCCATACCCTCGCCCAGCTAGTGAAGATGACCAGTTCAACTACGCTAGATTACATGCCACACCAATCAATTTCGCAACGATACCCAACGCTGCCTCTCGCTATCTCAGACGATCCCTGATGAGCCGTAACTCTTCACTCTTGAGCAAGATGCTGATCAGAATTACGGAAAGACATCGAAAAGAGACACTATTCAGCTGGGAGGACTAGACCTACATAAGGTGTGAAGCGGCATGGACGGCCTACCGTCGAGGAACGCGGAGAGGAACATCACATCTGGTTGCGCAGATCGTCTCGGACGTTGTAATAAATTTCGGCGCGTGGACGATGTGGGATGGGGTGCCCCAATCAAGAGCTGGAAGTGGCAATAGAAGACAACCGGCAGATGCGGCTCTAGTCGACAGTAGTATGAACGAGGATAATTACTCGTTTTTTGAGAACGAGTAAGCGTTCTTTGATCACTACGAGTGTGGTGCAAAGGCTTTTCACCATTAGACAGAGGCACTGGCATCAAAATGATGATATGTGGAAGAATACAGTTGAATAGGATGCATAAGATGCGTGCTGGAGTGTGAAGTTCTCACCCAAGCACTACATGGAGGATTCCGCGGCCGTGCGGGCTCGTGGAGACGAGACAAAGTCATTGGCTCCCCTTGTTTCCGCAACAAAGAAAGCCAGCCGCCAGTATGGTGCCGCCTACCCCCCAGGACATGTCGAGCAAGAGCAAGCAAACTCATCCGTTCTTTCAATAGGAGACAGAAGCGGCAGCAAACCGTGGCTGGGACACTCGGTTCGATCTCCCCGCCGTGCAAACCTCCCTTCAACATCCGCAGCACCACACCAAAACCCAGTAAGCATGGCGACGAAGGAGAGCCAGGAGGAACCTACTATAATGGAGAGAGATCAGACACAGTCGTCCGAGACGAAAGAGTCAGAGCCAGAGAGCAGCACAAAGGAGGTCGTCTTCACGGGCCGCGGAGCAGTGTACACCCGCGACTTGAGACACATCAACGGCGCTCAGGAGGAGGCCATGGATCTTGACAGCAAGGACTGGGATGGCCCATCGACGAATCATTTGACGAGACAACTCGATCCTCGTGCCGCACAATGGCAGCCATCTGGGGGAGAGGACGCGGAGAGAGCTTGGAAGGAGAAGGAAGCAGGGAAACGACAATGAATCAGCCATGGCGCGAGCGATGATCAAGGAGATGGTGGCGAACTGCTTTGCGGCAACTAGTCTTGCACTGAGATTGGCTTCCTGAGCAAGGAGATCGTCCACTAAATAGCGTCCTTGTTCCCCATATAGCAAAGAGCCTTCTCCCCTATGTCTTCCAATGCGGTGATTAGGAGAATCCGGAGTACTTTTCGTGCGAGCCATTCCGTGGGTAAGAATCATTCCAGTTCGTGGAAGGCCGCTATCATGTTCGTTCAAGAGGCCCAGAAAGCGTCTTCCTTGGCTTAGCATATGGTGAGGAGGTACTCGGAGTGTGATATGTGGGAAAGCTGGCGGGATGTGATCGAGTCTATTCGGATTCTTGACAAGACGAAGTTAGTGCTCGGATTGATGGTTGTCTCTTTCATTCGTGCTGCATACAGCATAGTATCGCTACCATACTTCTCCAACCCCTTCAATGTGTCTCTTCTCCCAGAAGGCATGAGACGAATGAAAAGGAACGTTGGTCTTTGTTGCTAGATGAGATTAAACGGGGTCGAATAATTAATTGCCACCACTGATTGATTGTGGTCTGCTATAAACCACCACCTGACCACTCGGCAAAAGTGGTTGGTCATATCGCTCCTGAGCCCAGAGCAGCACAATACGCGTCTCTAGGATCTCGGCCTTGGCTGCCGAGCGAGTGCCGGTCGGTGGGGGAAAGTGGTGGCGGAGATGCTGGCGGCCAATGTCGACGGTACGTAAGAGCTGTGGTCCGTGCTAAAGAGAGCTTGAGGCGGAACACAAGAGAGATTGATCAAGTCCATCAACGCTCACTCGGCACGTACCGGCTTGGCGTGTCTGCAGCACCATCGCCACGGGCGACTTCACCACGGGACTGCACATATCAAACGACCAGAAGCTGTAAGAGACGTAGGCGCGCACCGCCATCAGGCATCACTCACCACATCGCGAGAGACGAGGTATGCTGAAGTCTCCTCTCAAATGCGTTCCGGCAGCCTGGTCTGGAAGGTTATTCCTACGAATACCTTGAGCTTGAGCCCCACGCCGGCATCGTACACGACGGAAGATATACTAAAGAGCGGGGTTGATTGCTGTAAAAAAGGACTTTGAACAACAGAGACTGGAGTGGATACAACTGTCGCTATGGTGACTCTAACGCTATGCGAGAAACAAAATCCCAACAAACAACAAAATCAGGGGCGCCACGCTTGACGTCCGCAAGCTTGGCGCACCGCTGTTTGATTCCGTCGACGTGTTTTCGGACCCTCCGTTACTGCCACTGCCATCACTACCAGTCCCGCTGGGCATCTCGGTGGCGGCAGTAATCTCGACGACGTTCGAGTCTGTGGTGTTCAAGATAGTCTGCGCCATCGAGATCTCGTTGCTCTCCAGGTCATATACGACATACGCCGATCTAAGAAATGTATCACCAAGGATAAGGTACTCGCGATCAGACGTGCTGAGAGGTGATCTCGCAGCCGGTAGGACGCCCATGAAGCATACCGCAAAACCGAGTCCGGTCTGCAGAGGAATCACAAGCTCTCTCATCGACACCTGGATAGTCAGATCGTTCGAGAAGCGGAAGTCGATGGTATCGTCAGTGTCGGCCAAAGAGCACTCTGCAACAGCGACTCCATACTCTTCAATGTACTCGGCGTCGAAGCGACTCCAGATGGCTTGCGTGGTCTCGTCCGGGAGGTAGGATAAGCTCGCGCCGGTGTCGAGATGTACCTCAATACTCGTCCCGCTAAACTCTTCTGCATCTCCACTCAGCCCAACACCAGTCAGCTCAATTGTGAACTCCTGGTAGACTCCATTCGTGGGTATGATCGGGAGAGACACAAGATCGCCGCTGTATTTCGCGGTGTCCACGCCTCCAAACAGTAACTCGCCCTCCTCTGCGTTCAAGTCATTCAGCCAGAAGCTGTACGCCATGGTGTTGATATAATTCTCATTCACCAGACTAGCAGGCAGGTTGGCATATGGCTGACCACCGTACGCCACCTGGACCTCGTTTGCAGGGTAACCGATACCGAGAATGCCATCCTGTGTGGAAGACTCGTAACCGACACCGAACTGCTGAGCCGGAATAACCACGTCGCCGTCCAGGATCCGGACCTCGTCCCTCACGTAGTCGCCCGCCGATTCCGAACCATCAACGTACTGAATGGTGAAAAGACTGTTGACGTACTCAGAAGTCGAAGAATCGTTGGCGCTGTATGTGCCAGTCACGCAGGGATTACTGCTGGACTCGCAAAAGTCGCTGCCAGCATAGTTCAGCCACAGATCGCTGCTGCCTGTATCGACGTGGACCTGGAACTGCTGTGGTGGCGTGCCGACGGTCATGTCCATGTAGTACAGGAATAGCTCGTTTTGGAGTGGGACATTGATCACCCCATCACCAGCTTGCCGACGGTGCAAGAATCGTCTTCGATCTCGTTCCGCCGGATTCTCAACATGGTGTTTATGGACCTGCTGATGCACAACCTTGGGGAGATCTGACGTCGACTTCTGCTGCAGATTGATGGCTTCCGCGCCAAGAAGTAGTGCTGCTACCGCCGTCGCT
Organism: Pseudocercospora vitis; assembly: GCA_026120125.1. Taxonomy (NCBI): domain Eukaryota; kingdom Fungi; phylum Ascomycota; class Dothideomycetes; order Mycosphaerellales; family Mycosphaerellaceae; genus Pseudocercospora; species Pseudocercospora vitis. The sequence goes on along the minus strand of JALRML010000028.1, from coordinate 292,799 downwards.
GTCGTGAGCGGTCTCATTATAGATGATGGTTCTCGAAATTGTGGCTCTCCGCCAGCACTCAAATTCTGGGGTCACTATCGACTTTCTATTCCACGAGGGCGCCACGACACGCAATGGCATAAGGGCGCAGAAGCTTTTTGATCCTCCCTGAGCGTCATGCCAATGTGCCAAGAAGAAGCACCAAGAGGCGAGGCGTTCTAGTCACTTTCGACATGTGATCGTGAAGAATTTGCACTTGGTTCGAACGAGCATATTCGACACTACATTGTTGTATTCGTCTTATTTCAGAACAGCAACTTGCCCTTCCTGCTCCTTGCAAGACAGAAAGCATACATCCTGGGATACGCCAAGACTGTGGCGTTCTTGTGTCTCGCGGTCAGCTACCAGCAACACCACCACGCAAACCAGAATAGCCGTCAGCGTCTCAGACCTGTACACCAACATGGCCTTCGACAGGAGGGACCCCACTCTCAAACCAGCTTCACGAGTTCGGGGCGATGCAGCATACCACACTCCGCGGCCGACGGAAGAGTGGTGATGTCGTCGCCAAGCTTGTGGATCCCCCAGCCGCGACCGGCCTTTCCGCTTCTCCATTTTCGCCTTTCTGGGCAATCCTGCAAGCCAATGACTGTTACCACTAGCATCTAGACTACCAGACGTGGCACAGTCCTGCCGAAAATAGATTTGGCGCGGCTTGTGCCTCAGGCGTGTAAGACGGCGGCACAGCACCGATGGTGGTGAGACCGCCTGCCAGCTGAACCTTGGAATAAGACTTGTGGGTATTTGCTAGCTACTATTTCGCTCAGACACCTCTGGCTCCATGTCACAAGATCGCGAGACAGTGCATGCTGAATGGTGAAGACCTGAAGTGGGCGCAAACCTACTGGCTGTGTTCCAAACGGAATCTGCAATGTACATATATCAGCGGTTGAACTTATCAGACATGTTGCACTTCTGGGGGTATCGGCATGACACAGGACCTGCTCTGGAGGATCTAGACGCGGCACAGGAGTCTTGGAAAGATACAAGGACGAGATTCCCGTCCAAAAGCTTCAATGTTGAGTGCTCACTTCCTCACCTCTACTCATCACGATGATGTATACTCCGTTACTTTACTGCAGACTCTATCCTATACACAATACACACAGTAACAGCATCTTGTCCGCTAAACCGCATCAGTCCCGTCCTGCAAAACACGGTAACTTTCTTCTTTGGCAACAGCATTATACACAGCACCCCATCGCGATTGATTCACCGCAGACAAAGCATTGTCCTCGCACTTGAAGCTCACGATTCTCAATGTAAGAGAGCTAGAAAAACAAAGAACATCTATACCCAGCTAGACACAATGCATTATATACGGCTCTTGAATGCGTGCTGTCCTGCAACAAAGAGATTGTGTCCAGCAGACAGACCGCTCAGAGTACCTTACAATGCCTTTGCGAAGGGTTATGAGAGTTCACTGGCGATGTGTTCTACACATTGGCAAGCAATAAATACCGGATGGTCGACGTGCGGTAGAGAAGTCTTTCCCTCAAAACACAGCTCTCAGGAACTCGACTTGCTAGGTACAAGTCACAGTCTTTCTTGGTAGCACACCCAGCTATTCGCAGACAGTCACTCGAAACACACCCACAATGGACGGATACGCAAGCAACGACTACATGCAAGGCCAATACAACCGGCACCACGGCGGTAGCGGTTCGAACTACCACACGCGACTGGTGTCACCCACGGGCACCTCTAGATATGCGACCAGCTCAACAGTGGAGCGTCACCGAGATGAAGCCCTCAATAGGCTCGTCTACGGTAGCAGCTCGTCGTCGTACGACCTTGACCCATCTCGCTCCAGCACGTATCACCGCCGAGGCAGAGACAGCCCGGACTACCAAGCGATGCTAGACAGACACATCGCCAGCGGCGGTCACGATCTTCACCGCACAGCGACCCTGGCCAGCAACTACAGCGGCAGGTCCCAGATCGAACGCCACCGAGAGGAGGCCCTCAACAGACTAGAGTACGGCACGTACGCTTCGCCGTACGCCTCGACTTCCTCTCGATCGACGTCCTCGCCCTGGCGGTATGAGTCGTTCAGCTCCGGATACCAGAGTTCTCGGACGCAGCGGCGCCATAACGAGCGTCTCGGCCTGTCTCCTCTGCCTTCATCACATTGGTACGCTGATGTGTACGTGCCGGATTCTCTGCGTCTGGGCCCGAGGCCGCCAAGTGATCGCTACGATGACCGGAGCTTGGAGGGGATGATTTCTCGGTATGACCGCGATGGACCAACAGCGCGCGGTGGTAGGCAGGGCTCTCCTTCTAGCGGGCTGAAGCGATCGGGTGCTGTTCGCGGTCGGAGGTACCGATAGAGGATGGCCTCTGTTGCTTCAACATCGGCAGTTTCGTTCATTCTCCTTGTGCCGGCCTTCATCGATGTAGGTATGCTGAACCACTTCTGACTACAAAATTTCACACTTCCCATGCTCACTTGATTCCCGTGAATCCCCAATTCCCTTTTGTCCGTCTCCGACATGATCTGTCTGGCAACGTGTGCCACGCGCAGTATCGAGCGTGGTGAGCTTCCTCTGGCGCTACATATCTTAGTCCACTGTAACTGGAAATCCGTGACACGCGCCGCTCCACCGGCTTCAATCCGCCATATGCTGGCTTGTTCTTCTCTACTACCACTCCCTTTCATTGGTAGATATGATTCCGTTTCGGCCACGCCTTGGTGTAGAGCCAACTACTGGCTCTATCTGCTGTGCCTGCTTCCTTCTCGCCGAAGGATCTTTCCAGACAGAAAAGCCGTCTGATCTGCTCCATACCTGCGATCCCGTGAACGAAGTCAGTCACTTGATCTGGGTCCACTCTCCAGCAATGTGAGGCGTATTTCCATAGCGGGTTGACCTGGAAGCCGCGTCCCTCAGAGTATCTTTGTTACCACCAATTCTGGCCCAGGCACGCGCAAAAGACTCTATCTCCACCATGGATGTTCCCTCCTTCATTACCCCTGAGACCATGCCAATTGTGGGATTTCAATCGCGCTAGGTGTTCGTGTGACGGTGTAGAGGATGCCGGTCGGCACAATAGTGCTCTGGCGCTATGATGTGGTCCCACGCGGTGGGAGTGGTACGCGGGTATAGGACCGCCAGTCTGTAACAATATTAGCTTCCAGGGGCTCTGTATCCATCCGCATTGCCTCCAAGCATGCCGGCCTGGGTTCATAGATCTGGCACTGGCCTGCTTACCCTTTCTTATTACTCAGAGAATGTGCGGTAGTTGCGGCTGGCGATTCGCTGCAGTAGGTCATCGCCGTCGTGCATGTCACCGTTATCAGCGCGAGGATATCACCATTGCCATCACTGTCGGCTCTGTGCGGTGGCCAGTGAGGGTTCTTTTACGCCAATAGCGGGCAACACGCGCCATCTTGAACAGGCGATGGATACAACTCGACATGGACTGGAAGGTGGATGACGCGTGATTGAAGACGAAATGGAGCTATGGAAAGAACATCTATATCAAAGGTATGTACGCAAAGTTCGCGCCCGAACTCAATGAGCTTCAAGAGACGGGTCTTTTGCTTCGCGAGGTTGCTCTGGGCACGCGGTGCTGCTCAACGTGTTTCCCGCCTCTTCCTCAACTGACATCCCGCCATACCGTGGTTGAAACAACTTTACTCCGACTGTCATGAATGGGGTGGCCAGCCGAGTACTGTGCGTGCCGTGCTGCTGGTTGCCAGCCAGCTGTGTGAGGGGATGAGGAAAGGAAGCTCAGGTGGAATTGAGAATTGTTTTGACCTGCCGTGAGCTTGGACCAGGGACTAATGCAAGTGCAGGGTCAGTGCTTGGGAGGTCAGATTCGACGGGTAGGCAGTGAAGCCCACTCGAGCGGGAGTGATTGGTAGTATTGGGATATGGCTGAGAAGTCAGTCCGATCTGATCGGGACAACGGTGTCTTTATAGAGGCTGGATATCTTCCGGTGACGCATGCCGGCGAAGGTATCAGTCTGTCAGTGGTAGGCAGATGTGCATCATCTGACCCTCCCATGAACACTCGATTGCAGACCTAACTTCGCCACAGAGCAGTGGGTGCGCCTGCAACAACGCCTCTCCGTCAGCCATGCTATCTCTCACCATGAACGAGTCGTTGCCAGCGCTCGCCATCCTATCGAGTAGCGTAGGCTGAGCAAGATGCAATATTGAAATCCAACGAGTAGGAGCAGAGCATTTCAAGAAGTTGAACGGGAGCAGGCAAAGCCTGGTGTGAAGCTCTGCAAGTATGGAAATGGGATTTGCCGCTGGTCGGTGGACATACCATTAGATTGATGTATATGAGACGCGTACTACTGGATGGGCATTCGAGAAACTCATCTGGCAGTGTTGTACGCGTGGTATTCATTACAGTGGCGTCCAACAGATCTGAGGTCCTCAAACCTCGAGGCAGACTTATGTGTCGGGTCCTTCCATAAAATCTGAGCGATGAGAAAAGAGGCGCCCTACCACCGTTTTGATGTCCGTGTGCTTTTCAAGTCTTTTCAGACGAAGTTCCAGTTCCTACGGTAGAGGTTGCCCAGCCTCCGTGGTGTTTCTCATGCTCAGGGGCACGGTCAAAGTGGGCTCTGGCGGCGGCGGCGGCGGCGACAGGAGCCGTACGAAGGGTGTCAAGTGGTGTGGGCAGCCACTCTTTGGTTGAAATAGAGTGAACTTTGGTGATATCGCTGTCAGTTGCAGCACCAGCTTCAGGGTCGACGCGTCGATGGAGCTCGATATGGCGCTGTAGCAGCACAGGGTCAGCCTTCAAGCCGTGTGATATGAAAGCATATTATATCACTCGCCATGCGCCTGATCGTGGTGTCAGCACCTTACTATCGTCTCCGCGTGATATGCCCGAGCGCGGCGTCCATCAAGCCGTGCAGTGGCGACGATGTGCTACCACGGTAGGGGCAAATATGATCTGGGACACCTGCTTGAGCGCGCATTCGGTGCGGTATCAAGCACCCTCTCGCCAGCGATATGCTCGCCACTCTCGTTGAGCGCGCCACATCTGCGCGGCCCCCGCCGTAGCTCTACTGTATGGTATGGCGTGTTACCGCCGGCGGCACAGCGAGCGTCAAGTGCCAGACAGAAGCACTGAGATGCGCAATGGAGACCATGGAGGCGACGGCGATGAGAAGAAATCGTATGTTGGAAGTGCTACATCAATGCTATATAATAGTATGTCCGCCATCCTCAAATTCTGAACTTCATAGAGATGCGAAGCCAGGGGTATGAAGAGTGCGATTTCGATCTTGGCCTCCGCCTTGCCGCTGCTACTACCACACAACACCCACACTCTCATACGGCCGAAGCCTCGAGGTGAATGAAGGTCTGCGTCGGCCGTACTGCTGCCGCCTCGACTTACCTGGAGAGTAAAGAAGAAGAAGAAGAAGTTTGCAAGAAGCGGAGGCCTTTCTAAGCAACAGCTTGAGCACAGGCCCATCCGTGATGGGCTGTATGCTGTGCTGAAGACTTTTGCGGGCACAGCAGGCAGAATAAGAGGAGTGCTGCCACGCCTGATTGGATTTGATCCCTGTCCGCGCTAGTAGAGGTTTGTCTGTCTTGTGAAGACGCCCCGAGAGCCAGCTCTGCCGCATAGTGCTCTAGGGACGCATGTGGAGGCACTTCATCCATAGAGTTTCCCGCCAGACAACGCAGCCATTGCCCTCTCACACCTCCGACCACCAACAAGCGACAGCCCCGTCAGGGAATTTGCAGCTTCATCAAATTTCCCGCCAAAAAACAGCCTACACAATCATCTGGCTTGATACCACAGGACCTACAACACTCCAGAGTGAGACTATTTCCTCCCCTGATAGACGTACACACATACTCACTGGCTTCCACAGCAGCGGATACCTGGGGGGGGGCCTTCCGCCCGTAGACGGACACCATGGACACCGCGTCGCTGCAGCAGCTGCTGCTCATCACGGCTGCCGTTGTGTATCTGATCCACCGACACCCCGGTTCAGTCTCACAGCTCCTGTTGATGGCGCTGTTTCTCCTTCTTCTGCTCGTTCCTGGCGCGTGGAAGGCCATTCTGACGAAGCTGTGGTAGTCAATGAGCAAGAGGAGGGGAACGGATGGCGGAAGTGAAGTGGAATACGAGACACACCACAGACACCGCCGTCCTACGGAACCCACTCGCTGGTCTTTGCTATACCATCTGCTAGGCATTCGGTTTTCTGTGTGCTGCACTTGCTTTGTCATGGAGTGCTCAAACGGATATCGTATGTGGATGTAAAGAAGCTAAACACCACATCACTTATCGGCACTTTTACCTCTGTCGAGGCTTAGTCATAACGCTACCATAGGATATGCCCACACTTACAGCTAGTCTCTCTTGCGCTGAAGTCCCCATGCCCAAGAAGGCCGAAGCCTGGAGCGATGAATGAGAGGAGAAATTACCAAAGCTACCGAACTTTTGACCTGCTTGTACGAAAGACTCGCGTCTCTAGTCAAGGCCTTGGAGTACGTCTTCTGTCAATACTATGTTGCAACACCTATACGCACTTCTCGCTACAGCAAAGGTGATGTCGCCCTAACCTTTCGCCAAGAAACCCAAGCCACTCTTCTTGAGGACGGATTCTTGGTTCTCCACGAGACCCATCGTTCTAGAACGTGGAAGAGCAAGACATGCCAGCTCATCTTGAGGCACACCGGACGCCATCATCTCGCTTGTGAGTTTCCGGTGGCTAATCTTGGTAACAGCCTCGTGTTGACCCTCGCGGGTCACAAGGATACCTCGCCACATGATCCCTGGCCCACGGCGCAAATTACCGGAACGAGCAATTCAAGCTTCCGTAAACTCTCCTATGCCTGTAGTAGGGTGCGCAGTGTTCTCCGGCCATCAGCCGCCTCCGGAGTATCTCCAACTCTACACGCATCTGCAATGTCTCCAAACTTCCCGTCGACGGGGAGTGGCCCGCGTAGACGCCTCACTCAAGGCACTTTCTGAGATACGTACGGAGCGGTATACTGGCTCCGGAGAGAATATGGTGGTAGTCGCTCGTGTCTGAGAATGGCGAAGTCAACTCTAAACCCGAGTGAGGAATTTAACCCGGACATCATATCGCGTGATAGCGTATATAGCTCGGCGCTACCACATCCATTGGAGTACTCGACAACTGTCGCACACCCACCAGAAAACTCCGCCACCGTCCGCGCGGTATACGCTCGCTATCATGCATACCCTTCTGGTCATCACCACGGCGTTGGCCTCGATGCTGGTCGGCGTCTCGAGCCTGCCGAACATCCACGCTCCGAACCAACAGGAACCACGTGAGCTCGAGCTCCGAAATGAAGATCCTTCGAACAAAAAGGCTTCTGAGGGCCATTTGCTCCAGGCTCGCAAAGTTTGCGGGAGAGACGATAGGCTCGCTGCCGGTGGCTATACACTCTTCAACAACATGTGGGGTGTTAACGCAGGCGTGGTGGGAAGTCAGTGTGTCGATGGAGGCCGTTCCGCGAGCGGTGGGGCCGCGTGGAATGCTCAGTGCGTGCGCGGACACGATCATCACATCTCATCTCATCAGACTGATCCGCCCTCACAGGTTCTCATGGCAGCGAGGTAGTGGCGGCGTAAAGTCCTTCCCCAGCGCGCAACTACATCACAATCCGATTCAACTATCGGCCATCAGGAGCATGCGCTCGACTTTCAACTGGGCTCTGTCCTGCAGTGGTGCAGTCGGGGCGAGTGTTGTCTACGACCTCTTTGCAGGTGAGTAATCGTCGTCGTGTGTGTTGTCACGATTCGATATGCTGATCGACGTTGATGTAGCGCCCGGACAGAATTCGCAGAAAACGCACGAGATCATGATCTGGACGGGACAGCGTGGTGGCAGCAGCCCGATCGCTTCCAGCTACAATCCCTACCGTGCTGAGCGGTACAACATCGCGATCCCGAATGTACGCGGGCGATGGGATCTGTACAAGGGGCCCAACAGCGGCACGACGGTCCTGTCGTTCGTGCCGCGCGACGGAAACGGGAAATGGATCGAACTCAGTAGGTGGACGGGCAATGTGAAGTACTTCATCCAGTGGCTGTACGAGAACGGTGAGATCTCGAGGGACTACTGGCTCATCGAGAGCAATGCCGGAATCGAGCCGACTTATGGCAATAAATGCACCTTCACGGTGAGCGAGTTTGATTTGTCGATCGCATAAAGTATGCGGAATCGAAAAGAGATGAGATCGTGGTTATACAGGAGCGGAAAATGAAGACGTGAACAGTTTTCCATTCCTTCGCTTTGACCAAGAGCAGCCACTTCTTCCCAAATCTCGCTCAAGCAAGCTTTGCCTTACGGTGTTACAAGCTCATCCTTGCTCAAATCTCCTAGCCGGATGCCGGTCCAGCATCCTCTTCGAAAGCAACCGGCGACGCGTACACCAGTGTACCATTCCCGTAGCATAGTGTACGTGGTCCTGATAGACGGTGTATCTCCATCTCGGCACAGTCTCAGAACGTAGGGAACCACTGAGTCGGACCGAAGACGATGTTATTCCAAGGCATGTTGTACGCCGGCTTCCTCATAGGTTTGGTCGCCTCAGCAGTCCTCTGCACGAACCACTCCTCCATCCGCTCGCCGACGTTTCTGCTCAGTGTCACCATCTTCGTGTGACACTTCTTGTTTTCAGCCGCCGTGCAGGCTTGGAACGAGATCTGGACGCAATACGCTCCGTTATCGATCCGAAGGGTGCAATTGATCATGTGTGGTCCGCCAAAGGAGCAGCCGTTGAGCCTGACTGCCTGCAAAAGGTTGGCCGATTTCAGGCAGCCCACGATCGATCGGGGGAAGGCGGCCAGCTGTGGGGACAGGCATTCGATGCTGTCGATGTCGTCGATGTCTTGGATGGTCGTCTGCGCCAGCAACTTGCAGTGGACCGCGCCGTAGAAGTTGTAGATTGCCTCATTGCGGAAAAGTTGGCAGACTTGCAGTAATGGTGGCTCCGTGGTCGGGAAATAGATCCCGTGGAGCTTCACATCATCACGCTGGAGATCTTCTTGGAGAGTGATGGTGTAGATGGTGTCTCTGATCTCTGCGGAGCTGAGCAGCGGTGAGGTCTCGACTGCCTGTCATCTTGATTTCGTAGACGTTGATATCGAGGTGGCGATTGTTGACGCGTTGGGCTAGCAGCGTTGTCCAGCGCGGTCGCTGAGTTTGTAGGCGCGGAAGCACGGACGAAGATTTGCCACGTCCATATGTGCCAAGATTTCACATGTATCTTGGGCTTCACCATCCGCTTCCAATTCACTTCCGCCAACTTGGGCCATCAATCAACCCCTTGGTCGGAACCAAGCACTCCATATGGCATTCAAGAAGATCGTCGCACTGATCCCCGCCGTACGCACGCACTACCACCGCAAGGCAGAAAAAGCATCGAAAGCCAACGGAAATAACCGCCTTCTCAACCTTCCAGCAGAAATACGAAACTACATTTGGGATCTTTCGCTCACGAGAGAGAGTGGTTCGGTGCCAGTACACTCCACTCTGCGACCTCCAGCCATCACACAAACATGCGAGCAAGCCCGCGCGGAGGTGATGGCCATACACTTCGGCTCGAATCGATTCTGGTGCAGGATAGTAGCAACATCTCTTCCACCGAGTCGACTGCAGCGTCTGTTCTCCCGATCGTTGCCACAGCCACTGCTGTCGTTCCAGTACATCCGAAATGCACGCATCCATTTCACCTTCGACTTCGACAGTTACTGTTCAGCTGGATGTGGTGCACGGGCCATCTACCTGTACGATTATACCAACGCGGCGGTGATCCTCAAAGTTCATGGAGATGCATATCAGATTACGCGAAGGGTGGTCATCTGTCAGCAAGACTCTGGTTGTGCCAGGAAGCAAGAGAAGGTTGTGGAGAAGAAGATGCAGCAGGTGGACAGATTCTTCCTGGCTTTGGTCGGCGAGAGGACAGTGCGGAGGATCGGGGAGAGCGAGGTTTTGGAGGGCAAATAGCGCCATTGAAGAGCTTGATGATTTTCGAGAGGCGAATGGTCGTCAGCATCATCCAAGTACCTGATGCATGATTTCGTACGATTTCAACACCTTCCTCCCTCATGCCTTTCACAGGTCGCCACATAGTTTGGAAGCCAGATGCATATCTGGAATTGCTAGCGGCTTATAAATCTCTTCCGACGATCATGTCATTGAGTTCTACTGCGTGGCAGGATGTGTATCGCTGGCTTAGTGGCTACAGGTCGTATTAGCATGATCTCTATGGCCCCAGAGTTCTTCGCCATTTCTCCAGCAACAGTCTCGAGGCCTAGGTCATAGCACCTGAAGCCCAAGATATCGTTATCTCGCACAACTGCCAGAGAAGTTGATGTCACAAGGCTCCGGCATGATGTTAATGATTGCGTTTCAGCCCAGTGATCAAACACTCAGAACGACAAGACACCGAAAGGAATCGTCCCTATTGACAAGCACTGTTTTCACCCTTCGAGAGATGGATACCACCATGTCACGCTAGTTCCTCCATTTTTGATTCGTCATTAAGCCGTAGCTTCTGTGCCTTGCTCCACCCGTCTTGAGCAATGTTATCTCATACTTGCTGCGCTTATTCCATACGCAGATTCATATCCTCAATCTCATTTTAGATGCTCATAGTCGGCACGGTTTTCGCCTGCTCACTTGTTCCATGCTGTCCAGAATCGTGAGCCTCGATGGTGGACAACACTCTTGGCAGTCTCGACACCAAGCCAGCGTCATCTCTACTTGCACCAGCAGCGTATCGAATTGATCCTGTGAGCTTCAGACACGCGAGATAAGGCGAGCTATGGAATAAGGATATCGACACACGTCAGGAGTCCAGGTATGGGAGAACAGAAGCTTGTGATCGGTGGGAACATCAAAACCTAGGACCTCGACATACAGTTGCCCCTGACGCAAGACCCGCAATGCGTTTCCCGCTTGACCGGATGATACGTCCTATGGTGCCCAATAGTGCTATTTTTTCCAATAAGGAAAGTTGACACAAAGCGAGTTTCGTGCTCGATGAGAACCAGTTCTGCTGTGTACCTGCAAGCACCATTCCTTCTTTGTTCTCGAAAGCGAACACTACTGGCCGTGATCATATTCCCAGATTGGGACGTCGGTAGTTGATGTGTTCCATACGGTATAGCGGACACAAGACTCAAGGAATTGTACAGTGTTTGATATCCTGCCTTTACCCTGGAGCCAATGAAAGAACAGAGAGGCTTAGATGGGCTAGACGTCGCGCAATGAAGTCGTTGAGATCAGCAAGCGCCGCTGGAAGGCTGACTAAGGTCCTGCAGAACCCATGAGCATTGGGTGGAGTAACTCAATGTCAATCATGCAGCAAATGAACTCCAGCAGCGCTGTTGATCGGTCGAATTGTCTGTGTTATTGAGATGCAAATCGATCGTGAGGCTTTTGGCTGGAAGAGCTTGGGTCCAGAAAAAGGAGCTGTTGAAACGAACAGATGAATGAGCACATGCTCTGTGGGCTACAAATGATCCAGCGCTGATCAAGCCGGTATGTGCATGATGATGGTATTATGCTTCTGTCGGAGCGCTACGAGTGATACTTTCCTACGCGAGCAAGGCGTGTTGATACCTCGTCTCGTAGCTCTTCTCGTGGCTCTTTCTCGAGTGGTGGCATCAACTATGGTATGCATGGAATTGCGGCCTTGAACGGGAAACAAATTCGAGTCAGAAAGAGTCCTTTGTCCCGCGGACTTAGGATGGCTGAATCGAAGACAGTCCGCACTGGCAACTGTTGGAGTGGAGTCGTCGAATGGTTGTTATCACGAACTCATATGCTAACGCTGCCGCTGCGGCTATACCCATCTGTATGCTAGATGCAGATTGAACTGAATCGAAACGCCTGGCACCGTGAGATAGTCGGCGTAGAGCTATCATCCTGTGATATATTGCACTTCATTTCCAATGTATAGGCTTGAGTAGCTCGACGGAAACGAGCAATACCATAAGAGCAGCAGATGCGATAGATGGGCGCGGCCAGAAGGAGCCACAAAAGTTACTCTAGCAGGTAGTGAGAGTAAGTCTTTTGGTGCTGTAGGAATGCTTCTGCTGTTGAGATCTCGCAGCACATCGCTCTCCTATTGCGACTTGGTTGGCCGCTCCGAAGTAGATACTGAGAGCTTGGCGATCGTTCAGACTCCGGAAGTCGTTCCAGGTTGTGCTTATCTTCATCCACTTTGTCGATTCGGCTGTAATTCGACAAAGCTTCAAGCCCTCACACCAACGCCAAGGTGTAAGCACATCGTGAGGGTCCCTGAGCGAACTTAATGGAGATTTTGCAGGTTTTCTCCTGGATTTCGCAGGTTGTCTCCTGGCCTCCCCCAAGGACTTCAGAACCTCTCGACTGTCAGGGTCTGCCCCTCCGCCAGCCCCTGACCCCAGGACAACGAGCTGCCTTCGCGTGCCCAGGAGTCCGCCAGTCGCTGCTCTGGGAGTGTGTTCCGCCTCACCCAGCGGAAGCTCACCACGATCTCCCATTCCTCCATCTCCGCCGCCAAGTCCGCAACCGTCATCTCCTTGCTGCCCGGTGTGCCCTCACGAGGGTCTTGGTGGTGCCGTCGTCCCAGCAAAAGACATAAGCGCAGCCGCCAGCGTCTCCTGACCAGCAGGAGCCGTCCGTGGCGATGGTGAGCGTCTCCATTTCTGCTGGTGTTGTTGTTGTTATTGTTGCTGTTGCTGGTGTTGCTGGTGTTTGTGTGATCTCGTCTTGGTCGTCGAAGAGTTTAATGGCGTGATCTAAGTGAGTAGTAACCAGAGGGACATTGACCGAAGGTGCTTCAACTTCCGAAGCTCACTTGTCGGATGTTCTGCATGGCCGTTGAAGCCATAGAAGGGAGGAACTGGCTGCTTCACTTCACAGGTTTCTACAACCAGTCTACCATCGACATCAGCGATATGAGGATTGTCACTTCGCTCGGTCGTTATGACACTCTTTGTGCATCTTGAACGACCCGATATCACATCCTGGGTATGCCAGAGTACGGTGGCTGCTTCTTGGAAGAGCGGCGTTGGGCTACAACGTGAAGAAGTCGATGACACGAACAACTCATTGAACCCAAAGACTATCATGGTTTCGAGCTCCATATGTAAGTGAACATCTTCCACACTCCGTTCGATGTGGCCACATGATCTCTTTAGCCATCAAAGCCGCCATCAATATCTTCAAGCCATGTTTTCGTTCTCGGCGAGGCACGTTCCTTGTGGCCATGGCCAGACAACTTCCCTTGTCTTAAGACATGTCTCAAGCCATGAATACCCGGGGCCTGGAAATGAACGCAAAATCAGTTACATCTTGGTTGCGATCCGGGTGCAGCTGATTTCCCTGATCAGATTTGCACATCTTCATGGTACGCCTCTGGTTCTCGCATGATCTCGAGCCGCAATACTCTTCACCACACCCCCTCCCACACAACTGTCAGCCAGATTGAATGTTCTCATACCATACCATAGTGTAAGTGAGTCGTCATGATCCATAAGCTTCCTTGGAAGACGACCACGCTACTATATGAGATTAGTGTCATGATGATGGTCACGTGCGCAGATCCATCATTCTAAGGCGCCGTGTGAAGAGTAGCGAGGCATCATGCACGTGCAAATTGCTTCCATTCACCGGCGCCGCGCTACAACCCCGGACGACATTTTCAAATGTCTATCCTCACCGCTCTACATCCTACAATGCTTTGAGCCCGACGTAACAAACTCCATTGGCGAGCAGATGTCCCGCTCGAAAGCGTTGCTACATTCCGGCCAAACCAGTTCGCCACCGCTTGTCGACCACCCTCCGACGCGAACATCATACCTACCAGAGACGATCCGACTCACCGAAACAATGTCCAACGCGGCTTCAGACTCGACCACATCGGTCCGGACCACAGCGCTTCCCCAGTACAAGGCATGCCACCAAACACTTGGAACTGCGGAGCTCCTCGAAATGCTTCAGCTCTCCATGACTCCAGCAGAGGCCATCCGTAGCCGCCGTATCAGTCGGGCTTTCGAGGAATCATTCGAAGCATCCCACAACCTCAAACTTCATTGCTTCTACCAGCAGCGAGACGTTCAGCCGGCGCGAATGCCCACCTACAACAGCTGCTTTCTACACGTCATCAGAGACACGGGACGCGGATCGCTCCATTTAAGTACGAGACAGCAAGGAGATCGGGTCATCATGGGGGACGTAGCCGAAGTTACGCCCTTCCACTTGTACTGTGGCCGATACTGGGCGCGGGCGAGGCTATCTCTGGTATCACCCTTGGATGCCGATCGATCCCAGGGCTTGTATGAGAACATGTTCTTCGCCGATGGACCGATCGACATCAGCATTATTATCCAAAACACCACCTACCGACCAGATATCGCGCTCGAGCCGAGTTGGCAGACCGCACACGTCACCCTCCGCAACCCGACATTGGGTCAGGCTATGGCGGCCTATTCAGGCATGGCGAGAATTGCTTCGCACTGGCGCGAGCGTCTCGAAGATGGTAGCTTCGCATCTGGAGATGAGGAGACCACCAGCCAGGAAGATGAGAACCACGATCCTACCTCGAGTAGTAGCGAAGCAGACAATATGGATGTCGACTCGGACCATGAATCACAGGTTTCAAAGACCGAGCGCGAGGAGATGAACGTCGACGAGCTGTTCAACTCGCATGGTGAGAGGGTGGATGATTCGCGATCCTGTGTCTGTGTCATGGAGCCCGGTGATGCAGACTGCTATCAGCACTGGAAGTGGAAGGACATTTTCGGCGAGGAGCTGGCAGCACTCTGCAACGACAGGCCGATCGTGGACGGTGTGGAGATCTGGTGCAAGAATTACGATCTGAATGAGAGGTGGTAGGTTGGTGCTTACGATTGGAGAATGGTGGCAATGGGTACCAGAAGGCAGGAGGTTGGAATGATGGCTCATGGTTCTCAAAAGCGTCTATGACATGGTGGAGATATGTCGTGGTTAAGCTTGGCGTAGCTTGGTTCGGAATCTCCTGCTCGCGAAACACAAAAGGTCAGAGTTCAGAAGCCAGAGCAGATAGTGGGTCGTGGCGATGGAAAGCTATGCCTGATGATAGCCCAGGCCTGCTCAAGATGATGAATCACAAGGTGAACTTGGCCTCGTACCGTTATCGTTCTCTCTTTTCCCTTTCGACTTCCTGGATCTGTACCAGTATAGTCCGACTTTGTTCGAGCATTCTTGTATGCCTCTTCCCAATCCACCATACCATCTTATCGCCTCCTCGGATTCATCAAGTCATCGTCCATCAAGCCCGCTTTGCCGCCATCCCCTCAAGCAAAAGCGTAGGCTTTCCTGATGTCTCGCAGCGTCAACTACGCACAGAAGTCTCATCGGATGGCTGGTCGAAGTGTAATAGCCACTCGTTTGCGGTGATAGTGTCCTGGCTCCGGCGAAAGGTCATGATAAGCATCGTCCTGCAGTGTTCCGCCACCGCATCGCAGCATCAGGGGAGGGCGAATGGAGTTGGAGGTTCTTTAAAGCCTGTGTCCATGTAAGTGCTGCTGTAGCAAGACATGCTCCTCGCACACAATCACTCCATGCCCTTCCCTTCGATGTGCTTGTGCGCACCTAAGTGGCAGCCTCTGCGACTCAGAGCCGCGCAGAATATAGAGATGTATGGTTAACATTGGAGATTCTTCGGTGATACTTTACTATATTGCCCTTTTGTCACCGTATACAAAGTAGTCTAATAGCAATAGCAGATGCCGGGGCATACGCGTAAGAAGGAGAGGGGAAACGGTCGCTAGCGTTTGAGGTTAGGTCTAATGTGACGTCCCTGACAGCCACTGTAGCCTCGCCATGGAAACACACTAGCTCATGCTCCCGAAACACTCGTACACGCTCCCGCATCCAAGCATACCACATCACACACAATACCACCAGCAAGCAACAAGAGGAGGATGGAATGACACCAAAGGAGTCCGCATGCGGACTGATTTCTCGGCCTGGATGACCGGTCAGGCAGGTTGTACGTTCGTCTGACACGCCGGCCGTGATCTTCCTTCCGCGACTGATAGCCGCTCGGCACACTGGGTTGCGCCAGAGGCGCCAAGGTTCACGGCAGCACGGAGGCTATTCACTTGTTCCGGGACAACAGCCACCTCACCAGCTACTCGGCGCTGCCGGGCAAGCTCACTGTTATATCTCACGCCAAGCAGGTCGTCGAGGACATCGACATTGTTCGAGCGGATAGCCCTAAGTACAGGGGCACCAGCACCAACGATACCGTTGAATCGATTCGTTATCGCGAGCGCCAGTATGGCACTGGAGTGAACGTGGAGTGGCGCCCGCGGAACTCGACCATTGGAAGAATCATAGCAAACCGCTGGGCGGCCGAGGGAGCCTCTCTCAGCCGGGAGCAAAGGGCCGGCCATATCGCGCGGCATTTATTCTGCTGTCAGGTGTCCGCCTCACATTGCCAGTGGATGGTATGGACTATTGAGCTTTGGTGTGCCCTTCGGGCTAGGGACTGAAATCGGACTTCAGGCCTTCGCGCCGTGGTCCTGTCCGTCTCGTTTCTCTACTGGAGGTGGCAAACTGAACCGGTGGGAGCAGATTTGCCCTTTAAGCAATACCGAACAAGCTGAAAGTTCCAAGTCAAAGACCTCATGCCCCCACCACAATTGTGTAGCTCCAAATCTTCGCCCAGCGCCAGCAACGAGGCTCTAGATTCAATCTCAGCAACGGTGGACAATACCCCAAAGCTGTCACCACTATCCTATGTCTCTACAATCATTTTTCCAGCTCTATTACTCCTCTTGCAATCCACCAGAACAGCACTTGAGCGACAGCGTGCAGCAAGGCTCACAATAACCACAAAAGGCGGATGTCAACGATGCAACTCGATCATCCCATTCGCAAGCCGAAATCCTACCACCATCCAGACGGTCGTTGAAACACACATGCTCTATCTACTGGCCGATTCTCACGCTCCCTCGAACAATTCCACCCGCCGGAAGGACGGTATGCGAAGTTCAGAGGGCAATTCGAGAGCGTTTCGGTACTGAATTACACGATCGAGCAATCGAGCACCATATCCGGGATTCTGTTAGCATGCTGCCATTGCGATCATCATAAGCATATCTGGGCACTATTGTGCTCAAAGCTTCTGCCGAGAGCCATCTGGCCATAGTCAGTTCTCGACTGGCAGCACGCACTCCGGCATCATCCTGTTCCGAACGATCCCCAAGAGGACGCAGAGACCTTCCCCCGCTCGGCAACATGACCGTGCTTCAGCGTACTTCGTGTCACCCACTGGCCACATCTCGGTTACGTTTGATGCCAGCATAAGCATTCATCCGGCTTGTGCGCGTGGGCATGAACCGCTTATTTGCTTGAATCGATAACCGCAGACCCTCCAACAAGCCTACTGTCTGTTTGCGTACCGTCCATGTCTTCATCACTTGGGGTCTTCTTGGTCAAGAGTATACCAATGACGAGAGCTGCAGCTGAGCCCGGCCAATCTCGAGCTCGAGATCGACTCAGATGGATTGTGGACCATTCTGCAGTCTAGCTGCGCTCAAGGTCCTTCACTACGACCCTGGCCAGGGGTTGAGTGAAGAAAATGGTTGAAATTGCAATCGGCTTTCCGGTGCTTCCACGATCGATGGTCAGCTCGAGAGGCAAGCTTCTGCAGCGCTTGTTGTCAGCCTCATTTCGTAGCGCCCAAATGCAACCAGCACGATGTCGAACAGTGCGTTAGAATCTGTGCTTCCCGCCCTGGCAGACTTCGAGTTCCCCGTCAGCACCGGGGACCCTGGCACATCAAAGCGAGTGGGAACTGGTCAGGTGACTCGTCACAGAGCTCAATTCCTGATCGGCGTCACAAGCACCGACTGATGTCTATCGAGCATCTCCATGTTTCGAAGGTTGTACCACAAGGCACACATGCTGAAAGAGAAGCTTCGATCTGCGCTTAGTAGTCTTAGATGCCCCTGTCCGGAGGGAAACCTTCGAAAACCCGGCAAGGTACCCCAGTTTTGTTGTAAGCGTTCGCTTTCTGGATGGCCTTACCGACATCTACATGTTACGAAATTATGCTCTTCTTATTCCTCTAGATCTAGTTGCCGAGTAGTAAGGACTAGGTGAAGAGGTGGATCGTATAGATGGTAGTAACAGCGTCTCACAGCATCATGTCATTGGCACGTTGATGACCTACCGAGGCCATGTTGGCGGAGCTCTCATCAATACACCCTGCAAAGTGACCAGGGACTTTAATAAAAGGGTTGAACTCAATTCCAGCAGTCTGCCAGCAGTATACGAATTCTTCTGGCGTCTGAACCAGTCAAGCCGAGCTGCATAGCCAATGATGGTACCCACCACAGCCGTGTGGCACACGGGCGTCAGTCAAGCTGCTGCGGGGTATACAGCAGCAACAGGAGTTACCTGGTAGAGAAAGTGTCAGATGTACACTCGAACTCATGTCAACCCGATCTCCCGGGACACAAGACACCCTAGTTCAAGCTCTGCGTCTGTTTTGACTTCAGAACGCTGATACGCCCCATCGCTTGCGAACATGGCGACATACCAAGAAAAGCTCCCATGATGGCGAATGGTCCGACGCAATGACGGTTGATCTCCGTGTGTGATTGTTGTGACAATGAGAAGCCATGTTGTGATGGACAGGGTAAAGGAGCTCGGCCAGCTTGTTCGAAGAGTACAAAGGGCGGCGATGGAACCGCTCCAGAGAACCTTTCTCTCCACCGGCAGTTCAGAAACCACCACAGGACCATCACTCCGAAGGAATCTTCTACCCCTCGATAAACATGTTGATCATCAAACCCCTCATTCTCTTCGCAGCCGCCGCATCGGCTCTCGTCGAGTCCCGAGAAAGCAACAAGATCTATAAAGATATCCAAGGCATCAACGCTGAGATCAAGAAGCTCACCAAGGCTTTCACAAGCTGGGATGGAGCGAGCCTTGCTGGTGCACTCCCACTCAACACCGCCGCAAAGAGCGTCCAGAAGAAAATCGAGGATGCCACTGCTCGAGCTCGTAAAAGCGCGGCCCTGAACAAGCACGAAGCCAACACGATCCTCACTTACATCGAAAAGACACTCGAGCCGACCGTCAGCAATGCCGCAAAGGCTGTGGAGAAGAAGGCCACTGCGATCAAGAAGCTCGGCCTGACTAGCGTCGTGTCGGACGCGCTGGGTAAACTGAAAACCTCAACACGCAAATACGGCACAGCACTCATCAAAAAGGCACCCAAGTCTCTGAGGAAGAAAGCTCAGAAGGATTTGGCCGACATCCTCACGTACATCTCGGATGCGAAGGCGAAGTTTAACTCATGAGTTGATACAAGGGCGCAGGATATGCACTCGGGAGGAATTGCTTCTTGGAAGGAAAATGTGGAGGGACGATCAGCAAGGGAGGTCGGGCAGATTCTGAAAAGCGGAAGAAGAGACACATGTGAATGTGAGCTTTCTCAATATTCATTTTCTTCGGTCTTGACCATGCTCCGCACTTCCGAGCCCTGCGCACTGACACATTGCCGGCCCTTGACAGTCATTGCTGCTGCTCCGCGCGGCCATGCAGGTGAATTCAACAGGGCGATGAGTTGGCACATCGCTCTCGAGTTTGACACTTTCACTATTAAGCCCTCTCATTATTCTGTTTCACGCATCAGTGGTTGGTTCACTTCGAAATTTACTTCATTCGCTTTCCCATTGCCATGCCGTTCTCCTCTTCGCACAATTCTGCACATTGCCAGGTCGTGGGACGTCGGATCACTGCGGAGATCCACCCTGCAAGACGACCACAGCGTGACTCCAATGCGGAACAGCATGTGAAATTACATGTATCTCTCCTTGCCGTGCCCTCTTGGTCAGAACGTGTGACCCATGTTGTCCGACTATCCGGGACACCGACTGCAGAGAGATATCGTTGCTCGTGTTGACCAACTTCGGACGCTGACATCCAACCGGATGCAGATGAGTTGGTGACTCTGTGTTCCTCAGGCCACGAAATTAGAAACAAAGGGAGTACCTTGTCGGTAATCAAACCCAGATTGAGGCCAAAAGGTAAAATTCCTGATTGACGTTTCGAAGTCTAATAAATAACAGTGTGCAGACTCTTTGGCACCTGTCCTGTTGTTTTTGAGCAAGGGGAAAGACGGATCCGCAATATCTCGAGCAAGCCGTACCAGAGTCGACTAACAAGTTCAGGCTACCACTCACCGTTGCATCGCACACGGCATATTTGCGATGCCGCACCAGGTTCGGTGGAGAGGCTTTTGAAACTCCTCTGTTTTCTTCAGTTGTATTCATCGACCGGACAGGTCCAATAGCACTCGCTCGACCCATGTGATGGAAGCGTGTCGCAAGTCCAAAGGTCAGTTTCCAGCCAAACGCTCCAGAGCTGGAGCGCCCTCGACCTGGCCAGTGCGCCGCACAGTCCATTGTCTGATACAGCGGCCTTGGATTCCATATAGAGCCTGGAGCACGTTGCTGAACCTTCAGCGAAACCCTTCTAATAAGGTTTCAGGCCCATTCCTCACTGTCCCACGTGTGCCCACCAGCCTTGGCGTGCCCCTATACGGAAGTTCTGGGTCTGGGCTTCAATATCCCTAAATAGGTCTCTGCAAGATGTGAGATAGGATTCATAGGCTTGCTCAGACCGCTCAATGCTGACAAGAAGCCTCTCCGTCATTAAAGTGTGACGTGGTTCACAACAGCCAAAGTGTGTTGTTGGTGTTGTTGTTGCCGAGGAGATTGATACTTCAGGATCTGTCCGGTGCCCTTCGACTCGACTGCAAGAGAGGGAGATACAGACACTCCTCTCGAGATAGCCGGAGGCCGCAAGAGCTCGCTGGTCTCTCTAACACGATCCCCCTTTTTTCTATCAATAAGCCATCTACACTACCACGATGCTTTTTCCATACGCCACAATCTTCTTTGGTTCGGCATTGGGCTCAGGCCGTATCGTCGACTCACTCGATCGCCGACAACACGCGGGACTGGAGCGTCGACTGGACGTTATCTATGAACCCAAACATCAAACACCAAGCTGCAGATGCTACGACATGACAGAGCAAGACCCACACTTGGGTACCGCAGATGAGACGCTGACGCAAAAGACGTGCAAGATATACGGCGGCAAATATGAGGTCGACGAGACGAATTCCAAGAGTGATCCACACTCAGGTGACGTAAGCGCTTGAACAATGATACTCACGACGGAGAGGTGCTGATCCGTAGCTTGCGGATATAGTGCCTCAGTGACGAGTTTGACGACGCCGCAACCTTTGTGTACACATTCGCCACTGAATGTTACAAACAATCGGGAAAGCAGTGCAAGTATGGCGGGTTCTGCTATAAGCCAGACACGGATGAGCTGTTCATGGAAGCCGCTCCGGCCTGTCAGAAACACAGGCGTCAACAAGAAGAGATAGCGCGGCCTGCGATACTGGGGCGCCGACATCAAGGTAAAATGCCACCCGAGCAAGGAGTGCTGCCAGCCTGCAGATGTGCAGACTATCAAGACGTGTCAGATGAGACGCTGACGAAAGCGACGTGCAAGACCTTCAAGGGTAAATATGACCTTACTGTGGTCGAATCCTATGCAGATTCACACCAGGGTGATGTAAGTACTTGCAGTCCGTTCACATCGCTCCGGGGGGAAGAGGTACTGACAAAGACGGCTATATTAGTGTTACAGCAAAGAGTTCACTGATATGGCACAATGGTCGCAAACGTTCGCCAATGAGTGTTATAAGCAATCGGGAGGACAATGCGCGTACAAGTCGGGTTGCTACGATCCAGATACAGATAAAGTGTGGTCGGCATATCCTGATAGCTGTCCACACCCACATCAGATGGAGCTACGAAAAGAGCCCAAGATCAATATCCCATCAATAGAAGGAACACAGCCAGCCTGCAGATGCGTCAACTACACAGAAATGGACGATTCCAAGTTTCTTTTGGCAAATGAGAGGCTGACCAAGACAATATGCAAGATGTACGCAGGCACATACGTGGTCGATTACGTTCCCCAAACGGTTGGTAACTACTCTGGCAATGTGAGTGCTCGAAGCTGGGTTTCGATGTCCGGACGGAAAGACACTGACAGATCCTGCGTGTTTTTAGTGCTATAGCGACAAGTTTAAAAACAGCGATGCCTATGCGCAGGCATTTGCAAATCAATGTTGGGGGCATTCGGGATATCAGTGCCAGTATGGTGCATACTGCTATCGTCCGTTGGATCTGTACGGGTGGGCTGCACATGCTTCAAAATGCAAGTATCCCGATGACCTCGTATAGCGCATGCGCAGGGGGATAGGGCGCCCCTTTGTGCATGCGCAATGGGTCACTAGAATAGACTGCTATGGGGCTTGATCTTTGAAACCATGCATAAATCAACGATCATCCTAAGCTACTCCATTAACGCGGGCCAATGCTTGCTTCAGCTTCTCGACTTCTTGCTCTCTCTCGTTAGCAACTCTCACCCAGTAGTCTCTCTGATCCCGAGCCAACCCGAGCTCAGACCTCATCTTACTCCACGACTCACTCGATATTATGTGATCGGCGGCAGTATCTCCAGCTAGCCCTCTGGCCTTACGCTCCCAATACTCTCGCTCCGAGTTGAGGGCTTTGAGTTTCTCGAGCACGTCGCTGTACGAGTTCTGTAACGAAGAGTAGTCCAAGTCCCGCGTGAGCTGAGCCGATTGCCTGGCAGATGGAGGAGATTCTGGGATGGATCCCTTGTGCTTCACGAACAGCGGGGTTTGGCCGGGCGCGAAGGTGGACGAAGAGGGCCGGCGGGAACTGTAGACCGACGATGGCGATGACATTGCGAATGACAAGGGTTTAGAGCGCCGATGCAGGTTTCCAGATGGCTGTCCCTCCGCGCCACTTGCGAAGCTGGCCCTTTCTGTGGAAGGATGTGGAGGTGAGGTTATGGGTGGGGATGTCCTCACGGCTGTAGCCTCTTGTAGTCTCGCTGCCTCTACTCCATCGATGTTCCTGGACCTTCGACGAGGAGGAATGGAGAATAACCCGGGGGTCTCCGGTGCTATCGAGACACTGTCTGGCACTTCAACCACACGCTCGACTGTAGGTAACATGGCCCAGTCTAGGGGGCTGAGAGGGTCGTCTTGGCCGAGATGAGATTTTCCATCTGCCCACACTGATGCTTGGAGTCCTTGAGGGTGCATGTTCTCCAGCTTCCGATCTTCAACCCCATCCAGCAACGGCCATCTGACAGTTTGTGTCCTTGAAGACCGGTTCTCGCTTGTAACATGTTCCTGATTTGTTTCGGCTTGGATGGTAACATTGCCATGACTGGAATTGCAGGCCTTCGCTTGCGTGACTTTCTGCTCGCTCGACTCATCCGCCGCATGCTGTTCAAATGACAGCTCAGCTGGCTTATCGTCCACAGAAGAGTCCTCTACAAGCTCGTCAGGAGATTCCCGTAGCTTGGCAAGGTCTTCGCGTCGTAGTGCGACATATTTGGTGAACAGGGGTATGGAACTCGTCTTGTACTGCCACGCCTTTTCGTTCAGTAGAACGTCTTGGCTGTTCACCGCCTTCGCCACCACGCCGACCCAGTCTGCGATCTTGTGCTCACACTCGAGGATGTCGCGAAGCAATGTCTTCTCCAGCGCAGCAAGAACATGTCCTGCTGGGAATGTTGGTGAGAGTGGCACAGGTACAGATCGATCTTCGGGTTTCTGCGCTGTCTCATGGCTTGACTCGCGATTGTGGCCGCTGGCTGAAGCTTTGATGGCAGCTGCTATATCTCCAATAGTAGCTGTGCTCGAAGGCTGAAAAGCATCTGTCGATGAGTGTGGAGGGTTGAAAGTCCGCTCTTCCGTATAACGCAGTGACTTGGCATTTGCAGCACTTTTCCATACCTTTGTCGTTGGACCCCATCTCGATTCATGTATTGATGTGGAGTCCGGCTTGGTCGTGGCACTGTCTGCCTTCCCAGATGCGAGAAAGTCATCGGCCGGGTGTCTACCGACTAGGTTGGCAGCTCTACTCTCGAGCTGAACGAGATCCGTTTTCTCCCTGTCGATCCTGGTGACAAGAACCTGCAGCTCTGTCCAGTTCGAAGCATGAGCATGATCTTTGGCTCGACTCTCCAATCTCGATATCGCCTTGCGCTTTTTGCTCATCTTCTCGTGCACCTTACCGATCTCCTTCGCGACTCTGGTCTTGTGCTTGTGTTCGACCAAAGATGCTTTGGCAGGGGTGATGGTCTGTATCACCGCTTTCAGAGTTGTGCCCTCGCGGAAAGAAACGCTTTCTTCCCCGCGCTCGATGAAATCGTTTGGGACTGCCGAGTTGCTGCGTTCAGCTTGCCGACTGTGGCCGGGTCTCTCCCAGGAGCCTAGCTGTTTAAGGCCTGCTTGATCTCCAGACCCAACGTGGGGAACAGCTGAAGCCTTCTCGAGGCTTGGCCGCTCATCCGTCCTCAACTCATCATGTAGTATTTGAGAAGTTTTGTCTTGGTTTTCGTGCGGAAGATCAAGTGGCTGTTCCAGTCGCAAAGCTGTGTCCCACTGGCCAAATTTTCGCGCCTTTAGCAATCTCTTTGGCACCGATCTCTGCTCGGTTGACGAGCTAGACTGAGTAGATGGGTGATCGGCTGGCCTTCGACCGAGGATGGTAGGAAAGAAAGGAGCGCTATCAACCTTCGATGGTGCTTCTTCGCACTCTCGTTGAGGGCCGGGTGATGCATTCTGAGAGCTTGGTCTGCTATAATTGGTGCGAGATCCGTCATGCAATTGGCGTGCATCCTAGGGCCCGATTGGCTTCATCATCTCAAAGTGCTACACTTGCTGAACTTACTGCTGGGCGGTACGGGTCGTACAGAACATGCTTGACATCCAAAGCAGCTTCGCCCTTCTCGGCAATGAAGCTTGGTCTGTCGACGGGTCGCTCAATCCTGTTCGCACGAAACAAATTCAAGATTGGCGAGGCTTGTGATTGAGCAGGCAGTGGCTTGGTAATCGGTGGTAGCTCAGGCGTCTTGGCATCATGTCCGGCACCCATCCAGTCATCATGTCCATAGTCGCTTGAGCTTCTCTCGCGCGGCTCTGGTCTCGTTAAATCCTTGCCATTGGAAGATGTGAAGCTTTGCATCTCGTCTCCAGACGATTCGCTTGGCACATCATCGTACCGACTAGGATTGATGCGCATGCCAAACTTCCGAAGGATACCGATCGAGCGTGGGCCGCTTCGCTTCTGACTTGGTCCCTCTGCGGGGGATTCTCGACCTGCGACCATCGTGAACATCGGCGAACTTCATGGAGTAGAGGTGGCCGTGAGGAGAAACCGCGATGTTGCAGAATCTCATTCGATTTGCTGTGAACAAAGAAACTGGTGCAACGACAGCAGTACTCAACGCCGGATATGGTAAATGAAGGGTAGGCAGAATTTCGCACGCGAACAAAGGAAAGCTCTCCGAGGTGCAATCATCTAGCGAGTCTTCACATTGAATACTGCGAAGGAGTGAGCCCATCGATCCAGGAACGGGTAGTCTCTCGGCGATAAGTAGCTGCGATGGAGGCTCACAGCCGGGCTGAGAATCTCACTAGCATGAGAGACGGGCATAGAAACTCCAAAGCTCTGTTCGTACGTACAGACACTGTACCTTTGCCATGGCTCATTGCGAAGAGCCCCCTTCAGGCTTTCGCAAATCCAACAAAAGCTCAAGCCGCGGCCTTTCCGATACATAGTCCGATATATCGAAGGCATGGTGGAGGCTCATACGCCGCACATGCGTGCAAAGGGACCTAATCGAGACTGATTTGAAGCCATCTCAGGACAAGCTGCGGTGCTGATTGCGATATGCCGTCCACCTGGTAGCCATTATCGGTGTTGCGAGATGCAGTCGAATCGGACCGTGACTTGGTGGTAGCTGGAGTACTATATCGCCTCGCTGTCGGTTCCCCGGAGCCGCTCCCTATCCAGTCAGGCTCTCGTATCAGCCACGAAGGTCCCGCTGGACGAGAAGAACACAGGGGGACCGACATGGGTCGTGAAAGCGGGAATGGTGCTGTTGATACATTGACCGGGTCAAGGAATGACTTTCTGAGCCGGGCGTATACACGAGCCGGTACTGTTCTGCGAGTGCGAGTGAGTGATGTACGGTAGGCAAAGCGGGTTATATACGGTAGGCAGAGCGAATTTCCTGATGAGTGCAGTGTATCTCACACGCCACGGATGACTTCCCGATTCGGAAGGGTGGGGCCGTGTAGTAATCCGAGGCGTCTCATACGCTGACCACGAACCCGTGCGAGCTCCCGACCGTCCTCAATTCGCTTAACATCTCGCACATCGTCGACTCCCTTGTTCGACCTTCTTTCGACCTCACCTCCTGCCTGCTCTTCTCCGCTTCCATACGCCTTTTGCGCTGTCTCCGGTGGTTCTATCACACCGGGCCTTGGCAGACAATATGGCACTCCCTTCACACACCACATATGTGTGCCACAGCACGTCATTCGTGCGCCAAAACACTCATGAAACGACCAGTGGAAACATATAATGTTGGAACTGAAGTACAGTGCTTTTTCGTACCTGTCAAGCGTCCTAACCGAAACGCCGCCCTGGCTACCGACGCTATGGAATCATCGCACGCTCAGCAATACAGCAATCCCATCTTCTCCCGGAACACTCTCCGAGTCAGCTGCAAACCCGTCGCTTACTGGGGTCTACTCCGAGGGCTATACTGTTCTTGGGTTTTTAGCTCTCTAATATGATCCTTATCTCCAAGGCTGGGACGACCTTCCCACAAGCGTTCCATCGCCCTCAAGACCTTCAGGAAGTCTTTCAACACCTTCGCTGACATCCAGGTTGTCGTCATCAACTCTCAGTCCTTTCATTAAGAACTTCCCAGCCTCTCCAGGTCGGCATACGCATCGAGAACCAAGATCTTCAGCAGCTCAACATCGGCGCCTTGCAACATCTCCGGATACGCTCTGATGCTGTCCCACTTGCTCGCAATCTCTCGGATCGGCCACCATCGACGATCGGTGCTAGACATCTGCGCTTCCGATACCCTCCGCACGATCCGGCTCGCCATGGAGAGGACCTCACTCAGCAGGTCCTTGGCCGAGTAGTTGCTGTTGTGCAGCCGCACGTATCTTGGTTCGGTACTCCTGCCGTCGGTGAGGAGCTCTCGGATAGTCCGGGGCATGGTCGCGGCGACCCAGAAGTCTTCCACGAAGATCTGCCCGCCGTCTGCCGGGTGGAGGAGGGCGGCTGACTCGGATGGCGACGATGCCGCCGTGGCGAAGGGAGCCTGAGTCTGCCGGGATAGCTTTCGATGGAACAACCGTCGGAGCAGTGCGCTGTGCATACAATCTTCAGAGGGCCCCTGGGTGGAAACGATGCTGCCGGATCGGTGCGTGAAGCCGCTTTTGCCATGTCTCTCTGGTCGAGGCTCAGGCCATTCTACCCTCGCGCCGACTCCGCAGGCCTGCCAGCACACCGTATGCGCCCAGTGCTGCACTCTCCGGGGGCAAAGATGATGGTCCAATGTCGAGATCGACGAAACGCAGTCTCATCTGATAAGATGGCTTCCTGAACGGCTGCACCGCGTCAAGCTTTTTCAAGTGAGAAAGACGCCATCGGGGACGCCTCGGGCTTGGTGTACCAAGCTTTCCACTTCCCGGGGTGGGGAGGATCGACTAGCCCTGTCCAGCGGTCTCGCTTGTTACGCGGCTGTCACGTGAGTCTCCGGATGAAGACCGGCACAAGATCACAGATGGGACCGGCGCGGACACGATGTCGCCGGTGAGGAATGTTGGTGATTTTATATACCCGACTAGCCGAATGCGGGAATTACTCTCACCGAGAACAGTCAAGCCTACAGTCCTGGCCAAGATGTGGACGACGAAGGCATGACGAAGAGCCAAGACCGCGATCGGCAGCGACAATGTAACGGAAGGGCACGAAGGGTATGGCCGGAGCGCGGCATACGAGGCGCGGCATACGGAGCGGTGCTGGTGCTTCTTGGAAGATCATTTCTCATATCGACCCAGTCTCTCACCAGACAAGTCTACATCACGGAGCATTATCACTGCGATGCGTCGTCCGCCTCCTTCAAGCTTTGCGTGGGAAGAAGCAAGACTCAGAAAGAGGTGCAGCGTGGTGTGCAAGATCTGACGGCTTGGACTTTGCCTGGCAATTCGCAACTACTTCTTGACCGGACAGCGACGATCCCTAACTCGAGCACCAACTTGAGGCTGTTTCTCCGCGGCGTGCAAAGCTTCAGCCTTACTGGTCGTTGGATATCCCTGGGGAGGACTGCCTGACCATATTTTTTGACTGGGCGGCGGCTCGCGCTAGGGCACTCTGAGTCACAGGAGACTGACATCTGTCTGTTTGTAGATGTTGCAGCTGGCTCGATAGTATTGCGAGGCTCTGGCGTGCTTGTTTCGCTGATTCTTGGAGCACCGTTAATGGATTGAAGATCTGCCGACTTATCGGTGCCCTGAACCATGCCAATGGCACTCGTTCCGTACGCTCATCCTTCTGAACAGATGTATGCCTGATTCTCCAGAATTCTCTATCCCACGCATCTCATCCTCTGAAATCTGCCCAAAACACAGCTGAATCCTGACCCTCTCGACCCGATCTTTCCAGGTTGCTTTTCTCGAGAAGGCCGGAGTCACTGCCGTTCGTCGTACTCCGCCCATAAATCCCTCGAACTTGTGGGAACTACAGTTGTCCAACGAGCCGCCTCGTATGGGGCAGGACACACGCGGAGCAAGAAGATCTCGTTCGAACAAGTTCGTCAAGTATACTGCCCAACCAGTCGCAGCGATTCTCAGTACCATCCGGCCGCGCCTTTGTTACATACCCAGCAAACGACGATGTCTCGACGAGCAGGACATTCACATCTCCGGGCATTTGAGTAGGTCACACCAAGCGTTTAAGCATACGCTCTTTTCCCAGCAACGCAAAAACCAATCTACGTTTGCATTTGTAGAGTGATGAGATCTTTAAGGCTTCTCCTGCTCCAACGGGGACGGGATACAGGCGGGTATGGGACGCCGCCAGTTCCAATATCTGCCGTAGACCTTGATGGCTGCAGCCACAGTCCACCATCAGCATCCGCATCGGTATCTGGTAATGTCCGACGATCAGCATTTTGTCAAAGCCTGCCTCATATTACCGACCCAGAAATTGCCACACGAAGGCGTTACTGGGCCGCAGAAAATGATTATTACGTAAAATCCCGACTCCGGCATAAGCTTCCTCTGATCGTATACAGACCAACACATCGTAGGATCTCCAATCACAGCCTTTCTTCGACGGGGGGGAAAGCATGCACGCTCGCACTATTCCATAATGTTTGCACGTGACGTATCTGAATCTCCAATTTACTGCTCACGTGACAGGTATATGGCTACAGCAGATCCCGCGTTCGGACTCAATTCGAGCACAAGGCTGTGGCGACCATTGTCCGCTGGATGAGCTCCGCTCGATATCGCACGACAGGACATTGCAGCACGGATCGCTACCCATACTGAGCTGTCACATTTTTTATTCGTATTCCAGGGTTATAGGATGATCACGATCAATACGAGCGCATTCCGTCCTGCGCGTATTCCAGAACATTCGGGCGCAGACTTGAGAGTATATCGCTACGACTTCG
This sequence comes from Pseudocercospora vitis, assembly GCA_026120125.1. NCBI lineage: Eukaryota > Fungi > Ascomycota > Dothideomycetes > Mycosphaerellales > Mycosphaerellaceae > Pseudocercospora > Pseudocercospora vitis. The sequence continues at coordinate 263,140 of JALRML010000028.1, read as the reverse complement.
ATCTTCCTCCTCGATCGAGGCTCCCTTCGGCATTAGCGAGGATGGCATGTTGCTCGCTAGATTGCCTGAAGCTGTGCCGTATCGTGCAGACTGATGTAACAGAATCAAGACAGTCATGAGACGAAGACATCATCCAGCCCAGGGAGCAACAGTCGAGCCTGTTTGCGGCACGACTAGACTATCGCTGTTATGAACAATTCGCGACCTGTTCGGGCAAGGCTCTTTCTGGGACTCACTTTATTTTTCTTCTGGCGGCTAGTTTGACTGCCTGAGGCATACTGAGACGTTCTGTGGCTGACACTCCGAAGTAGCCTCAGAATTTAAGCACACGACGAGACTGGACATAGTGCAGAATCGACCACTCTTCTATGGAGCCGCTATGTGTTTATCATGTGGACGGGACTCTGCAATGGACACCAGTAAGGGGTAATGATCCGCAACGTGCGAAGGCTGAACTACAAGGAACAGACAACTTGGAAGTCTTCGGGAGTGACTATGTCGACTCCTATGCTATCAAAAAGCCAACGCTTCCCTCCCAAATTTCCCTCCCTGTATCTACATCATCATTCATTCCCTCTATCAAAACACACGGCATCAACACCTAGGACTGAATCGCACCCGCCGCAACAGGCGCTGTCGGACCACCGTAGAGCGAGAAGCCCGGGCAGGCCGTTAGCGCCGACTGATTCACCGCTCCGATCGCCGCGCAGTCCATACCCGAGGTGACGGAGTCGAGGACCGAGACCAACGGAGCCACGAGGGCGTTCGTCAGCGACAGACCCGTGAGCAGCGGGATTTCGACCTTAGCGAAAGCGGACGCGAAGCAGAGCGGGTTGGCGGCGATCTGCTGCGCCGTGTAGGCGCCCCCGGTGAGCAGACTCGGGTCGATGGGGGAGAAGGAGTTGACCTGGCCCTTGTTGCAGCCGATGGTGAGGATGCGCGGGTCGGCTTCGGCCAGGTAGAGGATGTCGGCCTCGAAGTAGGGGACGGAATACTCGTCGGACGGGTTGCGCTTGTACCAGTTCTCCGGGATGCGTTCATGGCCCGGGGTGTGCTTCAGGTTGTCCTCCGGGCCGGAGATGGCCATGAAGCTCTTGAGCACGTCCTTGTTGAGGATGCCCTCGGGGTTCTCGGCGGACTTGTTGGACATGAAGCGGTAGATGAAGGTGAAGGCGGCCTGGGAGACCTCGATCCCGCTGAAGGGCAGGTAGGCGAAGTACGGGTTCTTCTCGATGGACTCGGTGTAGCGGTCCTTGCGGAACTCACGGAGTACGTCGAGGTTGTAGTTGGCGGTGGCAGCGTTGGGCTGGCGGTTGTAGAGGTTGTTGAATTGCGACATGACGAGTCGGGTGTTGGAACCGTACTGGCTCAAGTCGGACTTGAGTGGAGAGGAGTCGGTCTCGTAATTCTGCGAAGTGTCAGAGCGATGCTGTCGGATCTGAGTCCGTTGTCACATACGTTGTGGGAGCCGAGGATACCGGTCTTCGGCAGTCCGCCGATCGACCAGGACGAGCCGTCGCCATCGACAACGGCACCGTAGACGGCAAGAAAGCGGCCAAGATCCCTGCCCATACCGAAGACAGTGTTGGTGCCATCGACAAACTGCTGTATCGTCGCTCGACCGTTGCGAGGAATGTATCCGTGATTCGCCATGGCGTTCAGACCTTGCCATCGTCAGTTGGAGACGAATGTGTGATGGGGAGGGGACATACCTGGACATTCTCCTCGCTGGTCCGTCGGTCCCGGCGCGACGAAGTTGTTGGGAGAGGTGGTGCTGACCAACTGGGCTTGGGCATCGAACGGAGGTGGGACCAACGGGAGTGCACCAGCTCCCTGTGGAGAGGCGACCGCCTGTCGCTCAGCAATGCCAGCTTCGAGCATCTCTCTGGCCTCGAGCCACTTCTCACGAGCTGCGCCTTGCAGAGGCCCGGTCAGCATCTCCATGTTCATGGGCCATGCCATGGCGGCACCCGCCATGAGTGCTGTGACTGCTACAGACTTCATGATGCTGTCGATGATTGGGAACAGCGTCGAGAGATGAACAGAGAGTGCGATCTGGATAACAGATTTGAGGACGAAGACGCGCATACATGTTTAAGTACAAATGTCTCCCCTACCATTGGCTGTGGCGTCTGCTAATGTCGATGCCGTGGAGACATCATTGGCCAGCTGACGTTAGTATAAGGCTCTCGAAGGCCGAAGCCACTGGTGTCACTGCCTCGATGTAGCAGAGCAGGTCTCCCTACTTGGCGTGTAGACTGCGGCCAAAGAGGAAGGCAGCTGACGGCGTGGCGAATGAGGGTTCCTCTAATTGATGATCAGGAGACGCCACTGCGGTCTTTGCACCGACGACTTCTTAGATGTAGACTTTCTCCACAGACACGGTTCCAGATCCAGACATGGGACCGATGATGACCGCCATTGGAGGGAAATGGTTGTAGTTGATGCCGGTGTGGCGTTGATTGACCAGCTTACAAGACCGCCATTTTGAAGCTTGGATAACTCTATCTCCCTCACGCCTCCAGGCTCGCAGCCAAGGCTTGGGTCATCTTGGTGGTGTGCCTGGAGCCCAATTTGCGCCTTCTCAGGGCCAAAAGGTGACGTTGCGGACAGGCACTACACAAAAACGCCACGCCGCCGAGGGATTCGTGTAATAGGGCCGCTCGCTGGTGGCGTTGTGCAGTTATGGAGTACACAGAACCGCGGCTTCTTGATGGTGGTGATCAGTTGTATGCCTGACATTCGCCGGTCATCTTCAGCATCGAACAAGATGTTTGTTCTTGCTTTCATACAGATGCGGATGTCTTGGAGTCGATTAGTATAGAGCAAGTCGAAGCAAATACGGATCTGAAAAGTCTGAATAGTCCGAGGTAGAAAGTGTGGTTGTCGTCGGTGGAAGCCCCGCAAAACGCCTCACCGGCCCGGTACATTCGAGCAGAACTCTATCTCCGCTCAGACGGTATTCACATACCGAGGTGATATGGCCGTAGGCTTGGCTAGGCGCATACTGCAGGACGTTGTTCGCTTATTGGTTTCTGGGCGCAGGTAGTCGATTGACTGAGTTCGGAACAAGTGAACAGAAGTCTGAAAGTTGAGCCCGTACTGTATGGCCGGATGCTCCAGAAATTCCTGGTCATATTCGTCTGGGCCTCCTTGGACCATTGTACGATACGCTCGACAATTCGTGCCTCACGCCGGGTCCAGTATGCTTCGAGAGGTCCGCATTTATCAGACGAGACGCACTTGGCCAGAATTTTCAATCAGTATGTATCGACATCTGCTCGACCGCTACGCTGCAAGATAGGACTCGATGGAGCCAGGTCTGTCTCTCAAGGCACTCCGGGGCTTCGCCTGCTGATGGCAGGAATATTGTACTCTGCGCGCTGTGCTTCGTTTCGAGTCCTCGGGTCCAGTACCTGGGCTCCCATACCTGGACTATCGTGACCGCACTGTCCATCCGTCTAGGTGCCTTTTGTTCGGAGACTGTCTGGAAGACCGGCCGTTGCTTCGTCATCCTACCACTGATGCTGCAAGTCGTGCTGAACGTGGGATTTCGCCATCACAAAGGTCTTAGAACACCGCGTATCTGAGCCTTGTTTGGATCCAAGGCCTACAGTAGCACCATGTCGACCTCGAGGATGAGGTCTGACTAGCCATGTGAGAAAGAGGCACCTGAAGATCACGATGTATACCATGGCGTTTGGTGAACAAGAGTGGATCACATCAAGCAGTCGAAAGCCAGCCAATGCCATTCGTAGGTGTGGAGATGGTTGCTGTCCTCGTCGGTGAATGTTGAGTGCAAACATGCAGGGACAACTTCACAAGGGCAGTCCGTTTGCTCTGTGCGTTTCATCTGGGCACTGCCGCAATGCAGTAGTCGACCACTATACTTCGTTCCCGACGTGCATTCCAGCACAAAGATCCGACCTGAGTTGACTCGTCCTGCACAAAATTTGCAGATTACACAACTCGACATCAGCCCTTGAACGTCCAGCAATAGTCGCGAACCAGCAACCATGTCGCGCGAGTCCTACACCCCTGATCTCTCCCAGCAGTCCTCGAACGGCGGCGGCCAGGTCTCATCCACCAACCCGTTCGGGACCAGCAACCAGTCTCCCGGCCAGTCTCCACCAGAGATCCATTACACCTGCGCTGGCTGCGAACGTGACGTTGCCATCAAGCGGGGCGAGGCGGTACGCTGCAAGGAGTGCGGGTATCGTATTCTGATGAAGAAAATGACGAAGCTGTGAGTTGTGCTGCGGTTGTTTTGCTTTGCTAAATGCTGACTCGAGCGTTACAGGCAGAGGATGTTCGAGGCTCGTTGATAAGATCGACCGACGATTTTGGCGATGGGTCGAGCCGGGCTAACGAAATTGGAAGTGCTAGAGAACCACATCGGACTGCGAAGGCATGCTGAATACAGAAGTCATCGGCTAGGAGGGCCACTCATGTTGAGGACGAAGATGCCGAGATGGTATCAGAAGGCGACATGGAGTCGAATTAAGTCGAAGGCAAGCGGCCAATAATCCAGAGCATCTTTATACTCAGCCTTCCCCAATCAAGCGTCCCAACCACTCAAACCCTTTCCCCATATCATCTCACCTCCTCTCGCCTCGAAACAGGCATCCAAAGCATACCATTCATGTCTCAACCCCCTCGTTCCCAAAGCCAGGCCATCCGGAAAAGTGATGCAGCAAGATCACAAATCCCAAGCAGAAGCGGCGAGACTACAACTCTTATATGACAGACCCGTCCCTCGCACAATTTCCCCTTCCATTCTAGCATCCACGAAAGCGGATCTCGTAAACTGTTGCATAAAGCTCGTAATCTCGTACCCCTCGTAACCGGTCAGCTTTGCATCCGCCGCTAGCGACATCCTGCCGCTCGGGATCCTATGCGTTATAGGTCGAAGAGGATGAGGATTGCGCGGAGAGGTGTTATTCTGCGTTGATGCTCGCGGTCGAAGACAGGTATGGCATGGTATTGCTCGCTTGGTTATTCGAAGTGTGCACCGTGATTGCAAGCGGGAAATGTTATACCCAGAATGAGAGCGTGATGAACACAGCGAAAGCGAACACGATGGCATAGCGCGTCATGACTACGACCCGCGTACAGATCGACAACTGGTATAAAGCACCATAGCACACATCACTCTCCCACTCGAGCCGATGACAATTGCGGACATCAGATTCATCAGATTACGTGCCACATCAGACGTACTGCCGCAGCCGGAAAGGGATAAAATCGAACGCGTCCAACTGTGCACTTTCATTTTCCGATAACGAAGCTACCACTACACTCCAATCCTAGACCCTCCTCCCCTCACTCATTCCCCCACTCTCATCCTGCCCACCCTTCTACGTCAACGGCCTCGGACATCCCAAGTTATCAAAACTCGGCTGCACCTTGGTCAAGAAGAAACTGATCGCCTCGACCGTGGGCGTGACCACACCATTCAACGTGCTGGGGACACTCTGAGTGGCGAGCTGATACAACAAACACAAGGACTCGGGCGCGTCGACGGCGAGTTCCAGGGTCCCGTTCTGGATCTGTCTCCAATCGAGAGCGACGAAGCCGCCATCGGCAGTATTGCCACCGAACGGGCGGGGGTTGAGGAGGTACATTTTCAAAATCTCCTGGACGACGAGGCGGTTGGTGTAGGGCTCCACGCGGTTGATCCAGGTGTCCGGGAGGCGTTCGCGGAGGAAGAAGGAGTCCATGGTGGCTTGGTCGGGGATGTAGTTGGGGCCGGAGGGGAAGAGTTCGTAGAGGAAGGAGGCGGCGCCGAAGAGGAGGAGGGAGAGCGGGCCGAAGTAGAAGTTGGGGTTCTCCAGCACGGATTGGTCCCAGCGTTCGCCGCGGTAGATGGCGAGGTTGTCGAGGTTGTGCAGACCTCCGGTGGTGCGGGCCATGTTGTCGTAGAGGGTGCGGTTGAAGGAGAAGTTGTCGCCGCCGCCGGTGAAGAAGTCGTTGCGGGTGAGGGAGGTGTCGCCTTCGAATCTGGAAAAGGGTTAGTTGTTGAAGAGTGGGCGGAGAGGGTGAAGGGGGAGGTGTACTTGTTGTGACCGGCGAGGCCGGGCTGGCTGCCGGTCAGGAGGGGGTTGACGGAAGTTCGGGTGGTGGCTTCACAGCCGATGGAGAGCTTTTGCGTGACGAGATCGCCGTCGGCTTGGAGACCGAGGAAGGCGAGGAGGTTGGAGAGATCGTAGCCGACGTTGTACACGTTCTGTTGGGCATCGACCAGCTCGGTGTACGTGGTGATGCCATCACGGGCCAGGAAGCCATGGTTGGCGGCGGTCTGCAGTGGTGTCAGCAGTGCGTTGGAAGGAATCGATCGAAGGTGTAACTCACGTTCAACCCTGGACATGGTCCACGGATATCACGACCAGCTCGTGGAGCGATGAACTGATGTGCAGTATCACCCGGAGCTGGCACTTGATATCCACCTCGCTCGTTGCCCTTGCGGCCGTTACGGGCATTGTTGTATTGACCTTCTTGGATCGGGGCAGCGGGCTGATGCTGAGCGTTGAAGGGGCACTGTGCCGCACTTCCTGGACCTTCTGGGTTCTGCTGTCGCTTGTGCATGTCCCGCGGGTCAAGGACACCGGGGACATCGACGACCCATGGGAAGGCCGAAGCTCCTGACAGGAGAGAAAGGGCAACAAAGGACTTCATTGTGACGAGAATGCTGAGGTTGCCAACGATGCGGATTGCTGATGTGTTGACAGTTGCAGCATCGGCGCTCTCAGGTTATATCTTCTCCAGACGCCACCCACTCAGAGACAGATTCTAGTCTCATTGCCAACCACCGAGGAACAATCGCCGTTAATGTTGATCTCCGCACTTGCGATGATAGTGCCAGACTACCGTGTCCTGCCACGAGTCGTTCGTGACGCCGGTACTGGATGCTCTCCAGATACCAAGGTCTGTACCACCGACTGCTGATGCAATATGAGCCTTTTCCTGACAATAGCATCGTGGTGATTGGATGGGAGGCCGTCAGTCGTAACGACCACCAGCTCAGACGACCCTGCATTCGCTCTTGTCGGACTGGCAGAGTTGACCGGGTGACTGGGCACTCGATGTTGCAGTCTTGGTCTTGCTGTGATCAGTCTTGGTGGTGGGACTTGGCTCTCGAGATGGCTTGGCTGGAGTAAGTTCGATCAATGTGGGCATGGAAGAACCACTACAAACAGCGGTGATTGTCTCAGGACATGGGAACAATCACACTCCAGCACACAAGAATCCATCACCAGCTGCTACCTTTCCATCAAACAATGAAGTCGAGATAAACCGTCCATTCCCACGCACCATCTTGGCGCCATCCGGTGGGGCTCAGCCGCCGAGCCGCAGATCACCACTTATCCCACATGGCGTACGCCCGCGGCTTGCCACCGTCCCTATTCGAGTATCCCCGTGTCTCGAAAGAGAACAAGAAGAATGCGGAGGTCTCAGTCTTGGTACCAGTAGAGGAATGCGATGCTCTGCTTACCGCCGAGGGTCAAGTCCATGCCTCGGTGGTGCAGACCAAGTTCGTTTTAAGTTTGATATTAAGATGTCGGAGCCAATTCTTCGATGTGTTTGGCAAGTGCAAGCGGTTGATAGCTGTGGCAATTGTAGGTCATGTTGACTATATACGCCACTTATGCTCCAGTTGCCTCGAAGGCACGCTACGCTCCAGGATAAAATCGCCACTACCGCTGCAATCGACCCGGTGACTGCAACGTGTGAGTGAGAGAGCCATCTAGGCTACGGAAGCGATCCATTGCCCGCGATGTATTGCGTGTGTAATCGTCCTCCAGCATGGCGGCCATGTGGGAGCCATCGGTGGAAGTCAACGCAGAGCGTCCAGCCCGGCCCAATTCCCTCTGCTATTCACCTCCCTGACCACGAACAAACCAATACGCACCGTGTCCAAAATATTCCACCCCATCTGCCCTCGCGAGCTGTTCAAGGGAACTTTCACAGAGTACGAGTCCAAGTAGCAGCACCTCTTCCAATAGTACAATTCAATCCACTCCCCTCCATAAGCGCCATAGAATCCCCTCCCGACCATCCAGACCACACAGACACAAAACGTGAGCGAAAGTCCCAGAAACCCGCACAAACATGCAACGCGCGAGATCCAGACGAAAGCGCTGTCGCACACGCGCACGTAAGCAGGGCGGGCGCAGACAAAGTTGGTGATCGGACGGGACACTCCACCGATAACGAGAAAGACGTCCGGCGCAGGGCGAGATCTATGATACATCACGTCAGAGAAAGGGTAAACGGGTGGATGGGAGGGTGTGAGCATACGGATTCGAACTCGGGTTCGCATCGAAAACATGTGTGGAATGGAAGAGAGAAGAATGCCTCACTATAGCATAGAAATGGGCACACACGGGATCACATCACTCATCCATTTAATTCTTATCAGAATTCTGCACATGGACATCGTAACTAACGAATCCGCCTTATAAGCATACAAGGCACGTAGGAGGGTAAGAGCATACCGGTTCGAGTTATGGTTCGTATCGAACACATGTTAAAGAAAGGGAACAATACCTCACCATAGAAATGAGCACACGTAGTATGATATCATTCATTCATTCCATACCATTCTCATCAGAACTCTGTACATGGACATCGCAACCGATGCATCCGCCTCGTAGGCATACATGGATGCATCGAATCTAGATCCAGCCGATGCCTCTTCTCTTCCTTCGTCCTCAAATTCCCCTCTCATCCAATTCGTCCGTCCATGGTATCATCGCGTGTCGATCGTCACGCATCTCACTCTGCGAAAGAAGAAACGCCATCAGCAAGTGTCCAAACTTTTGTGCTTCGATGAGAGAGATGGAAGGGAAGAGTGCAACCCACTCTTCGTCGATCCATCAATCACAGATTGGGGCGAGCCTTACTGGCGGCGGCGGTCAGATCGAAGCGATCGGCGTCCATGATCTTGTGCCACGTCTTGACGAAATCCTGCTGGAACTTGGCCGCGTTGTCGGACGAGGCGTACACCTCGGCCACGGCGCGCAGCTCCGGGTGGGAGCCGATGACGAGGTCGGCGCGGGTGGCGGTCCACTTGGTGGTGCCGGACTTGCGGTCGACGCCCTCGTAGAGCTCGTTGCCGACCGACTTCCAGGTCGTGTTGACGTCGAGCAAATTGACGAAGAAGTCGTTGGTGAGCTTGCCGGGGGTCTTGGTAAAGACGCCGTGGGCGGAGCCGTCGAAGTTCTGGTTGAGGACGCGGAGACCGCCGAGGAGGACAACGAGCTCGGGCGCGGAGAGGCCGAGCAGGTGAGCGCGGTCGACGAGGAACTGCTCGGTCTTGACGCGGGAGGTGGAGTGACCGTAGCTGCGGAAGCCGTCGACCTGGGGCTCGAGGTGGGTGAAGGATTCGACGTCGGTCTGCTCCTCGGTGGCGTCGCCGCGGCCCGGTGTGAAGGGGACGGGGAGGCCGGACGCCTGCTCGAGAGCGGCGGCACCGGCGAGGACGATGGTGTCGGCCACGGAGATCTTGCCGGACGCCTTGGCGATGCCCTCGAGGGTGCTGAGGGTGGACGCGAGCTGCTTGGGGTTGTTGACCTCCCAGTCCTTCTGTGGTGCGAGACGGATGCGGGCGCCGTTGGCACCACCACGCTTGTCGGTGCATCGGAAGGAGGATGCCGAGGCGAATGCCACGCGGATGAGCTCCTCGTTGGAGATGCCGGCCCCGAGGATCTGCTTCTTGAGGGCCTGCACGTCGGAGTCGGAGACCGAGGTGATGGATGGGGCGATGGGGTCCTCCCAGATGTGCTCCTCCTTGGGGATCTCCGGTCCCAGCCAGCGGTCTCGGGGACCCATATCACGGTGGAGCAGCTTGAACCAGGCGCGCGCGAAGGCGTCGTGGAGCTTGACCGGGTCCTCCAAGAAGGCACGGGAGATCTTGTCGAATTCGGGGTCGAAGCGGAGGGCCAGATCGGTGGTCAACATGGTGGGCTTGCGGAACTTGGTGGAGTCGTAGGGGTCGGGGATGATCTCGTCGTCGGTCTTGGCCACCCACTGGTTGGCGCCGGCGGGCGACTTGGTGAGCTCCCAGTCGTACTTGTAGAGGTATTCGAGGTAGAAGTTGCTCCACTGGACGGGCGTCTTGGTCCAGATGACCTCCAGACCGGATGTGATGGTGTCGGGACCTTTGCCGGATCGGTAGTTGTTGGTCCAGCCGAGACCTTGCTCTTCGATGGGAGCGGCCTGGGGCTCGACCGACATGTGATCGGAGGGAGCCGCACCGTGGGTCTTGCCGAAGGTGTGGCCTCCGGCGATCAAGGCCACCGTCTCCTCGTAGTTCATGGCCATGCGGCCGAAGGTGGTCTTGATGTCGCGGGCCGCGGCCAATGGGTCTGGGACACCGTCAGGACCCTCGGGGTTGACGTAGATGAGACCCATATGAGCCGCCGCCAGCGGCTTCTCCAGATCACGCGAGTGGATGTCCTTGTGCTCTTTCTTGGACTGGTCGCCATCGACCACGCCGTGCTCCGCGATGCCCTTGTTGCCCTCGGAGTAACGGACTTCGTTCCCGAGCCAGGTGGTCTCACCGCCCCAGTAAACCGACTCGTCGGCCTCAAAGGTGTCGGGACGGCCCCCGGCGAACCCCTCAGTCTTGACCCCCATGGATTCGAGGGCGACGTTGCCGGTGAGGAGGAACAGGTCGGCCCAGGAGATCTTGTTGCCGTACTTCAGCTTGATGGGGAGCAGCAGACGGCGGGCCTTATCCAGGCTGACGTTGTCGGGCCAGGAGTTCAGCGGAGCGAATCGCTGCTGTCCCTGGCCCCCACCGCCTCGGCCGTCGAACACACGGTATGTGCCGGCGCTGTGCCACGCCATGCGCACGAACAGACCGCCGTAGTGGCCCCAGTCCGCCGGCCACCATTCCTGGCTGTCGGTCATCAATGTGTGGAGGTCCTTCTTGAGGGCGGCGTAGTCGAGCTTCTTGAACTCGGCGGCATAGTCGAACTTCTCGCCCAGCGGGTTGGTGGTGGGGGTGTGCTGGCGGAGGATGTTCAGGCGGAGCTCGTTGGGCCACCAGTCGCGGTTGCGGGTGCCACCGCCGCCGATGGGAGCGGTACGGATCGGACACTCGCCCATGGTGGCTCGTACGGTGGTGGTGGTGGTGAACGGGGTCGGGGTGGTGGAGTGGAAGTGTGTGCGTGGAGGGAGGCGGGACGATATGGATGGGAAGACACGAAAGGTGTGGATAGAAGAGAGAGTGGTGGTGCGAGGAAAAGCACGAGTGATGACCTTTCGCTGTGCCATGTTGGGAGCACCGATGCGTTCCCTGTGCCGGAGCTTATCGCCGCCGCCTTTCCCTCTCGCTGGTGGGAAGGCGCGCGGGGTCGACAGGGAAGCTACGAACGCGGTCATGGCCGGTCGCACCTGCTGTAGAAATTGAATTCCTCCCATTGGGCAGGAGCCGATCGCGGGTGGGGCCCGAGAGTCGCGGTCTGGTGAGATTCGGCAGGTGCGGAGCGATTGCCCGCACTCGGCAGCGAGCAGCGAGGCTCGCTGTGTCTTCCGCATCATCGGGTGGGGCCATGGCGGCATTGGGAGTCAGTCGCCACCATTACCGCCACCACTGGCCGAGAGGGGGGCACTCATCAATATTGATGGACGACTTTGATGGACGGTGGATGCAGGGGAAACAACCACCTGGGGCATCCAGAACCACCGCCCTCTCTTCGACTTCCCTGCGCAACACCATCCAAGACGGTCATGCCGTTCACCGCCCTCGCTATTGGCTTCGTGCTTCTCCGCACCCCACATTGAACCCCGGCCCAAGCGTTGCACACCTGGACGCTGGAACGGCCGATGGGAAGCTTCAGCGAGGATGGGCCGGGAGTGGCCGACGCGCACGTGACTTTATATCCATTCGCATTCAACCAGACTATATCGATGTCAATTCCTCCCTGATGAAAACCAACAGTCCATCCGTCCAGCAGTGATCCGGCACTACCCAATTCTGCCAACCGCAACATATACCCCACCTCTTCACCATATTAATTAATTCACCCACGCTCATCTCACACCACACCCGCACCACTCCCTTCCCAGGCCCTCCACAGCAAAAACCCTCATTCACTGCACCCACTTCCTACCTCCAGACCATAGGTTCCCCTCCAGCATCCCCCACCCTCCCACCCGAGCGGCATCCGAAACAGGAATGCCGAGCCGAAAGTCTACACCCGCCTTCGTACGGTGTTTCACCTGTCCCAGCCCGTGTGGCGCCACAGATCGTACCTGCATAGCCATCCCGAAGGATAGAACGGGTTACGGAATGGAGATGGCGAAGGTTCATGGTTGAAGCTTTAGGCGTTGGCGTTGGACGTAGCTGTGTGATTCCTTGCTGGAATCGGTTGTATTGTATCCTGGGACCGGCTCGGTCATGGTGCTGGTGAATACGATCGGAGAAGCAATATAACTATCTAGATATATGACACGTCACACATTTATTTCTCACAGTCGATACCGGAAGTGGTGGTTCTCTCGATCGGTCAAGTCGTCAAAGCCCTCCATTCCCTCCTGCATCAGATTCTCCCCTCGCTCGCCTCGTCGGTCGCGACGCCGGTTACTCGTCCAGCACATCGCCCAGTAGACAGCGGTGAAGACCACGACCGCGGCATAGGCGCCCAGGAGCCCTTTGATGGCGGTCGGATATCTCGGCGCCTCGGGGGTCAAGAACATGTGTGGCCCTCCAATGTTGCCGGCACAGTACGCCACAAAGAAAATTCCCATCGCCGTGGCTCGTTTGGTGTGTCCTCCGGTGTGCACGCCCGGAAGAGACCAGATCAGAATCAGCGGCGACCCCAACACGTTCTGCATCCACGCCATGGCGGTCAATGTCAGACGGTGTTTGATGTCGATGGTCATAATGCCGATCAGACCGGCCATCCCGGGTAAGCACCCGAGGATGATGCTCGGACACAGCCAGCCGTTGAGTCGGGAGAGCAGGCCGAACAGGATACAGCCGACGATCTCGAAGGCTCCCCCGGGCGTCTGCATCAGGCTGGCTTGCAACGCACTATAGCCGAATCCCTTGATCAGGGCCGAGGTGAAGTTGGCCACGCCCCCGTTGAGGATGCCGACCGCCGCCCCCATCAACCACACCAGCCAGACTTTCGGGTCGGTAAAGGCTTCCACCACCTGGTATCGCTTGAACTCGTTCGCCTTCAGCCCGATCCGATTGCGCGACACCCTCCAGACCGCCACCACTTTCTCGTAGTCCGTCAGCATCTTGGCGTTGTGCGGTCCATCGGGGAGGACGAAGACGATGACACACCCCCAGCAGATCGTCATGCATCCGACGATGAGGTAGATGAGCTTCCAGTTCGGGATGATGAGGCCGTCGACGTTCCCTGATCCATACGCCAGCAGAGCCCCTATGATCGACGAAAAACCATTGCACGCCAACCAGAAGCTACTCCGCAGACTCTGCTCTTCCTTCTCCCAGAACATCGACGTGAGCAAAATGAACGCCGGACTGATGACCGCCTCCAACGCGCCCAGAAAGAACCTCACCGCGAAGAACCCACTGAAATTGAACACGGCCGCCTGCAACATACACACACTCCCCCACACGAACAGCATCCCCCCAATCAACCGACCGATCGGATACCGCTGCAGCGCCAGATTCCACGGATACGCCGCCAACAACCACCCGATATTCAACGCGGACGCGACCCACGAGTAATCCGACCCAGTCATATTCGTATCCGCCTGCAGCCCGTACGCGTTGGAGTAATTCAGCGTCTGCTTGTCGAGGAACGAGATCATATACGTCCCACACATCTGTTTTCCCCCGGATTAGTCCATAAACACTCCCCCCACCCTGTGCAGACGGCAAAGCAAAAAAAGCTCACCAACGGCAACAACATCACATCCAATTTCCGCCGCACCCGCACCGCATCCCGCTCCAATTGCGCTTCCTCGTACCGCTGCGACTGCTCCAGCAGGCCTCGCCCAATCTCATTGGGATCGTGCTGCGTGCCCGCCAACCGTCGCAGCCATGCAGACCTGTGGCGAATCGCATTTGTCTCGCCCACATCGACCTCCTCCCCTGGCGGCGACGCGGACTCGGCCGTTTTCGCCACATTCTTCTCGAAATCTGCCATGTTTTGCGATATGAGTTTAAAAATCAAGTCGAACCTCAAAAACTTCCCCCAGAATTGTTGAGAAATACCCTTCTGCTCGCTCCCCCCCTTCCCCCGCTCATGTGGCAACGTAGAACGCGATAGATAGGGCAGATGATCGGGCAATATCCGCCCCTCCGCATACATATCTACTCCACTGCCCGCGATCGTCGGGGTGCCAAGAGATAAGCTATCGAGTGTACTGTAGCTTACAGTAGCTTACAGTAGCTATGGAATGGCGGGTTCGGGGGAGTTCTACACTATAGGCTTTTGTCTTTCGCAGGGGGGGGGGGGGGGGTGCGTAGGGCGAGATTATTGGGATTCTTGAACGGCGATCGCAAAAAGAGTGTGTCGAAATTTTGCGGGGACTGCACATACCCTCCATTAATTTCTTCTACACGATATTCTCAGCCTAGGTTGCTATAAAGAGGCAGTGGAAGTATCTAGCTTCTACTCACGCGAAAAGATGATCTTGTTATAAAGTATAGTATCTAAAAGGGCGTATATTGAAAATAGTAGCGGCTGTTGTTGTTGTTGTTGTTGTTGTTGTTGTTGTTGTTGTTCTGTAATAGTTTTGGCTCTAGGACGCGTTAGGGTCAACAGTATACGCGCTAAGAGGAGGCGAACTTAGTACAGACACTAGTATTATAAGAGAGTGCCCTTAGGTCACAAGAATAGTATTATAAAGTCTTCTAACCATATAGAGTATGTAGATGTAGTAACAGGACGCGTAGAAATGGGATCTAAAGTACAGTCTCGGTGTGCATTACTGCTATCAAGAACCCTGGAAATTTAGGAACACCCTTTCGTTACTTAGAATGCGGGGGGGGGGGGATTACTACGATCTCGCGACTGCGTTGCAAGAGGTGCCCTTTTGGTGCTGTAGAGCACAAGCCAGCTGAGTCTACTCAATTCACCATTTCGATGTGAATTTCCGCTGCTCTTCATTCCCTGTCTTAAGAGGTGCGTTCCACCTCCTTACTCCAACAGGGGATTCGATCGTTCGCACGTTG
Organism: Pseudocercospora vitis; assembly: GCA_026120125.1. NCBI lineage: Eukaryota > Fungi > Ascomycota > Dothideomycetes > Mycosphaerellales > Mycosphaerellaceae > Pseudocercospora > Pseudocercospora vitis. The sequence goes on along the minus strand of JALRML010000028.1, from coordinate 247,977 downwards.
CGAGGATTCTGTTCTGGAGTTTCGTATCGTGTTTGAAGCATAGTCAGCACCGCATCGTTTCCGATGTCAACGAGGCGTAAGCTAGTCAAAGCATGGTCTGGTATATGGGCATATCGTTCACAGCTCAAGACTCAAAGTAGCGTTTCCCCGACGCAATAAAGAGTGGTCTGAGAAAACCCCGGTCTCTCCGCAGCCTCTGGTAACTCGACCTACTCTCTCTAGGTCTTCACTCGGCAGTCGTCGTTCAGCAAAATCCAGGTCTGAGTCCACGTCCGTTCGTTGTCAGCCCCGTCTGGAGCCGCCGTGCTCAATTCCGACTCGCCCATCAGGATGGTCTTGCCGTTGGCTTCTGGCGTGAAGATGCTTGCCATTTTGGAAGGGAAGACATGCTTGTCCGTCGAATGTGGACGGGTAAGCGTTTCCGAAGGGGACGGGCGACTCCAGCATGGGGGGTCATAGATCAGAAGCGTCTTTTTTCTCACTTGCCCACCTGGTCTCGGGAATCTGCGCTTGGATATTCGAGTGAACGCGTGTATGCGAGGTGATCAGTAGCGGCCATGCATCTCAGGAGCGTCAACCGCGCGATCAGATTCGCAAAGTGGTGAGTTGCCAGAAATGCGGCTGGCGACGCGCTGCACAGAGCCTTGTGCTGTGAGTGATTCGTGATGGAATTTGTTCCCACGACACCACGGACTCCCTGCTGCTGAGATGGGTATGGTCGATATATCTGAGCATTTCGTGAACGAGGACTCGAGTTTTAGCTTGCTAGGACGAGCGCACTATGTGTCCTGGACGGTTCAAAAGCTGTACTCAACCAGTGATTCGCTGCGAGGCGTGTACGGTGCTTCGACCCCGGCGCCAGTATAGTGAGGATGCCCAGAGACTTCGTTGGTAGTGCTTCGACCGTCGAAATGTCCGGTGGCTATGGCACTGGGTCCCGTTGACTGACCCCATCTTGACAACTTTTTGGAAAGTGGATGATTGGTACAGATAGTGAAGTTGCGGAGGAACGATGGATGGAGACGTCGATCAGTCGTTGAACAAGAAGCTCGTCGTGACTCAGGAGGAAGTGGAGGGTGCGCAGTTCTGATATGCTTCCGCTGCTGAACACTAGGGCAACTCCTGGCTCTGAAATGCTCATTTGGAGTTCGAAGCAAACGCAGACGTGGCCGCGTCAGAGAGGAAGCAACAGCTCATTTGCTGCCGCGAAGGGGTCAATCAGGTTCGAAAAAGGCATTAACGTGTCAAGAGCTGAGTCGGGAACTCTCGGCCAACCATGCTCGGGATCAGGTCTGACGCATGGGACGTTGAAAGCTTGGAGGGCTGAGCTCGGGATCAATACAATTCTTTAGCTCTATCAGTTGTTCGTCGGGGTCATTAGTGAAAAGTGGTGTTGGAAAATGCTCAGAATACCACAAAGGCTCTGGATCTGACAAGCAGGTCGAGTACTGAGAGATGAGGTATCTCGTTTTCGAGACCAGAGACACTGAATATGTACTTTTTAGCTCAGCGCTGATCGTCTGTGAATCCAAAATGATCGAACAGGGTGTGTTCGCTGAGTCTGGAATAATGGTTCTGTGCTTTGTCGTACACTGTGAAAAAATGTCTGAGGTATCGACAGCTCAGTGATCTTTCTTTTTTGGTATTGAAATTAGTCCCGCTCTCAGGGCACCTCTAGTCGAGGACCAAAGGAACAATTGGCGACGCATAGACTACTTTGTTGGGATCAAGCCCAGACCCTTATTCGTGGCTTCGTCGTCATGCACTTGTTTTCTCCCGGAAACAATGCGTTGTCTCAGTGCTTTGCTCTGCTAGAAAAGGCTTCCAAACGCTTGGCCAAGACCTTCCATCTCAATGCTTTTGTTCCCCAGAAATTTCTCCCTACGTACGGCCTCAATCCGAAGATGGAAAACCAGAGTACAAAGCGTCACGGAAGGGAGGAGTTCTTTGAGAGGCAATGACCCGGGGACACTGCCCCAGCGAGATAGCCTCTTGCTGTACAATGCTGCGTTTGCTATGTATTTTACAAGCATGGTAATGTAGTAGCCGTGGTGCTGCTGCAATCGATGGGGTGCGGAACAGAAGTGGAGCATGTACTCCACGTTGCTTGACTATACACTGTGAACACGATCAAATGCATCGTGAGCGAGATCCAGGCTAATGCTGATAATTCTCTGCTTCACGTCATGTATCACAATTCCATTCACTACTCGAGTGAAGCAACGGTCCCTGACCGCACCATGAAGCCTTGGCATGTGCTTTACATGCTCTCATTATACTCTAAAACTTCCAGTTGCGTTATACCCTCATTGCCAACTCGCGGCGAGTAACATCCAGCACACATCGAGGTCAGAGTTCAAGACACTGTAGCTGGTTGAGAAAGCTTGCAAGGGAAGGGCTGCAATCAGATCTAGGATACCTCGACTATGGCAGACTCGAGCGCGGTAATAGACGTAGTGCTGAGCTTTGGTGCACAGCTGGCGCGAGTCTACGATCATGTGCGCGCACTCCAGGACGATGACGAAGACAATGAGATGGGCGAACGGGTGAAGCCCAGCCTCGAGGACAGCGCGGTAACGCAGCCCGTGCAGGACATAGTTGTCAGGCACATCGAGGAAGAGGCGGATCTACTCACAGAGATACTTGTGGAGACCCATGACTGCAAAGACACGCAATTACGGTCGTTCGTCTATGGAACAGAGCTGATCAGCATCCATGCTCCACTGTACCAGCAGCTTGTTCAGATCGCAGCCGGTCGACTTCAAGCCAAGAGCGGTCTCCAATACTGTATCATCCACCGTTCAGTCTTCGAGATCGCGGTCCAGGATAACATGCGCTTGACTTCACGTAGCCGACTCAACATACCTGCAGGGTCCGATGCAACTACAGTCTCATCCGTGGAGGCCTGCCCCAAGACGCCGGATCGGAAAGATGATAACATTCTGGGGAACTTTCTGGTGCGACGGACCTATAAGCAGTATCTGCTGGCTAGGGCCGTAAAGAAGATGCTCTCATACCTGCAACAAGACAAAACGCCACTAGACCTACTGGATCCTGACGTACCTCATGTGACGCGAATGCTCTGGCTCCAACACCAGCCTGTCGCCCTCTCAGTCACATACACCCAAGCACCTCGCTTTGTTAGGGACTCGCCATACTCCTATGTGGGCGTTGCGGATCGTGAGGGTGGCAACGGCTGCGGAAAGCCAAGCGCCTTCTCGTCAGTCAATATGGGTGACATTGCATGGGAGAATCCGAATCGCGAGCGAAATGACTGGGACGAATACATCGACGAGCACAGCGAGCTGGCCACTGGCGGACTCTCGGCCTACCACACACTCCTTCGTCTGATAGACTGGTTCCAAGTGATCCACGACCACTACACTTCGTACGAGAGCAGAGAGCTAGACTTCCAGAAACCCGACGGCCACTCCCTCAGCTACTCTATCTGGATCATGATTTATCGATACAAGCAACGGTCAAAGACGTGCATCATATCCTCTTTCCACAGCCCTCCGAAGTTCATTCTCTACTACAGCGTTCAAGAAAAGCCCGTGCGATTCCCGATCCTGTATCATGGTGGCCTACACCCTTACGTGATCGGCTACTTCGCTCACTGTGTGCGGTCATTGACGGGTGGAAAGCAAGACTTCTGCTTTCTGCATCAGGCGGCGTATCAGATGGCGGTACAGAGCGATATGTGGCTGCATGGATCGTATGCACACAAGCAGCGCCACGGGTCAGAGGATTGTGGAGAGCCAAAATGGATGCGGATAGTTCATTTGAACTCCGCACGCCGCGCAATGTTGCCGATCTTCGCGTTTCTGGCGGCAAAGGGAATGAAGGACGATGGAGAGGACATCTGTCTATGGATTTGACTCTCATGCGGTATAGAGAGTTTTGCGAGTCAGGAAAGCAGGTGTTCCGGAGCTCTTGCTGAGCAGTATGAGACACAAAAGATGAGCCATACGATGAGTTATACTCGACCAGAGAGGACCTTCACACACCAAGCGTGTTATGGAGTAGTATAATGCCGCGTTAGAACATGCCAGCTTGGTAAAGCTCAGCTCAATCATTAGATCTGACAGCACTCGAGGTCACAATAAAGTTGCCAAGGATCTGAGTATATTCCATACTGATGAATACATCCTGGCTGTTGGCAAACTTTACTCCGACGCCCGCTATCATGACTGATCTATGGAGGTACCACAGTCGGGCTGTAAGACGAAGCGGAGGCGACATGCTTAAGGATTCTATGCGTACCCTCCCCTTGCAGAGAAGAGCCCTCGGAAACGTTCGCTTCTGTCTCATTCCCGCGCTTTCGGAGCTATTTCTTCGACCTCTATGGATGTCCTACGATGTTCCTTCCTAGGACAACAAAGATCTTATGGTGATCCGAAACAGCCGGCACAATCGAGAGTTGGTGTTGCAGAACCATATTTCTGATCGTCTTGCTCAGCATCACGGTCGAGAAAGCCGAGCGTCATATGGAGACCACGCCACGGCGATCGCCCACGGCCATTTCACCTTCGAGTGGACGGGCGGGAGCCATATGAGATCCTGCCCTGGATAGTCTCTACTTGGTATCTCAGGCATCTCGCGAAACTTATCCTGGCATGGCAGGGCGTGCTGTGGCATGGCAATGCTGGGACAATTTGAAGTCCGTTTCTGTTGAGCATGCTTATCGGGCGGCAACAGATGCGATGATATAGGTTCAGCCTTCTCTTCCATGTTGCACTAGACTCAGACAATGCTAATTTCCAAAATCCCCAGTGTAGCTGCGCAACTTTGTAAATGCGTTGACGCGAGTAAACTTCTGCGGTGGTGTAGCCACGCTGACTGCTGAGAGCGTGTTGGTTGTTTACAGTGTCGTAATGGGGTCTGCAGAAATCTTCCATCAGTGTATAGCCTTGATCGAAGTGCTATTCGGTTCGTGGGTTTTGCTCCAGTCAAGAGTGAAGCCGTATCTCCGGTTGCACAACCGGCTTCACTAGGAAGTGCGACAGCGCATGATGTGAAGATCCCCTGCAGCGAGACAACAGCGTGGTGGCATTCTCAGCGCTTCTACGTATCGATCAAGCCGCTGTCATCATAGTAGAGAGAACACATCCATACCTGAGGCAGCTAGAAGTACTCACAAGGAGGGACCTCCCAGTGCGAAGTGCTGCAGGACAACGGAGACCACAAGTACCCAGCCAGCGTTCCTATGGCATATGACCGGAACTTTGGGGATAGACTGTCCAACCATCATGGGCTTTTTTCAAGTCCCAAAGATATACAGCGACGCTCGTGTGAAAGGTCTCCACGCACGGGATGGCACGCTGAAAGTTCAGATCCACTCTGTCGTCTACGAGGCCAAGGCATGGGATACATGGGCCACTCTTGTTATATTCCAGTCAGCTCAATTGAGACTCGGATCGACGAATAATATCGACTTCTGCCTCTTCTGATGTGATACTGTGCCTACGAACGTCGCACTCCAACTTCCTTCTATTCCAACCTTGTAGCACCCTGCATCTCATTGCCTCGTCTTCTGGCATCAAGCTGTTCATCAATCCTCGAGTACTTTTCAATAAAGACAAGTGCCTAACCTCAGGTATTTGAGCGAGCCAAGCGTCCAGCATCTTCGCTACCATCACAGTGTCTTCACCTCTTCCACCCCACCGCTCCACTTGCAAATGTTGAAATGTGACCATCTTCTCAGTCGCGCCAGCCCTTATGCTGACCTCCGCAGTCCTCCAAGATCGCGCCGGATATGCTTGAGCCAGCGTCTAGGGTGCAGTAGCCTTCCACAATCCTTGAGAGCCGGCTGGCGCTTGATGCCAGGAATATGGTCGAAGCGACATCGACAAGTGGGGTGTGTGAATAGGACCTTGCCGAGTCCACGCGTGAGGGTGACGCCGGGTTACAGCTGGATGGTGATCTTGGACGCTGGATGATAGTCGTGCGGTGAATGTCTGACTGGTATCGCTCGGCCGCTGAAGGTGGCGAAGAGCTCAATACGAAGCCTGGAGCATCGAGATGTCAGTGACGGCTTTGAGAACAATGTGTTATGTATCAGGCGGCCTTCTTCTAAACAGACCTTCGCGCTGTATACCGCTGCTACTGTTGTATTTGTCTGAGTGCCCAATCCATTCTGCTGAGACGCTGGCCTTCTCTGCGTAGTGGTCCGGTGTCCTTCTTAGCTCTCTATTCGATGCACGTCCCGCGAATGATGCTGGTGGTGACAGCAGAGGAGCCGTTCGTAGTGTCTCGGCCAGCGCGTGTCCGCAATTGTCGTAGGTGGCCTGCAAGGCCGTAGTGATAGGGGCAGCTGCTTCGGTGAGCACTCCGAGCCGACCATGGGAGGTGGATGTGGTCCCCTGAGATGTTTCTCTCGTTCAGTGCCGCCTGGAGAGCGCCGTGTGGCTCAGTATTGCGTTTTGGTGTATGGAACCAGACTCGTTGGCGGCGGTCAGTGCGGTGATGGCGAGCCAGATAGGCGCCAGGGGACGTGTGTTCTGTAGTTGTCAGCCCTGGTCGAATAAGATTGGGGTGGCCTGTGGCATTGGAAGACGCCTGGGCATATGTGGTTATAGCCTCACCGTCGACGGCGATGTCTGCGCAGCATATCCCCAGTGAAGCAGTCGACCGCTCTATCCACCAGTCCGGCCCACGATTATACTCGAGGCATAGTAACGCGTGAGCAAGGGCTGATACGCCTCATCATACGAGGATGAGGTACGGGTAGATCTCGTCCATGTCAAGAGCATTGCGAGCGCAATCTGTTGCTCACTTCGTAAGAACACACCGCTGTACAGCATCAGGGTAGCCAGCGCACCATCACAACTCAACAATGGCTCAAGATAGCAGTCACTCTTCTCCAACCGCTAGCGCCAAGGCCAACAAGATGATGAAAAGGTGCACAATGTAGCAGCTGTCCGTCCGAAGACTTCGGCTGTATCATCGTGTTTTGATGTTGGTGCGAAACCAGCTACACGCGACGGCAGCGGTTAAGTCACCTCGATCAGGTGAAAGGTTTCCAAAAATTATGCGCATGAGAACCCGCCTACGGCCCTCAACATGGTACCACCAAGGGGTGCTGTATCTCAATGGGCATGACGGATCGTTAGGCTTGCCTCACCCTCCCCTGTTCCAAAGTCAGCAGTCGGGCGACGGAAGAGTCAGCGGCATGATAAAGACTTACCGCGACGCTGTTGGGTGTCTGGGGGCCTTGCGAGCCATTGTGTTGGGTGTTAACAAAGAAGAAACCAGCCAGCCAACAAAGCCACTTGCCTGAGGAAAAGAAAGCAGAAGTTTGTAGAAAAGTGAGCTTGTTTTATTCTCGACTTTGAGCACGGGCCAGCCAGTGCTGAGAGCTACGGCGATCGTGCTGCAGGCAGAGCACAGGAGACGGCGAGAAGGGCTTGTAGGCTCCCGTAGTGGCTGTAGGGAGGGCAAGGGGAGGAGCCGGGACACGAATGGATACAATAGTACAGTATGATGGCCTCACGGCTCCGCATTGCCCATCTTCTGTAGCTTCGGAACACCAGGTCACATATGCCAGTCGTTGAAACGTGCTTCACACTGGTCCATGTCCGAAAGGATGGTGTTGTGAGGGTCATGTATCGTTCCAATATAGCCATGCCTGTTGTCAAGCCATTGTACTCGCACAGTAACCCTTCCATTCACCATAGCACTTTTTTTTGAACTCTCTTAGGCATTGTGCTGACGCTCTCCTTTGTTCCAGCCACTATTCACGAGAATCACACAATAGTCATAGCCGAGCCCTGAACACGGTCTTGCTTCCTGCCCCTGCTCAACAACATTCAACCTCTGTTCACCGCAACGAACCCAGATCGTCTCCTCGCTTTCCATCATCGAGAAGCATAAGCATCATCACAACAGCTACACGCGCTCAGCAACACTCCAACCACCAGACCGACACCACAAGAATGTCCGGCCGCTTCGAACCCTGCACCCCAGTCTCGAGTCGTGCCTCGAACGACTCCAACCAGCTCTCCATGACCCCGTTGTCCATCAACAAGAAAATCGATTTCGCCCGCAACGGCCGCCTCCCCATCAACACCCGCGCCTATCTCAGCAAACACATCGCCTCTCACCCCGACATGCTCCAACTCTCCCTCGTCGGCGCTTGGGCCGCTGCCCTCAATCTCGGCCGCAAAGGCGACGCCAACAAGCTCACAGCTCTCGGCACCAAGATCTTCGGCACAGCGGAGTTCGAGAAGGCGGTGAATGGAGCTCTGGTGCTGGGGGCGAAGGGACAGAAGGCTGAGGTCTTGAAGGCAGGGTTTGCGAAGATCGATGTCGAGGCGTTTATGGGTGATCAGGAGGATGTGAAGAATGAGATGGGGATGTTGGGGAAGATGTTGGTGGGTGTCTGGGCTGGAATGACTACGTTGAAGAGCTGGGCTGGTGTGAAGAATGTTGAGGCGATGGGGGTTTGCATCTTGGGGCTGGAGAAGTGGAAGGCGGATGTCGAAAAGATGCTGAAGGAGTGTGTTTGAGGGGGGGAAGTCTTAGACTTGGTGCGTCTGATACTGCTACGACAGGCGAGAGACTACAGAAAAGGGCTGAAGGCCAGGCCGAGACCATGCAGAGTTAGACAGTACTAGCAGTTGCACGCGGTATGAACCAGGGATTCATCGAGATCGAAACAAGCATAGGAAAAGGTAGCGACTGAAACTGGTAGTTTCGATGCTTCGGCAGCTGCAAACAGCTTCGATAGAGTACATTACAAACGTGTCATACATCATGACCAGCATTGAGTACGCTCAGGAGACATAGCTAGATGAACACGCGTCGCCTTTCGCTTCTGTCTCATCTCCTGCGTCAACTACAACATCGAAATCTTCAATCAACAACAGCTCGAAATCGTTCTGTATATCAGAGCCTTCCACCTATGGCCAGGAGTACGACCCTGCCAACGCCCTGTTTCTGGTGTCTCCAGTAGACATAACCCACTGCTCTCATGCTCCTTCAGCCCCCTTTCTTACCCTTTCCTTGCTTCCTTGATATTCCGCCTCCCATTCTCTCTCGCTCCCCGTCAACATGACAGGGTCTATCGGATCCTCAAATGTCCCTGGAGGGCAGGAATGATGTGCATACAACCAAGACAGGCCAGTCGTCTGGGCAATGGGCTACCATCATAGTTTGGCGACCGACTCAATTAGCCACGATCGGTCAACTCAACGAAGCTGCCCTTTTTATCAATACGGCCACCTCAGGGTGCGCTGCCATAGGCGCCGTGCATGAGCGAGAGCGGCAGTACCAATATTTTTTCTCGGCGCGACGTGGCGACGGTGTCGATAGTGTTGCTGTCGTCCTGCTTCAGCTTGGGACCGCTGATATTCAGCTTAAATCTTGGCGTATCGTGGGGAGCTGGTAGCAGGTTCAATGATTCACAGTCGTGAGGAGAACAATGTGATTCACATATCGCTGTGGAGAGAGTAAGACCAGGAGCAGAGTGGCTGCATCGAATGAGGACGACAGATCACCGTATTTTGGCTAGGGTAGTCGCTTGCTTCTTGAGGTGTCTATACGGCAGCATCTTGCTGTTTATGGCGCTGATGGAGATGGTAACCTGTCCAAGGGGGTCCAGCTGTGAGAAGCTGCATCGGCTAGATTGGAAGTTCCGGTATGCATGAAGGCAGGCTGTGGCGTGTCCACTGGCAATGAGTTACCACGAGGACTGCCAGGGTCTTTGGAAGTTTCTCTAAGCGGCCATCGTAATGTGATGTGTAGTCAGGGTTATTTCAATTTCTCGATTGGCTCCAGCTCGCATCGCGCTAAGCAATGTCTGCAAGCTTCTGAAGACCTCATGTCAAGCCATCGTGCATCTTACGAGGGTCCATGGAGCGCGTGAACCAGTCTGAAGCAGGTAACCAGGTAAGCACCAATTGCACCAGGTAAAAATGCTATAGAGCGTCGTATTATGAACTCCAAGCTGACTTCAATGCATCTCATATCGGCCAGGAAGTGAACAATAACCCATCCATGCTCCCCGGCATCACGACCCCGCCGGATGCCACACAACCAGTATATGTGGCAATACCGACGCCATAGCTAGCCAGCTCCCCTATCAGAGCCTGTCATAGCCACGGCAAAACAAGTCATCTATACATCAGATTGCGAACTGCGGGAGCCAGCATACGAGGAAGTAGAGATCAAGCTCCCAGTCACCGGCAGCTTGTTGGTACTGGTCGGGGACACATTTCGTCCAAGGGGTAAAATGTATGGAAAGGCTACGCCAGTCACCTAAAGCTAATTCTTTCCTTCTTGAGCTTAGGCAATGCTACAGGCAGTCAAGAAACCATTCTCCCCGCGACACTTGCACCGAATAAGCACACGATAGGATAGCCAGCCCTGCTCCGACTCTTATGAGAAGTACTTGTGAAGTCAGTCGCAGATTTGGCGCCATGTTTCGTCCGAACAGCAGTCGCCAACGTGTGGAACATTAGGCATCTGGGGTTCCAGGGATATCAAAAGAGGCGGGAATAATTCTGTCACTCGTGAGGATAAGGGACATTTGCAATTGAGGAGAAGGCGCCAAGAGATGGAATGACTCGGAAATGGTACCCACAACTTCCGTGCAGCTTCAGCAAGCTTTGTCTGATTCGGACCACAAAGGAGGATTCGGCCCGAAGAACGCTCTATCTCTGGGTACAGGTCGTTCACGACACCTAGGACAAAGGAGCCTTCACGCGAAGGACAGGCAAGCTGTGGAGAAGATATTGAATCACGAAGCAACACCGGACGCCGGAACGTAAGCTATTGTGATTAAAAAGAGGCAGGCAATATGCTATGTATGAGGCCCCCTACTGCTACTCGCGCTTCAGGAAGCTCTCAATGAATACGCGTATCAGATTGCAAGAGGTTGGCACTGGTATTGTCGCAAGTAGGTACGACAAAAGGGTCAGGATCTGGGAGGAGTCACAGATTGTGACCCGAGTGAAGGCAATCTCCACATATGCGCGTGTCGGTGCTTCCTATGCAGCACAGCAGCCCGTCTCAGATCATATCTGCATCGGTCTTTCCAATCCTCCTTATTGCACAGGGGTACTTTACGTATGGCAGTTTTTCTTCTTCTCGCATTGTTTCGCACCTCGGTGGAGAATAGTATCCCCTCTCACGAGTCCCTCTATGCTCATTCTATCTCGTCATCCTCCTAACGCCAAATCCGCACCGTCTTCTGGTGATTCCTCATCCCTCTCCTCACAGGCTTCCGATCCGGGTGCGTTCGTCGCCACAGGATCCTCCCATTTCTCCCTCCGCGCATCATCAGTGACAAAGTAGTTCTCCCACTGGTCCACTACCAGTCTCAGCCCAACCCGTTTTACGTGTAGTCCTCGCATGCTCTTTATTACCTCCCGCACGTCCGCCTTGAAGACTTGCGCTAGCGTCAGAAGCCGGGATGGAGGAATCCCGCTAGCTGTAGATTTCATCCAGAATGGTCAGCACGAGCGATTGAAATCTCGGGGAGCGCTGTCGTAGCTTGGTGCTCTGTCTTCGCGCGTCGAAAAGCCCGATTGGATAGTAGACTGTGACGGCTGCTGGCAAGGCTATTTGCAGCTCACGGTGCTCAATGTCGATGATGTTGCCGCTGAGGCATCTTGGTATGAGTTTGACGTCGGCTTTCCTTCTGCTTGTGAGCTTGACCGTCAGCTGTAAGATGCAATGCCTGAGGACTGCTCTGCTTTTCTCGATGGTGGTGGTGGTACTCTGAGACAAGGTCTCTGGGCTGGATTACAATGCCTGCGCGAATGAAAAGAGGGAGACTTCGCAGCAAAGCGTGCCGAGGATTGAGAGGGCGAGGTTCTTGCGCGTGTTGGTGAAGGACCTAATGCCGGTGGGATGAGGGGCGCCTTTGCAGTGGCAGTCGATGATGATGGTCCGGGGAGAGATCACTCGGATGCCGAACGACTCGATAACTGTCTCTACGATATCAACACGAAGCTGCGGAGTTGCCCTTGTGCTGAAGGACTTCGCGATAGCCTTCGCCGCTTGCGCGCCTGGTCTTCTTCCATGAGATATTAGGGGTGTCGTCCACGCAAGCACTTTGGTGTATGGGGTTTTGCGATGCTGGAGGTGCTATAGAGTCCACTGGTGAGGTGCTTCCAGCCTAGGCCATCTGGATCTGGCTCCTGCTGCGAACGAACTCGTGCTCGATAATGCTGAGCTTCGGGCGTGAGTGCTGTTAGTCTGGTGAGGACCAAGCTCTAGAATTTTTGTGTCGGTGTTAGTCTTCAAGACCCGTTGGACGACCCTTGTTTCGAGTCACAAAGCTAGCTAGCATCTTGTTGGTGTTCTTCGCGGTCAGCATTATGGGCCGAAGTGTCAAATCCTGCGCGTGATAGAACTGCAAGAGACATCAATGGCATTAACGTGCGCTTGAAATTCACAAAATGATCTGTACTGAGAACAGGATCGAGTATCCACACCCAGAGACTTATCCCTCTCTCATATGCTTCCATGGCTCTATTGGACGCCTCTATCAATTTCAAAGACTATTCACACCGTCATTGACTCTAATATTAAACGAGATCATTTATAAAGCCCTTGGTATGACCTCCTGTCCTATGACAACTCAATCCTCTCCTCCAGTGTTAACGCGATCCATGTTGCGCTCTTTATCCTGACCAGCACACCGACCTTCTCATCGTCAATGCCCTTTCCGCAATAGGTACCAACGTTCGATGCAATGTCGCGCAGCAGTGCGTTTGGAGACATGGGCCTCTCCCTGATGTCATGGCGAGCGCTTCTCTCTGGCGTATCGGTCGTTCGCGATGTGGTAACGGACTGAAGTGGTGATTGTTCTCTGGGCCTTGATGAAGCGACGGCCAGGCGAAGCACATTACCTTAGCGGGCAGTTTGCCCAGCCTCGGCTTTGTCCAAGAGCAACAACCTGCAGGCCCAATGCGCCAAGGTGGCTATCGTGATCTCGGACGTGGTCCGGTGCTTGGGGAATGTAGCAGCTGGAGATACACTAAACACGCTGATGGTGCAGCTGCTCGAATGGCTGAAGCACTGTAGTACGGCGCGACTGATTCAAAGCGGCAGTATGTCCCCGGATGATCCCAATGGCACTGCGGTATGATCTCACGAGGACCATAAGATCAGAGGGTGATGCTGCCGATGTTCGTCGCAGTCTCGTATGAAGCTTCAGAGCACGCGAGTGTGGACGTGCTTGCGTAAACATTGGCGACGTCTGTCAGTGATGCAGGATCATGGCTACCTCGATGGCGGAGGAACCATGACAGGACCTCAGTATATGCTTGAGATGCTTACAGATTCAATTGTACTGTTGGTGGATGTAACACCATGTCAAAGGCTCCAGCGGCCAAGATGTAGCGATTCAGATAGTTCATCGACTCCGCAATCCATGCTAGACTAGGGGTTCAATTCACAATAACTACTTTTCTGATTGCAAAAGGTTCTGCCAGAGCCCACACAGGGTGCAGCAGGGACGAGTACATAAATGGCAATTAGAATCGCAAAAAAGAAGAAGCAACTTCGAAATGTTGATCTTGAGGAGCATCTCCGACATGATAGCAGTCCTCGAGCCAGAGCCAAGCCGTGCCACCGCGCCAAGGTGACGTGTGTAGATTGTGCAGGGGAACAACGTACCATGCCCGAAGGCGAAGGGCTGAGCTTTCCTCGCCCATATAACTGTTAGAAATTCCCAGCCCGGCCGACTCGCCACAGTGGTAATAACGCCACGCAAAGGAATGAAACACTGTCTAACTTTGAAGATGAACCTTCAGAGGAAGCTCACTAAATCTGATCGTGTTCCGATAAGTAGTTGTTGAGTTATCGGCGGTATGGTGCGGGTGCTGCTGGCTTTGGCGTTCTCGATTGCATCACGGTGAAGACCAACTTGGTGGCAGAAGCCCACCACCGTGAATGTTTGCTCCATTCAGTACCATGTACGCTGGCATAGAGACACGACGGGTCAGCTACATATCCTCCATGCTTGAATGGTCTATGGACGATGGCAATAGTCAACGCGCGAGTAGTGCCCTTTGCCGCGCCTTGTCCGGATAGCACCGAGCATATAATCGGTCAACTCTTACACCGGTGAGCCTGCATACCGCGACATCTATCCAGAAGCGAAAAGCGCTAGACTACCCACGGCCATGCTCCCTACCTAAGCTGACTCGTTTCTGCGTAGAAGCTGAAGGACGACAATCGATAAATCCACGAGGATCACTCACAGCACCACCCTAGAGTCAACACCAATCCGCGTCCTCTTCATCGAGCGACGGCACATCCGATTCCCCATTAAAAGGAGAATGCCGCCCACAAGAGACACCTGCTTTGATGGCGCAGTCCGTCCCGAGAACATAGGCGAGCCAGCAGCAGGACGAGTGCGCTAGCATCTAAGAAGCAAGGATAGACTGAGGATAGCATGTCATCACATATTCAAATCAGCTGGCAAGCATTCATACAGTACTGCATAGAGACTGCGGTCTTGCTGTTGGCGATTGATGCTGCCTTTGTTTGCGGCGACATTGGTGCCTTACAAAGACAATCACCTCAAGCGGAAAGGGGAGTGCCCTGGGAGGGGAATACCAACTGCACATTGGTATTGATACAAGATATGACATCGTAGTACAGCCGTGTACAACTATCCACAATCATCGTCGCTTAAGAGCAGGCATGGACGATGCTTGATACGTGCAAGCATATTTTGGAGTCGGAAGTACACGAGAGTCTGCAACCAGAGTCCAAGATAGCTATACGGAGACCTTGATACACTTCATCTTTCTAAGACCATACCACACACCTATAGGCGAGGTCTCGGCACTCCACTCTTGGCGTCGCCGATACCGGTGTGTCTGTAGCTCACGCTACCGTTGAGCTTATCCGGACCTCTGTTAGACCTCACGCTTACATCATTGACTTGATGCAGGTACATTTGAGCGATCTTCCTAGAACACCATCTCGATACTATCCACTCGAGTCGCAAGATATGAAGAAGTGATCTTTCTACTGGACGCTTTCAGCTCACACAGCACCAGCAACCATCATGCCTGGCCTCCTGGACTTGTCGTACGAACTTCTGGCCCACATATGCGGGTATGCCATGGTCCAGAAGTACCATGGCCATTCTTCCAGAAGCTCAGCTTTCGCGTACCCAAAAGGCGTAATCGCGGACCGTCTTTCGAAGAAACTCCGCGACCTCCTCCAGCCTATGCGAAGCTGCCGGAGACTGTACAAGATTGCACGGCATGGATTCCTCGAATCGAACATGGTAGTCTTGAACCTGAGCGATCTCCGCATGAGCGCTTGCAGACTCGAACATCAGCCCTCCGACAGCCAGATTCTATACACCGGCAATCCGGATCCGCTCCTGGCTCAGCTCGTGCATGTGGAGCTCGTGGTCTCGGTCTCAGACATGCGAGCTCCCTTCTCCCAGCCATTCGCAATTCGAACCGACTCCGGCATTCTGTGGAGGAGCAACGAGGATGTCCTGTCCTTACACAAAGAATCCACGAACTTGCAGTCCATGGCGAGACTGTGCCGGAGTTTACGTACCCTGCACGTGTTCTTGAAAGTCGATGAATGGGTACTGTACGGCAGAGGTCCAGATCTCACAAAGAGCCCCGGTCGCGAGATGACGAATGCTGAAGCACGATACCGTGGGCATGCTGAAGCCGTTATCGAGATGGTGAGCAAAGTACCTGTCAAGGTGGCGACAGCGTCCTTCCACCACTGGACAGGCAGTGTAGAGGTTTTGGACCTGCAGAATAAGACTCCATCGGAGGTGATAGATACCCTCCTCGGACCACCTACCACCTTGCCCATTTTAGGCTATCCTTGGCAGGACCGGATTGCTCGTATTCGGTCCGAGGGCACGAGGGCGGCGAAGGAAGAGCAGCCTATGGTCAAAATGTCATGGGGCGCTGCAGACGATCTGCAATGAGCACGGCGATATGAACTGGGTGGCCCAGTCTAACGTTCCGAGGGCCACGAGCTCCCTCAAAGGGACAATGCAGGTGATGCATAAGAAGCAGACCGAAAACACGATACAACGCTTTTCTTGCGCGAGATCATGGGCCGTGCAGACGTCTGAATGAATTTCTTCCACCAGCACCGTTCCTAGTGCGGACAGGACAAGAAATGTGCTAAGACGCCCTCAGCTGACTCTGGTGCAGCAATTCTCATTGTTCGGCGCCATGTTACCGCTACCGAAGCTTCTCTCATGTGGAAGACAGCCGTGCATAGTCTCTCACGCTGCCTCAAAGCTCTCCTCGGGCAGAGTACAGGCCGAATAGTGCATTTTCTGCGCACGGCTCGGTCGAACAACGAACCACGAAGGAGTTTCTGCGATAAAGTCTTGGAGACTCACCTGCTTCAGTTGTATAGATCTGCTTCGGTCCCATCTGCTATCGGTAGTGCGCTGGATAGGAATCTCATACCCGGGACGAACGCGAAGACCAGAGGGCCTGGCTGGAGTGATATCCTGTAGCCTCACGAGTCTGGACTGTGTCTTTCTCTCTTCCCAGTGTCTCGACATTGAGAAGATCCATGCATGGAGAATGGAGACCAGGGTGTGTTGACCATTTCCTGAACCTGTGAGCACCTCCATGACGACGTGAGCTCCCATATGCACGCTCCACGGCTCTCTTCTCGATACATTAATGTCTCCCTCTAGTTAGTCGCCATGCTGGCTTGCTGCCGCTGCCTTAGCGGATGGTACGGCAGGCCGGGAAATGACAACGGCAAAAGTTCACAGTAGGGTACCAAGTCATTCACGGACGATTGAGACGCCTTATGGCTAAACTGAGGGCTTTTGTGATAGGCGGCGGACATGACTATCTGGTCTCTTGGAGCTAGAGATATCGGGGGTTCGATCCGTTCCATTCATCAATTCTCCTTAAAGGAGCAGGTTCCTGCGTTCTGGGTACTGTCAGGGATTCTCGTCCTCTTTCGCGTATGGTCTGCTCTTGGCTTGGCGACCATATGCATGCTCTCGTCGACCCATAAAGATCAAGACTCGTAGCCACGAGTCTGCTTCTTCACTGATACGTGAATTCCCCGACCAGCAACAGCACCTACACCGTCTACTGCATCGTAGCGAGGAAGCTGGGTCTGAGTCACTCCACCAATCCACATCTCATCCTCTTCGTCCTCCCCTCCGCTCTCCTCAGCCTCCTCAACCTGCGGATGCACATTCAGCCTAACTTCCTTCCTCGGCGGGTCATCCGACTCATCTTTTTCCTCGACCGCAGGTAATCGAGTGCCGTAGGTCTTACCACCGGTAGCATAGCTACCGCCACGAGTGTGGGTGGGCCTGGCGTTCTTCGGAGGACGGCCAGACTTGCGGACGGGAGTGGGTGTGCCAGCAGCAGGAGATCCTCCACCGCCCGAGCCTCCTCCAGTACCACCTCCCCTACGACGATTGCCGCCGCGAGGAGAAGGACGACTGACACCCGCGGCGCCTCGACTTATGCACTGATCTGCGGTAAAGCCTGCATTCTCGCAACGAGTGCATGGCCGCTTGTCTTGGAAGTCGCAGCGCTTCTTCTGCACCGTGCATCGTCCGCATGGTTCGGTCAGAGGCTCGAGACCGTGAAAAGGGTCGTTGGCTTGAGCTGGCGATGGGTGAGGTGGAGGCGCCGTGATTGAGGGAGGGGCGAGTTGTTGCTGGGCTTGGGTGAGCGCTGAAGGAAGTGGTTGTGGCGGCATCGTGGCGGGTGAGGGAGCGACTTGAGTCTGAGGAGGCTCTCCATCTTCGTCCATTGCGTCGTCATCAGCCTCTTCTGCATCATCTCCTTCCTGGTCCTCGACGTCGTCTTGGTCGGCTGGCTGAGCTGTCGAGGCTGCGGCATTTGTTGGGCCATAGCTAATGACTCGAACGATCTGGATGCCGTTGGCATAGCTTTCTCGAGGATTGGTCATATCTCGACCCAGACGGACTTGGTGATGTCGGCCGCTCGCCATGCGTATCTCGATGATCGAGCCGGCTGTAATGGGTCGGTTGGGATCCATTTTGTCTTCTTGACGGCCGAGTCGAGCGCAGTCCAGGCTGGTCGAGTGTGTGCGATGTGTTCGATGGCAGTGTAACTGATTGCGGTAGAGGGCGGTAGGATCTATAGCACAATCAGTAATCTGACTACAGGCGGATCAATGCACAATGGACCTACACACGCTCGTGCAGATGAACACAGAGTCAAAGAGGTGGGGTCAGTATGGTAGAGTCTTTCGAGAGTCTGGTAATTTGTCCGCTGATGACTTGTGGTACAAGGTGGATGTATTGTCCAGAGGGTTAGAAGTCGAAGTTGTGCATTGGATCAATAGGAGCCTTCGACCTGGATTCACTTGACTGAAGCACATGCACGGCCCACTAATTCGACCCTCGTGATCCCGCTAGTGCCTGCACGCGCAAACACAGGGCAAAGTGCTCATCTTCACAAGGCCACAATCGACCTGATACGGTGAAAAAGTGAAAGAAGGAGCTGTAGACGCTGTGGACAATTCCAACTAGCGCTCGTCTCAGGCCAGGTGAGGATGACGAGAGTGAGGTTCTCTGCTCGAGGTGAGAACGGGCGGATAATCCTTTGGCATTCCATCGACACATGTTTACAAGACCCAGATCTAGTGAGATCTGTTCTGAAACGGCGAGTGGAAGCCTGGATATTCCCCTGCCGACTGTCACTTGTGTCGCAATGGCCGGATGTGCTCGCAACGCCATAGTCCATCATACTCCATGGGAACCGAGATCGACCCAAAGTCCTAGCATCATGGACTGTGCATAACTTGAACGCCATTTCCCGATGGTGTGAAGAGTATCAGTCCGCTCCGCAGCTGATGTAGACTCTGTTATAAGTGTTGGCAGGGATGATTCTGAGTATATAGTGAAGAAGTATCATATTGCTCTACAGTGGAGGGCGAGCACTTGAAGCAATCTATATACTACCAGCCATTCCTTGTTTGATACACTCCCCTGTCGCTCTTGTAAGAGCAAACCAAACAGCAACAAACGACTTTGCAGTATCTTCTTGTGGTCAAAGACGAGTCCGTCTATAGAGCTCCAGAATGCACTTGTAAAATGCGCCGTCCAATTTCGCCGGAGTGATTCCCCTCCATTGTAAGAGCCAAGCAGGGTAGCTTGACTGGACCCGTATTCAAATACATGGAAGCACGGCGGTCCTCTGTATGATACTATAACTCAATGAGACGCACGAGGTTTAGCTGTAATTGGACTTCGTCCGTTCTCTGAGGTTTGTCAATGGTGGCGAAGATGCACACTTCATCTATCGTAGACGTGCTTAACCTGGCGTCCCATTCGATGCTTGGACCTTTGATCTTAGCCACGCACGTTATGGAATCTGAATCCCGGCCGCATTAGTAACAATTATAGAGATGGCACAAACTATGATAAAATTGGAGTGTGTACCGAGGCAAGATACCCACACAGTATCACCAATTCTTCTGGAAGGCACAAGACGTGTGGCGCCGTCGTAATTATCTTCCGGAGTCTACTATGTCGTTCTACAACTGCAACATGATCGACATAGCAATTGGTAAAGTCCAGGATCATTCAAGAGAGCAATATTGGAGATACTCGTAGCGTCAACACTGCAGGCACAGTGTGGGTATCGAAGCACACTCATTGATTAGTGAACAAAGAACAGGTCTTGCTTCGCCGAGTCTTTCGCACCGACCGCAAGCACTGCTGCGGATACTCTGATTACGTACTTAGCGTGGTGCTCTCTCGAACATTGCACCGCACTGAATCTGAATGGCTCAATCCTGCTTGACTTCGAACCTAGGTCGATCGCACATACCGGAGAAGAAGTGAAGGCCCAGCGAGCCATCTAGTGCACGGGCTCCTTCAAAATCTCGGACTGATTGAGAGACATGCGTCCCGGGGAAAAAGGAACTTCTTCACGAGTAGTACTCTTGTCTTCGATGTCGAGATTGAGATAGATATCTCCAAGCTTGTTCCAGAATGACCGAATATCGAAGCTGGGATACGTTTGTTCGTACCATATCCCACCCCCTTCTTGTTCACTTAGCGTCTTTCGTCTACTAGTGACGTATGGGGTTGTTGCATACAGTGCATTTCTTGTCCTATAGACGCTTGACGCTCGGTCAGATTTGCTCGGCATGTCGAAAGGTGGTGTACATCGTCGACTATCTTCTAAGCATGAGCATGCATTGGGGCATATACCCGATGCAGGAACGAGGCCTAGCACCTGAGCTTCAAGCGGTGTTGGAGCCATACTGTCAGTGCTGACAGATGACCAGGAGGAGCGGGGGCACAAGGAGGGCCGTGGGTCTGGGGTTGACAGTTGCGGCGCTTGACTATCTAAGAACTAGTTGAAGAAGGTAATTCGGACACAAAGCTACGTCAAATCAAGAAGCCTGTATGGAAGAACTGCACGGAAAGTACCGTGCTGTGGTCAGACACCGAGGAATCTTACTCGTCTTTAGCACGGCGGAAGTCGATCCCTGGCAGTAGGTTTCGATGACGATCCTCTGGAATTTCCTGTATAGCAGATTACTTTAAGGCGCAAAGCTTGCGATTTAAGGTAATAGTGTTGCTGATGGGCGGGAGGAAGAGTGAAGACCGTGAAGTGGTTATTAAACTTCACCTCTAAAAGCCGAGGCTACCTCGGATGACGAATGAACCACCAGCCATTGGTCAGAACAACTCCTCGATCTAGGCCTGCACTTGCAAAGCCTCTCCCGTTCTTGAGGCGAGCCTGGCGTACGCATACCTTACGCTTCTGCATACCAGTCGGGGTGCAATAGACGCCTACACGATATTTCGACACATGGAGTGTGCCAACTCAACAGCAGCCGATCTTCAGCAACACTGTGAAATCGAAGGCTTTCGGGGAGCGGTCGGGCGACCCTGCAGGTAGCTGGCATAACCCAAACTGACTTCCACAGAGTCCGTATAGTACGGCGGGAAATGGAAAAGAATCGCACGTGGGCTCAAATTATCCCGACAAGGTTATATACCAAGCTTAAAAGATCAATCAAGATGTCTTGGCAGCTGATCTAAGACATGCATCAGTGCAGTCAACGTCGCCTAGCTCCTCGGTCGAGTGTAGGTGAATTGTATTGGCTTTGCACTTAGAATAGTCCAGAGTACGGACGGCGCTGAAGCACAAGCATACCTCGGAGGTGCTCCTTTGCCACCAGGCGCCTATGGGCCGTTCTGCTCGAGCTATTGTGTCCATGCAAGCTACCGATAGAGTCAAAGCAAGCCTTCTGTACCCCAGAAGTGTCAGGATCGACATTGGTAGGAGCCAATGTGATGTCTGGAGTGCTCAATTCGCGAAGGGTGACCTCCCGCAGTTACAAGCGTCCTCGAGCTTCAAGCAGGATCGCTATGAGGGTTCGTGCGTGGCAATCCAGCTGGTACATCCTGCACTGTACATGAACGCTGCCTGAAGGAGATTGCCGCAGCCAACTCATATTTGAGCAGCTCGCCGCTCGCCATTCAGCATCGACCCCAGGTCTTTTCTACTCAAACAAGTCGAACAAGATGGTCAGTGTCATTCTTGCCGCTGCCCTGGCAGGCCAGGCCGCCGCCTTTCCATGGGTTGCTCACTCTGTTGGTATGAGCAAACGGGACTTTGAAGGCGAGAATCTTGGCCGCGACCTCGAGAAGCGTCAGGACCTGCAGACGTGCGGCTTCAACCCCAACCACGTTCCAGCTCAGGGAATTACTCTCAAGTACCCATACTGTGGTGCTAAGTTCCCAACTCCTGGCTTCCAGATTTGTGCCAACAATCTGGTTCCGGCCAAGGTAAGCTGCACAACATAAAGAATGTCACAATCTCTGAAACTCCGCAGGGCGACACTGCACACGCATACCAGAAGCCAACGAGCACCGACATCCGTGGCCCATGCCCAGGTATGTCACATCAAAGCCTGCATGTAAATGACAGGACGATGCTCACCCTCCTCAGGTCTGAACACTGCTGCCAACCACAACTTCTTGGCCCGCGACGGTATCACCACCTTCGGCGAGCTTGTCGATGCCCAGCAGAACGTTTACGGTGTCGGCTACGACTTGGCCATTCTCCTCGCCACCCTTGGTGTCGGTCTCGATGGCGACCCAGTCACCCTCAAGGTCTCCATCGGCTGCGATGCCACCTCCAGGACTGCTACTCCTGGTCTTGGCCCAGAGCCTGGCCTCATTGGCCACAACAAGTTCGAAGGAGATACGTCGCTCACCCGTAACGACTACTACCTCGCCGACGGCGACAACTACAAGTTCAACACCACCCTCTATAGCCAGATGATCCAAGCATGCTCGGTAGGCGGAATCAACACTGCTGGTTGCAACTTCGACAACATCGCACGCTTCCGCAAGCAGCGTTACGACGACTCGGTCGCGCACAATGGCAACTTCTACTTCGGACCAAAGTCTGTGCTCTTGTACGGAGCCGCTTCCTTCCTGTAGTAAGTCGTGTCATGATGACCACACCTCGGGTAGAATAATACTGACCTCCCACCAGCGAGCTGTTCCCATCGCTCGGAGAGTTCGGCAAGCCAGACCTCGACACCATGAACAAATTCTTCATCAATGAGCAGCTCCCAGACAACTGGTACTCCCGCGTCGACCCATACACCATCCCGCTCGTCGCCCTCGAGATCTTCAAGCAGTACGAGGCCTATCCAGTCGCCTTCGGCGGCAACACTGGCAAGCCAGTAAGTCCCCCGCCGGCTCTCTCCCTGCACATATCATCGCCGCTGACACATTGTTCTAGAACTCCTTCGTCGGCGTCGGCCAGCTCGGCCCATCCATCAGCAACGGCACCTTCACTGGTGACGCCGCCGGCGTCGCATGCCTCCTCTACCAGGTTGCCACTGAGAACGTGCCCTCGGCCATCGGCGGTGGAGGCCTCCAGGAGAACTCTGCTATCCCCCAGTCCACTCTGGACTGGATGAGGATGCAGGTCAACCCCATCTTCTCCAGCGCCAATTTGACCAGCTTTGCTGCTTGCCCGATCGTGCAGCCGGTGACTGGTGGTAACCCATGAGGTGCTCCTATCAGTGGGCGGGTGTAAAGAGCTGAAAAGATTTTGGAAGTGACGTTGACGAGATATGATTTTGGGTATGTGGGGAGAGACAGATAAGAATGTATGAACGGAACATTGGACTCGAGCTGCCACGTCTTGATTCTGCTCTCTGTCGTGCGTTCGATCTGCCAGTAGACCTGGTTTCTGTTCATCTTTTTCGTGCTCACGTTCCTCTATGGCGAAACTTCTTCGCTGGACATGCAAGTGTAGACCGTTCTTCGCGGGCTTACTGAAGCTCATACGCCACCTCCCTCCGCTCTGCTAAGCAAAACAGGAGCAGTCTTGAGGTGCTTCGGATTAGAGGTGGGCCGCAAGGACGACGATCAAGTCCAGGTTAAAGATGTGCCAGCCTTTGCCCTGGTCGCAGGATAGCCGGCTCTGCCTTTCCGCACACAGACCAAGCCGCTCCTATGCCCAACTGCGCTGCTGAGAATAAAGGTAAGCCACGCATGTTCCAAGAGCCGAAGAAGCCAAACGCTCGCTGGGTTTCGGCACGGAACAGTCTACATCGAGACATGGCGCTGGTTATCCCGCATCCCAGAGAGGATTCGAGCTTTGCGAAGTGCCAGACCCCATCCGGTAATAGTTCTGCCGGGCGCAAGATTGATGCCCATTCCACATGGCTCCGAGGGTCAAACCCCGATGCCCTGTACAGCATGTCCGAGTTCTGCCACGATGTCACCAGCATTGCGAGCATCGATTTCCACAGTGCATCCAGAGCTGCTGCTATCATTCGGAGACCTCCAGCGGTCCAAAGTCACTGTGAGCGTCTTGGTCGTTGCGATCCAGTATCCCTGGATCGCCGCCACCAGATCGGTCAACACGTCTTTCCACGTCGAGACCTCTCGCCAACCACTTCTGACTGGGCCATCCATGATGTTCGTGGTGGGATACGACAGTTCCAGATTCAGTACGATACTGAGAGATTGCAGGTTCGGAAACTTCCGGGCCAGAGATGGGACTCCTCTTATCGCTTGCAGCAGCTGTGAAGGGTAGACGCCTCTTCCTGCAGGTGCTGTAGACACTTTGTAGTCGAAGTCCAGACGCAGGTGGCGAATGTGCGGGGCTATTGGAATGGCCCATGCTGGTATTCGCGTGGTAATGGATGGTCCATTTCGGCGGAAGCGAACGAGATCCGCGAATGTGGATGTAGCTATGATCGCTTCTCGGAGGATTGGGTATAAGCACTCTGTCCTGGGTGTAGGTGGCCCAAGCAGGAGCTCGGCTGCATTCGTGATCGTAGCTGGAGGCGACGTGGTGCTTGAGAAGAGTGGCAGCTTCTCCTTCACGAGGATGCAGAAGATTTCCAAGATAAGTTCAACAGGAAGCACACCTTGCGCGATTCGTTGTAGCGCTCTAGACCGAAATTCTTGGCGCCTTACTTCTGCCGGTTCGCAAGAGCAGAGTGTGTATAATGATTCGCACGAGCTGGTAGATGTGGTGGCCGCACTGATCGGATTGCAAAGAATGGCAACGGGGCGCTGTTCGGCGTCAGCCTTCGGGCGGTCATGTTTGTATGCAAGGTCGGACATCTCGAGGCCGATGGTAGTATAGAGTGCACACTGGCTTGGTTGCAGTCAATGTCCTTGTATCTATAGCGGTCAATCTTCACAAGTGTTTGCGGCTCCGCTCCTGGGTCATGGGTTTCAGTACTTTTGCGCGATCTGTGTGACACCTGTGACATGGCTGAGACTTTGCATGATCATCTCGCATTGAGGTCCGCAAACAATGTCGCATCGTAAAATGGGTGGTGATAAGAATCGCAGCGTCTGACGGCCTGGGCCTTCAGACCTTTGATGCTCGTGGTATTGGTTGAACAGTTTATATCTCTCCTATAGCCACATTAAGTATCCTTCAATAGCTGAAGATTCTGATCGAACAGCTTTACCGAGAAAATCTGTATATTAGTTCCTAGATACTCTACCGTTTCTTCGTCAGCCCTTCTGCATGAAAAAAAGCCTCCCAGTGAGTTTTATGCGGAGGCTGTTGCACAATGCCCCATTTCTGCATCTCAAGCCGGACATCCATGTTGATCGGGTCTTTGGTCATGGGGTGATAATGCTCGAAATCTACAAGCGATCTGTGCAGGTCGTCAGTGACTGTGCCGATGCCAAGGCGTTCTCTTCTCACAGTCTCCGAGTCTCGTCTTCCCATAGAATGTTACGAAGTGCACAGTCATAAGGATCAATCCCCAGACTCCATACATGTCTGCGCTATTAGTCAGTAGGCTGTTGCTTGTGGGCTAATCCAGCAACGGGGACTAGGGCGGAGGTACCGAATGGCAGGTGTGAAGGCATCCCGAATCTCCTCTCGTTTGTCATCGGTCATACTCCAGAACTTCAAGTCCATCAAGTGCTGGCCAGGCATGAGTGTCATGACGATATAGGCGACATAACCGCCAGGCATCGGTCCGCGCTCGTCCTGCGCCACTGTCTTCGATGCCACCAGGTGTGGCAGTCCTTGAGATTTGGTGTCGGCAAACTTCTGCAGTGCTTTCAACTCATCCTTGGTATGCTCGCTTGGCCCTGGGATCGGGGTCGTTAGGCCGCCAGCCAGAACTGAAGGTGCTCTGCCGGCAAATGTGAGTGTTTGCCTCGGTAACAATCGGTGGCGAGACGCACTGAACCTTGCATTTCAAGACAAATAAATCATCGTTCCCATCTCGCGTCGTATTCTCGGTTAATCCAGATGCATCAGGCTGTATGCGCCGGCATAGGTACAATACTCTTGCTTCAGAGTCGTCTTTGCGGAAGTCTGTTATCGGCCGAATGCGCTCAAAGGCTGTGCCAAGCTCGGGAAAATCGACGATGGAGTCAAGCAGGCTATCTGCATCCTCAAGAGTCAGGCCGTGGTTCATGATGTGGGGTTCTGATGAGATGCATGGCAAGACAATGCTATTGTTATAGAATAGCTGGTGCTATGACGTTGGCCGTTCGGCTGAGTGGAACGCAGCGAGCTCGCGGGAGCTTCCCGTCCATTCAATTTCTAATCAAGTATTGACTCAAGGATTTCACGTCCATCTTGCTACAGAGATCCCTGTACTGTCGAAATAAGAACAAGTTGTTTTCAGAATCGATCAATCGTGCAACTACACAGCAAGACTATCTGCACAGCGCATACAGACTAAGGATCTTTGCATCAAGATCGACATGCCATCTGATTCTGTCTTCAACACCGTTCGTATATATACACTTGGTGAAGGAAGCATACTCTGAGAAACAAACAGGAGATCTCAGAGACTGGGCCAGAGGCGGCGGCTGGGCTGGACCTACTGGCATGGAGCGGTATGGGTGACTTCCGCGCTCCATGTGGCAACCTGTGGGATTCGCCGCAGTCGAGCAGATCGGGTGGGAGGTGTGGAGGGCCGTCGAGGTATGGCGGATTATTTTAGAGGAGCCGTTGGCTCGGAGCTTTCCCTGTGACTGACGATGATGAATAACGTGAAGCTAGAGTCCTTTTACCGCGTATGGAAACGCGTACTGTACAAGATATAACTGATAACGATTACATGTCGAAAAAATTCTTGATCCCTACCTCAAAGTTTCGAATCTTTCCACCTCGGTTGCCTCTTCGTTCTAAAAGCTTCCAAGCCTTCGGCACAATTTTCGCTCGCGATGAGCTTGTCGTACAATTGCTCATGCGTGACCTGGAAAGCCCGCTCAATACTTCCAGTCTCCCACGCCTCTCTCAGTCCAGCTCTCGTCACGATCGTCCCGTCCGGGGAGATATTGGCGATCTCTTTGGCTTTGGCCAGAGTCTCGTCAAGGACGGACTCTGGAGTCTTCGAGATGGCGGCGATGAGACCAAGGCGGAGCGCTTCTTCCGCCGGGACGTGTCGACACGTCAAAGCGATCTCGCTGGCCCTCTGCATCCCGACGGCGTGGACTAAGCGTGGCAGGCCACCGCCGTATGCGTAGACGCCGACGCGGGATTCGGGCAGACCGAATTTGGCGGTGGGCGATGCGATCGCGATGTCACTAATGAACTGTTCAGTGCTAGTGTATGAGCAAGACAATGACTTTGACTCACGAATTCAGCACCACCTCAAACCCCCCACCCAACGCCAACCCATTCACCGCCACCAACACCGGCTTCTTTCCTCGCCGTCGACTCGATCCACCAAACCCACTCCGAGGATGCTCATGCAGATACGGCTCCGACTTCTTCAGATCATCGGAGCTCAACTTCGCATTTCTCGCCTGCTCGATTTCCTTGAGGTCGGAACCACAGCAGAACGCTTTCGTGCCGGTTCCCGTGATGACCGCCACTCGCAGGGTGGGCTCGGCATCGAACCAGTCGAAGAGCTGTTGGAGTTGCCAGTTCATAGTGTGCGTGATGGAGTTCATCTGCTTGGGACGGTTGTAGGTGATGAGGAGGATGTTTTCGTTCCGCAAGGTGATGTCGACGCCGTCGACGTGTGGGGGCTTGAGACGCTTGGTGTGCGTGGGCACCATGATGCCGGCTCCTCGGGCGTCTTGTGGCATCGTGTTCTTGTTATAGGAGCT
Source organism: Pseudocercospora vitis (assembly GCA_026120125.1). Lineage (NCBI taxonomy): Eukaryota > Fungi > Ascomycota > Dothideomycetes > Mycosphaerellales > Mycosphaerellaceae > Pseudocercospora > Pseudocercospora vitis. The sequence goes on along the minus strand of JALRML010000028.1, from coordinate 220,424 downwards.
ACGAGTAATTTAATAAGGCTTTAGTGGCTATACGATGTATGGGAGAGGGTATACATTGGTGTTGATGAGGGAGCGGAGCGGAGCAGGGATAGTATAGCCGACGGACCGAGTTCCTACTTCACGGTCTAGCCGATTGTGGAAACGCCTGAGGTCAGGCTTGGCATTGCTCCGGCCCAGCTCAACTGTGATCGCAAGCAACCTACCTCATCAAGTCTCGAACCGCCTTCAGCAATGAAGACTCACTACATGTTAATCGACAATGGAATGACATAATCAAACTCTTATGGTTCTGGGCCTTATAACCCCTATGAGTACGGAGGTCTACCTCGGCTATACCCTACCTTCGATTGGGGGATCTCCTGTAAGATGAAGCTCGAAAGACATTGATAAATGCATCTATTGACCATCATGCAACTCTGCGCTCGCGTGATACCAGACCCGGTGAGCGGACTAATCGTAGATCAAACCGTCGTCAAAAGTCCCGCCATCACATGTTGTTGCAGCGAGGAAGATCGCAGCCAAAGTCTCATGACCAAGTTTCTTGAGTTGCAAGGGACAGCTCAGAGTGTAAATGCAGAAGATACTAGGGATGTAGGGATACGAGCGAGAGTATACACGATTTTCTGATTCCAGGTATTGGAATAAAGTTAGTCATATCCTGTCTAATGGATCGTCGTCAGGTCGCCATGTGAGACCGTCTTAGTTCTACCCGAAGAGCAAAGGCGGGTATGGCGTCAATGCTGTGCTGAACGAAATCATTCGTTAAGCCTTCAAGAAGTGCACGTTTATTGAACCGTTTGCGGATATGTATGCATATATTCTCCCATAGCTTGACCGACAGTCCAACCTCTGAACCGCTGCTTCAACCACTCCAGAAAATCCTAGAGATCCATGTCACGAGCCTCAAAGTCCAGCCCACCGCTTTCTCCGCCTCGACCGGCACCAGAGTCATCGTCTCCCTATCAAGTCGATGCGTCAGCATTCCCACATCCCAGCGGCTCTCATCATGCGGCAACGCAGGCTTGGGCAATTGCTGCAACTCACCTGGCTGATGTCTCTCGGTGGCGCCCAAGTCAACCCGAGTCAGATCGTCCATCAGGCGGATGATATCCGGCTTTCTGAGTAAGATCCGCTTACCGGCTGCCTCTTTGTAGATGAAATCGCGTTTTCGATGGTGTGGGAGGCGCTGGTGTGGTGGGATATTGCGCATGACTGCGTCCCATTGTTGATCGTTGGTCTGGGGAGAAACATTGATTAAAGGCTGGGGTGGGGGGTTGTAGGTGCCAGCGTCTTCGGCGATGGCCCAGTGAGGCCCTAGCGGGTCGCCGGAAAGTGGTAGGCCTGGGACGATGATGGAGGTCGCTCTGTCGGCGGCTTCCGCGTTGGAAGAAGGTGGAGATGGTGTGGGTTCGTGCTGTCTGTGATAGTTAATAGGCTTCATCATGTCCTGCATGGGGATGAATTCAGCGCTCCTGTGATGCTGCTGCAAATCCATGCTGTCGCTACGCTGTTTGCGCTTCCCTAGTGCCCGCACTGAGGGAGAAGCGAGGAAATTCTCGTGATTTAAGCTTGTGGAGACCATTTTTATGAGAGATAGGAGCCTTGGTGAGGTCTTTCAGCGTGAGGCTGCGGGACGTGGAGTCCGCAAGAGGTGTAATTTGCCGAGCGCAGTTAACAAAATGGCAGGTATGGCAACAGACGAGAGAAAAGGAGAGATGATCTAGCTTGTCGAAACATGTACGATTGTGGTGCGCAAGTCAAGAGACAATGCACTATTGGAGGAGTGCTGATACAAAGGACCGCCATCGACAATGGTCCCGGGACGACAAAGAATGCCTCCGAGATCCCGTGACAATGCCATTCAGACTTGTCAAAGAAGCACATCTACACGTCAGTCGACCGCGCGAGCTACGGCATCCGCCAAGAATGTTCCCACAGGCAGCACGGATCGCAGATGCAGTATGGAGAGCCTCCGTCAAGATAGGAAGCGAAGCAGGATCACGCCGCCCTCCTGCCCCCCAGCGTGCCAGACGGCAGACATCTGAGAGTGAAAGGATATGCTATTGCATCCTACTCGTTCCAGCTCAGCAGTGTGCTGCGAATGAAGAAAGTCTCCGCGTTCTCCTCCGTGAGCTAGACGGACAAAGCAGTCTGAGCAGATCCCCATGCATCTGGATGGTTCGTCGCATGTGTTGAAGTCAAAAGCGCAAAATCGGGATGTCCTGTCTCTTTCTTTCACCATCAAGGCCACCCGGTCCGCCCTATACCCGCACTCAAGACCGCATAGAACGGGCGTGATGGAGGTTCGGACGCCTGTCCAGTCACACGCTGACATATCCTTTCTGCGTTTGAACCATGGCATTCCTTCACTCTCGCCTAGTGTTGTGCCATCACTGGACGAGTGTCACTAATGTTGCTTGTACGCCTTGCGATTCACTGCTTGGCGCTGGTGGCTTTCAAGACAAAGCAGACTTATCTCGGCCGCGTTTCGGCGTTCTCGTGGGCGTATGTACGATGTGAAGAACCATGGCGGAATAGCGTCTCGGCGAGTAGTGTCGTGAGCCTCTAGCTGTCGGGTGAGCCTAGCAGCGGTCGAACAGAGACATAAGGAAGCTAAGGGATATAGAGCGTGGTTGAGAACGTGAAGTCGTATCTGGCTCAGCTGAAAATAGCACAGCCCTGCAACTCTTGGCGCTTCCGAGAAGGGTTAGCTGGGATCTGTGAAAACCTCGCTCCAACTTCTGCCCTCCACATGCCGATTGCTTTCTCACCGTTCTATCCACATCTCTTCGACTCATACTGTGACCATCGTCAGCAGGTCGCATAACATTCACCTGATGAAGATCCGGTACGAATCATTGAACCCTGTTGCGAAGACCGGCGGCTGTATCCGAATGAGTATACCCATGACGAAAAATCTGCTGCCCGGGATCCGTCGGCGAGAGCGTCACACAGCCCCGAGCCACGGACAGATGCGGTATCGACAAGCGGTAGTACGCTGACCGCCACAGTCGGTCAGCCCGCCATACGAAGCCCGACCAGCGCATCCGGGTGGTAGCTCCGAGAGCGTAGCATCAGCATCTGTCTACGTTTAGAAATGACGGTCTTTGTCTTTCCACGGACTACTACCGTGGCGGTCATACAGCGAGTCTATATCATACGCCGATCCCTCCGCCTTCAGTGTGACTTATCCCTCACCAGAACACAGCATCAGTAACATCTATCAACAGCCTCCTATTTCTTTATTTCCTTGTTTCCTTGTGTTCGGAGTCGCTATCACATTCGCTTGTCCTAACGATTCCTACGCTCGTCAAACGTCTCAGCTACAGCACTACTTCGCTTTTTCTCCTACAACACAATAATCCTGGGAAACACAGCACAATGCAATCCTCGTTCGCTTTCCTTGCTCTTTTGGGCGCAGCAAACGCACTCCCATGCATGAGGCCTGACGGCTACTACGGCCATCCTGCACCCAACGGAACCTGGACTTCTAGCAGTAGCATCTCTTCAACAACCTCAACCAGCTGCTCGACATCGCTTTCGACTTCAACATACCCAGGCACTGGACATCCGCAAAGCACCACTTCAAGTACTCACATCCCGCTATATCCTACAGGCGGACATTCTGAACCGCATCCGCATTCCTACTCGACCGGCGTTTCGCATGGTACTGGTGATCACCCTAAGCCGCCACACCCAACGAGCAGCGGACACCTTCCACCACCAGTAACGACTACATCGTCCGCGACAACCACGCATACTGGCACAATACACCTCACGACCACGATCACAGTCCCCATCACGAAGACAATCACTAGCCTCGTCCCTTGCAGCACAAAGGTGTCCTCGCACGACCAAACCTGGTGGAGCACTTCCCTTTCGACCAAGTACATTACCACCACTTACCTGACTACCTCGACACTCGTTGCTGTGCCGACTTCGCGTGTCACCCCATCTCAACCACAGGGTTCGCAACCTGCCGGCCCTGCGCAGCCGCCACATCAGTCTTACTCTGCTGGCCCAGTCTGTCCACCACAAGTTACCGTGACGAAGTACATCACGAGCCCTTCGCCAGCACCAGTGCCTCACAACCCCAATCAGCCAGAGCACACGGAAACCGTCACAATCACTCTCGCTCACGGTTACACCACGACTCTGACCCTCACCTACCCAGCACCAACTGCATCCCCCACCGGCAAGCACTCAATTGCCCCATACCCGATCCCAAGCGGCAGCAGCTCTGACAAGCCCCACCCACACCCGACGGGCGCTCACTCGACTGGAGGCTTCCCGCACCCAACCGGCAGCTGGCCACACCCTCACCCTCAGCCACAACCCTCGGGCTACTCTGGCTCCTCATCAACGAGCAACTGGACCGGCAGACCCACAAGCACAAACAGCCCCTCCAAACCGCATGGTTATGGCAATGGGTGGTAGAACAGACAGGCCGAGACAGTATTAGATACCCCAGAGGACTTGACGATATAGACATAGATGGACACCCTTGTACGAACAGGACTTGACGAGTAATGGACAGGAACGGAAATGCTTGGAAGCGCTGGCGCTGATCTCGAATGATCGTATACGCACGGACAGGACATGGAATATGAATACGGTATCATAGCTTATTAATATTAGATAATTTCAACACTATCTTAATGGTCCGAAACCGTGCAGACGTGAATTCCAGACCGCTTTTGACCGCTTTGAAATATGCCAAGTTCAAGTTTCATCGACTGGTCTACCTGCACCACATTTTGTCGCATTAGCATTCGAACATTTCCCATCCTCTCACGGCAAACTTTTCATTCTTGAACATAGGGATGCAACTCCGATGCTAATCACACTTCCCCAGAAGGCTTGATATACGCTCCTCCAGTCAGCACGCCGAGAGCTCGTATCCAAATATGATCACATTGCGCCGCTCCAGACATCGCTATCTAACCCGATCAGCATGTCTCTGGAGAAACTCCTCGGAATTCATTTGGTGATATACCTGCACGTCATGGCTACGACCAGAAAGGCATGAACGATCTCTTTTGAGGGCTCATTGTGCGCCGCCCCTCGTACGTTGGCATATTGACGCTTTCGCCCGCGTCGGCTCGCTCTGCGTTGCATTTCTGGCCGTGCCTTCACCAGCTCTAAGCAGCTTGTAGTGCGCCTCCATCATCATTGTGGCCCTAGAGAAGAGCGTAATATGGGACTCTGTCGTTTGGCGGGTTTGTGTTCGTACCCTATGGTTGTGGGTGTCTTCATCATCGTTCCATCGTCCTCACCACCACCAGTCTCACCTGCCTTCCGCCGAGCCTCCAGGTCTGAGCTGAGCTTCTGGAAAGTCTCTACGGCACGGATGCACGACTCCTTCTGACCAGAGATCCCATCGGAGAACTACAAGGCGCTCGTGGCAGTGTAAACCATATCTTGGGTAGAATACCTCGGGTGGCTGCTGAGCATAGCTGTGATCGCTTGCTTTGGTGTCTCGATCGGTTTCTCCGCCTCGAGTTGTGTGGGAACAGGCGCTCCCTCTGTGGGAACTCGTGGGGATTGTTTCTGCTTTGGCTGGGAGCTTTGATGGGCGCTTGCTTGTGTTGGTGGCTTCCCTGATGGGTGGAAGGCTCCCTGGAATCTGATTTCACTTGGTTGATTAAATGCTCTCGGGTCGTGGCTTTGAGCTAGAGAGCAGGGAGTAGGATCAACGCCTGGAGAAGCTGGCGTGGGTACCCCGATATGTAGGTACTTACATTTCGCCGTCTTGGTATACTTGGTCAGACGGCTTACTACCTTTCGCCATACGTGCTCTTCTAGTCTCGGTTGCAGGTCATTGCAGTAGTGGCGATGAACGCAAAGGTTGATACTTTTCATTCTGATCCTAGAGTGAATTCAGAGCACACTGATCCAGTTTTCAAAACCCCGTGCCCTAGCAAGCCACCGAGTCCGACGAACCCGTGAACAGAGCTCGACATCTCAGCCGATCCATAACCTCGTCCACGACGTACGATCGGTCTGTAAAAGCCATTCATAGTTTACAACGCAGCACAACAGCTCTAAAATTTCCACAGCAAGGCCATGCCGACGGAAAAGAACACCAATACCAGTTGCATCAACACGACGACTCGTTCGCATTTTCCCGTAAACCACACTCCGTCCCACTTCCAGAGGCACTCTGGCTTATGATCGAGGCAGAAATCCATCGCTTCGCCCAACATACAGCCCACAATCCGCTCCGCAAGCGAGTCCTGAAGCGGCGAGAACCATACGCGGGTGGACGAAGTTCCAGGCCCGCCAAAACCAACGATGCGGAGGTGAAGTTGTGGATACGCGGATGGGCCACACTGCCCAGCGCCGCGCCGAGTGAGATTCCTCTCCAGCTTTTCCTCGACACACTTCTGTACCCGTTGGACCATTTTCCACGCCCGGTATTTTCCCATCGCCACGTACGGCCAGGACGGATCGATGAATTTGAGGATCGCGGCCAAGCGATACTCTCCGCGACTTGACCAGTAGACTCGGATGAGCATGGCTTGTCTGCGCCAGTCATTGGAGTACTGGACGTCGAAGCTACAGGTTCGGAGCATCTTGGCGATATGAGAAGGCATGTGGGCGATTTTGGGCGGCACGGACGTTTGAAAATGGAAGATCGTTTGTCCGAAGCTGGCATTGCCGTGTGCCATCCGCTCGACTTCGGAGCGGATTTGGCGGTTGGCGTAGATGATTGGGGGTAGCCAGGTGAGGCCATGCCCGATGCGGTGGTATTTGTAGGCAGAGAGATAGACTTCGTAGATTTGATTCCTCAGCTCAGGCGGGAGGTCGAGGAAGGATAGTGGTCTGGAAGTCGGAATGGTGGTTGGCGATGGAGGAGCATCGGCCATGTCGGTGTCCTCGAGTTTTTCTTGCTTATTCAAGCCAGGGGATGTGTGCGAGGCAGTTATGTTGGTTCAGGCGATGAACTAAGTGAAGAGGGCACGCAAAGTAGTCACGAAAGATAGATATGCGTGGGGCACTGGACCCTGCTTGGAGCTATTCACGGGCTGATGTGCAAATACCGGGCACCAGTCAGAGGCTCGTCAGGTGAAGTGCCGTCTTGCTAGCCTGGAGTCTTCGCCTCATGTGTACGGTGTGGCTATTGTGATATCGCGCTCAACATTCATGGCATACACTCTGCTATCGAACAGAGTTAGGAGCGTGTAGGTGGCTACAGACATTAGTAAGTGTGCTAGCTGAAAGCCTTCGCTTCTTTTGTAAGGTGTATTCAGCACAGTACAGCGCGGAACTATGATCGCATACACTGTATAATAGAACAGAGTTAGGGGCGTCTGGATAGAGACAGACACTGGTACCTGTTCTACTCAACGGCCTTCGCTTCCTTTGCAAGCGTTTCCTAAGGCGATATGGTACTCGACGTTGGCAATATACACCATGCTATAGGACGGAGCTAGCAAGGTCTAGGTGTAGAAAGACATTAGGATGTGGTCGAACTGTAATAGCCCGAGCCTTCGACTCTAGTGAAAATACTCTTCAACGCAGTATAGCATCCCACCATCGCTGCAGACACTGTGAAATAGAAGAGAGTCAGCTACGTACAGGTGTAGATAGACATCATTATCTCCACTAATCAAGAGCCTTCGCTTTACCGTGAGCTATTATTGGGGCAATGTTGTGTTCGATTTCAGTTGCATACACCGCGAAGTTGGAAATGCTTGACGGTACAAAGATGTCAGCTTCTGGTACAATTGTGCTAGTTCAAAGCCTTCGTATCTTTTGTGGGCTGTTTTTAGTGTAATATGACATTCGAAATTAGTTGTAGAGAACATGGAGTACAAGAGAACGACAAACGTCTGGGTGTCGGATGACATTGGCTCCCTGTGCCTCTGCGCTAGTCCAACGCCTCCGTTTTATTCGTAGGCTGTTTTGAGTACAGAATAGCATTCGAAATTGGTTGCAGAGCCTCTGGAGTAGAAGACAACGGCAAGAGTCTGTGCGTAAAAGGACAGTAACTCCAGTAGAGATCATGCTTCCCGAGAGCCCCGGCTTCCTGCTTGAGTCGTCCTCGGTGCAATTTGGCATTCAAGCTCGATGGCGTACACACTGTAATAGGACAGATTCAGCAGCTTCTTGCTTCCAGTGAGACTATGAGAAGGTGAGGAAGTTGATGGTGTGACGTTTTCGGAGACTACGTATACAAAAAGGCTTCCCACCAAAGAAGTGATCCCATAGTACTCAAATCCAAAGAAAGACCCGGCGGTGATGACAAGAGAAAACCACAAAGCCAAGTGATCGCACCACCGCCCGTTCTCCATTCCGCTAAAGCAGGCCCACCACCAAGCTGACCGGGATCATAGCAAGTTGCCACAGGGGCAGAGGTGTCCCATTGATCTGCTCGTAGGTTACCAGCCAAGAAAAATACGACAGCGACAGCGCCGGCCAGACCCACACCGTTGACTGGAGAACCTTCTGCTGGACGGTATACGGTCGAGTCGCGATGATCACGCGCGCCAATGCTGGGAACAGGCCGAGGTATAGCCACGCTGATCTGGAATACAGCAGGCCGGGTTGTATAGCGATGTACAGGAGCCAAGCCCAGTCGGGGCAATGCACGCACCGGGCTGCTTGAAAGGTGGTGCTGCGGTAGCGAAGGAGGAAGAGATGGATTTCTCCCAAGATACAGCCGACCACGCGAAGAGCCATGGGGTCTTGCAGAGGTGTAGTGATAATTCTCCTTGCCCGGTGATCTCGTTTCCCACACCACAAGTGAATGGTTGTGCCGATGCCCTCTTTCGGCTTCAAGGTGTGGTCGCCAATTTTCTCCCTCCTCGACTGGATTGCCAATCTGATTGTCTTGAAGATCTCATATTTCACAATTGCATCGGAAATCGTGTTCTGGACTCTGCACTGATTCACCCAAGCTTTGAACCTGTAGGTGTCGGGGTTGAAGAACGAAATCCTGAGCATGAAACAAAATTCGTGGCGGAAGTCGGGCCAGATGTACCACATCGTCATACCTCTGACGCCAGTGGCGATATAGGATGGCATGCAGAGGAGCCACTGGGACAATCCGGGGCGGGTCATGTCCTCACTACGCTGCGAATACGTATGGGCCAGCAGCATTGGTCCAAACTCTCGGCGGATCTGCTTGCTGGCTGCGAGAAAGTCTCTCATGTGTGAGGATGGTGGGTCCCTCCTTCGAATATCTCCGTCGGCGATGACATTGTCGTAGATCTGGTTCCTCAGCTCGGCTGGTAAGTCGAAGAAACTGGTTTTGGTGGAAGCGGTGTTGGACATAGTGTTGGTGGTGTTACTATGGAGTTCTTGGCTGAGGCTGTAGCTGGTTCTGATCAGTGGCGCACGAGTCGGCCTGGAAGTTTGCGTGTTGTGATGAATCACTAGTGTCAAGCGGAGTGTCGAGAAGGTAGTGTTTTGAGCGAAACAGTGAAGCAAGATTCCGTAATGATGCAATACGTGAAGGCCGGTTCCGCGTCCTAGAGTCAAACAAAGAACTTTTCTTGCACGATGGAATTGAGGATGTGAAATTCAATGAATACCATGGAATTCAGTCATACCGTAGAGTGCCGCTGCGCTGATTCGCAACGCGCAATACATAGACGATTTCCCGCCTGTCTGAAGTTGGCTTCACAGCACGGCCCACTACTATCTTCTTACGATGCTTGACGTCGAGTCACCACCTACGACAACGCGATCTGTCCGAAAGTACGCCATGTCCGAACATCGGTTGTACGTCTGCTGAGCAATACAAACCACTAGTGCCAGAGCCTCGCTGGAAAAATTGTCCCCATTTCCGGAGCTCCGAAACAGTTAACGAACACAATGTGGTACATCACCTACTGTCACAGTCAGTTAGGCCTCAATGATCCTGAGATTGCAACAGTATCGCATTGCAGCCCTTTGGATGGCAGGGTGGAGGACGAATCAGATGGTATGCGGAAAAGAGGCAGATCGACCAGAGTTCGCGAGGTTCACCATCCGCCACCCAGAATGTCGTTTTCTTGTCCGATGAAGTCAACGAATAGCTTCATGGTCGTAGAGCAGCGGATAAATGATAAGAGCAAGGCAGGATGTAGGCTATAGTTCTAGCACGCATGAAATGGGGCTTCCATATGATCGAAGACGCCTGGCGAACATAGAGATCCTGATGGCTAGTGATGGACACGGAGCTTTTCAAATATCAGGGACGCTCAGGGTGGCAAGTCTTGCGATGTAATTACTCTTCGTCCAAGTCAGCCTTTGTCTCGTGCGTGAAGATCCCGTTGTGCTCCCTGTCTGGTGCCTCTGAACGATAGCATTCTTCAAGAATACGGAAACAATGGATTTTGCTCGTTTTGCACACTTCACTGCCGAAGTGGATGCTACCTCGACCTGCGTATGGTTGGTTTCAGAGGTGCTAGTATCTCCCCAAGTTCCGACCTCCAAACCTCTGCTCAGACTTGCACAATGACAACGCCCGATTCGCACAAACTCACACTCCTCCCACACCATCCTCTATGTCGACTAGCAGCGCTGACTTAGTTACCCGAGTATTCAACACTTCACGCGAGATCCGCAATGCAATCCTCCCTCGACTCGTCATCCTAGCAAAGCCCGACGGCACCATGCGCACGCTGAACCTTGTAATGGTCAAGATGTACTGGAAACGACTCCTTCGGCTCACCCGCCACAGCTCCCGGATGTACCACGAACCATGCCCGTCTTCCTCGGCAAACACATCTTCCGATTCCAGCAATGGCGCGAACGTATCGATCCGGGCGAATATCAGACAGGCCGTCAGATGAGCCCCAATATGCCTACAAAGCTGGCACTAATCCACCGAGCGGCCCCATCCGCAGTAGTCTCCACCCGTGTATCCACGGACGGATTCTGGGCGGAGCACATCGAAATCATGCCGCAGCATCTGATGGCGCAGGTCCGTCATGTCGAGTTCAATATCGCTGGCTGTCCAGATCTTTCGAAGGCCTTCGACTCCGGAGAGAAGCTGGAGATCGTCTCTCCAGAACCCGAATGGCCTGCGCATCTCAGGAACTTGAAATCGCTTGGGTTCTCGCAATTGTAGTCGATTCGGGTCGCGGCTCATGTTTGGGGACGTCAAATGCAGGAGAAGAATATGTGTTACTTTCTTGCTCAGCTTGAATTTGAATATGTTCAATTTGAGGCAGTGGCCCAACTACATCCATGACACGCATGCGGAGCAGATAGTTATGCCAGAAAATGTCAAGATTCTGTAAATTCTTCGTCCGAGTTGAATGGCAGAGCTTACACTCGTTGTTGATAAGGACTACTTGACTGCACCGCAGATGAGCGAGGGGTACGGCATCAGGTATTAGGCTTACAGCTTGATAGGGATAGGCAAATTGAGGTGTCTAGCTTGAGCCAGAGTGGAGTCTCCATGGACGGTCGGCTTAGTATTTTGACAGCACACCTGGCGAAGCTGCCTAGGCGCAAATATCACAGACCCGAATGCGTGAAAGGCGACATGGGCACTACGGATGAAAGACTTATACTGAGGACCGTATTGACGTCTTCGAAGAGGCAATGGTGTGCAGAGCATACTTAGAAAGTAGCAAATGGTGACATAACCACTTCTGACCATTGGAGCTGTTGGTGAAGTCACATAGATAGCCCCTAAGAATGTCTTCACCCAGCCTGTTCCTATACCAGAGCCATGAACAGCCTCTTTGCTGTAGCCATACACCAGCTTGCTACTCCTGTAGAGATCAGTCATTCATAATGATATAGGTCTCTGTTGAAGCATCATGCAATATTTTTGACTCCAAACCTGCACCGCCCGTGCCTAATCCCATGCAGACCCCTGGCTCCCCCAACGGCGCTGCATCACCTTCCTGCCCACAACAACAAACACATCTCGTCACGCTAGCAGCTCTCATCACAAGTTGTGATTAGGCAGAGCCGCAGAGCTCACACGACCCTATAAAGACCCCTTCCCCCGTCCCCAACTCTTCCTTTTCCTTTCTTCATACTTACCATTCCCTTGGCTGGGGCGCGCACGAATGCCTGACAGCCTGCTCATGGAGACCTGCATTGCACATCGTGGCGTCAGACTTGGGTAATGTTCGTTCCTGCGGGAGGTTCTAGGGGGCAATTTTTGCTGGCGGCACTGCGTTGTCAATAATCTTTTCATCTTGTGGTCGTCTGCGGATGACTCGAGGAGAAGAGGCGTGATGGCGGCCTTCCAGAGCGGTAATAGTGTCTTTGTTCTCCTTGTCACCGTCGGGCTGTCCTGTTGATGGCTGTGCTGTCCATCGCCCGTACTCTGCTATCACCGGGTGATTGAGATATTGAACACGGTCACGGCCACTGAGAAGCTCCTCCACAACGCCTCAGACTTGCTAGACTCATCTAGAGCTGCGTCCCCTCGCAGATAACAGGCTCCTATTCTCATCCAGAAGACGACGATGACAATCTCCAAAGAGCCTGCGGACCTGCCATGGGGGCCCGCTGTATGACGAGAGGCGCCGTCCCATTGAAGACAGCAGCACCGTGGCCGAGATACCCACCCGCCGTCGATCCTATACCATACCGCGCTGCACCACCACGGTCAGGACAATTCCGATGCCAGCAAGATGTCCGACCTGTCTCCAAGCGTTACACTACGCACCCGAGGATACGGCAAGGATACACCCATGACGGTGAACAAAATTGGGTAGAAATATGTGGAACATTCAAGGAGCGGTTTCAGGAGATCATTGGCTCCGAGGGGGCTATGATATACAACCATGCGGGTGAGTCACTCACTATCGATGTCAGGTGATAGAGAGAACCTCAATATCTGAAGTATAATGGGAGAACACTCCGAAGTCACTCATGCGCGGCGGGTACTGGTCAATCTATCTCGACATCTTCATACGCAGACTTTCCGGTCCCCAATGCCCCTCTACGCGCTCTTCGGACCAGAACGGCCCCCGCGCAGCACTACACGCATAGGGACCCGGCGTCTCCACCAACACAAGCCAGCTCAGTCTCCTGTCCGACGAGATCATATCCCACGATAAACGACAGCAGCTCCGACCAGCGAGGAATGCAGAGTAATTTAAGACAGGCGACAAATATTCAATGATTGAGAGGCTATCTAGAGCGCTGCAGAAGCGATCTTGAGTGGCTCTGGCAACAATGGACTCGTACTTCGAGCGCGTAGAAGTCTCGAACTTCAAGCGAGCCCGCTTCTCCTGCCAATGAAGGTGAAGATTGGCACCATCGGCCTCTGGTCACCATCCTACATGCAGTTGAAAACCTCACTCACCCCACCGCATCGACGTAGTCCTCCGCTGTCGCCATTCATATCCAAAGCATCGAGTTGCGAGATGCGTGGCATTCTCTGACCTTCAGCAGCCGACAGGCTGTGCTTTTGGCGCTCATTGAGGCTCTTTGGGCTTTCCGAAGTCATCCAAGTTTACTTCGAACATCACGGCGTCGTCGCTGATGCTATCGTCATTCGGAACGCGATCGAACCAGTCCGTGAAGCTCTCACCCTCCCGCTGTTGCATTTGGGCGTTTGGATGTTCTTCGTCGTTGGGGCTCGGATCTTGATGGTCGATATTGGCGTGGTGGGACTGGTCATCGTGATCACCGTCTCCAGTCGGGCCCTCTTTGTGTTCATCACTATCAGTTTCATCGGCCTCACGTTCAGCCGGAGGCGGTGGCTGGGCGGATGAACCCTGTGGGTTAGTGGCTCCACCTGGGACTGCAGCGGTTGGTGCAATCCGAGCAGCTGATGTGACCGCCGCTTGGATGTGCTGAGGCGCTCGAGCGATGGCCGCTGCTGCCAAAGAGCCAGGTATTGGAGTGAGGATGACTTGCTGCATAGGCTGACGAAGGTTGCCACTTGCATCCTCGAGCAAGTAGTTTGAGCCGCCGATTTGAGCGGCACCAGCGATGAGAGCATCACGGATGCCTTCTCGCATATCGAGCACCTCTTGGGTGAAGGCTTGAGCCCCTGGACGTTGGCAGATATGCGACCAGAGGGCGACGGGCTTTGACGGCTTGTATTTTTGCTCCCACTCTGTAGAGTGTCAGTCATCCTAAGTTGATGTTCAGGATGCAATGTTGGTAACTTACGATCTGTGATGTCCTGATTAGTGTAGCGTTTCCTACCTGCAGTCTGCATCTCGTTGCCATACGTGCGGCCCAACAGATCGTGAGTCTGGTGGCGGTCAAGTTGGAATTCTTCTCTCATGATCTGGATCGCATGGCGCCAGTGGTCTTCCCAGGTCTTGCTGCCCCCGTTAGTACTTTTCGACATGGCGATAAATTAGTGTCTTGGTGCAGGGAAATTAATAATGTGACTCTTGTGGCAGTTGTGATTTGTTCAAGTCGCTGTGTTGCTCGAGTGGTAATGGTCAGGTGTGTAGGAACTGAATGAATGGTAAAGGTACAAGGTATATAAAGGATGTTGCAAGTGCGATGTGTTATACTTCGCAAGTGAATAAGGGTACGGTGAGTTTGAGTGCTGTTTGAGAGAAGTGAAGGATATGACAGACCAGGACTTGTGATGGAATTGGCATGGAAGGGTTGTTCCCAGCGTCAGCGCCGTGACCGCTGGAACTGTTCTTGGGTACGAGGCCACGATCTGAGTCCGGTGGATCCATTGTCAGTATTCCCGGCTGGTGCGTCTGGTGTTGGTATTGTGACTTGTTTGGAGTCCGTCTGACCTTCTCTGATATCTGTATAGAAAAGCTTGTAAAGCAGTCAGCGTCGGATATTGTTTGGCGACAACAAAGGTTGGGTCTTATACTGAACAAAGAATCGTTAGGCCGCAAACTGCTCATGTTAGACATTTGGCATCTACGGGTGGGACAAGACACAAAGCAGCCTCCGACACGGACACAGTTTGATGCAGAGAACCAAGGGCTCGGAGCAATCTTCTCTCAAACTGATTTCAGTCTGGACTGCACTGGGAGATGCTGAACGGAGGATGTAGTATGACCAGTCACGCATAATGGTAGAAAGTCCCCTGCAGAGGAAGCTCTCTCTACAATGCTTCATCTGCTGTATACATATTCCAATACAGTATATGCACGTGCACATACCAACATTCACCTACGACCCAGCTCACCGGTACCCCTCAAGCGGGAAAGGACCTTGGTTTGCAAGACTGGAAGTGCCTGACACGCTAGTGACATGCCGCACATGACTTTGGCTGCTTCACTGCTTGGTAAATACCAAACCAGAATCTTCTTTCGCTTCACCTCATACCCACATCATCGACTCGGAAAGTACAAACTCCTTGATCCGCTCTTGTCCTACCACTACAGTACCCCATCCGAAGGAATCTCCTGAGTCTGGCTGCAACCTGACAGTCCATTGGTCGCGCGGCAATTCCCAAGCAGAGACGGCAATTCCACCACCAACATGTCAAACAGCTCATACACTGCTCGAGTCACCCTCGAACACTGCAACCAGAGCCACGACACTGCTTTGTCGAGCCAAGGCTGCACCAAGGATGTTGCATCTGATCTGCCAAGCCCATTCCCCCAGGCTGCCGAGACGGGCAGTTCTCATGTCCTAATAGGCAGTTCCTTCGGTGGTCGTCTCTATCCACAGGCCGACCATGCTCAAAGCGGCGGATCGTCTATCATGTCCGAAACCAAAAGACCTGGTCAGCTTGTGGCTCCAGGAGTGAGCTCAGGGCAGACACTGGCTACCGCTCCATCGCCCTCACGTCCGGGCCTTCCAGTCACCAACAGTAGCCGTGGCGCTGCGACCGAATCCACGCAATCAGTCAACAACAATCGTGACGGAGTAGCGGGTTCGCTGTACGGCAATAACAAGAGTGATAAGAAGCAGACGAAACAAGCTTCACCGCTCCACCACATCCCACGAGCTGATCCCGACTTTCGACGTGTTATGGTCCACTACAACGACCTGTTCTTCGACGAGAACAAGCTGCGTCTCAAGCCAGGTTTCGCGCGACTCTCACTTGGCTCTCCATCCGCCATCGACCGTGCCATTTTCACTCATGGAGGCCAAATGACCTACGCCTGGCCACCAGGGCAGGGTATTGGACTATTCGCAGTCTGCGACACCGCCAAGTGCACTCGCTGTGACTCACGGGCCGACATCAAGATCCAGTCGCCTACCGATGGCAGGAACTTTATTCACCGCTCTGACACGTTCGAGGGTCAGGGTGCCTTGCTGTTCGCGCCTTTAAGGGACTTCATCTATAGTCCATGTCTCGCGGAGCAGAAGTCCACCGTGGAGAGAGTCGTCTTTGACCACGGAGCCTCGCCGCTCGAGAATCGTTGTTATTTGGTGGCTATATGCGAGGAGGAGACATGTGCTCACTGCCAGGAGCGCAAGGAGGCAGATGGGTGGGATTAACGGCATGGGACAGTTCGGCACGGCGGGGACAGCAACTGGTTGATAGATATTGCTCCATAGCATCCAAACGCTATGGCTCTTTGGCACTTTGCACCAGTCAATTCTACGCACAATCGTGACCCGCTAGACATTTGTTCTTTTTCACTGAAGAATGTTCCATTTGCCATGGCCATCGAGCTTTCTACCGTAGTCTCGATCACTATAGCAAACGCCTGGCAGAGAATACGACATTAAAGAGAGAGCAGATGAAGTCTAGTCTCTTTCCCCTCTCATAGCTCCTGGGCCTGCTTGCACCTAGGACAGTGATCATACAGAATGACAGTGGAATTCAGCCTCAAACCTCACGCACTGCCAGCTCGCCTCCGCATGATTCACCAAAGCGACGTCATCAAGAATGCGGACGGCATCCAAATTCTCACGAGCCATTACTTCTTTGACGCAGCCACTCCAGACCGGGACGAGAGAAAACCTTACGAGCACGGAGGACCTGCCATCCGCATCAAGATAGAGACTGCGAGATACACGATCACGGACAACGATTCTTCTCCAGCCATGCTGCCACTCCATGCAGAACACCTTCGCGGCAAGGGTTATCGACTAACACCATCAACAGGTGGTAAAGGGCTGCCTATGAAGGGACATCCTCCACCCCAAGGGCAAGTTAACTTCTTGGGCTGGGAAGAGGACGTCATAGTGTGCGATTTGGAAGTCTGCGAAAGATGCCAACAGCGTCTGGGTGCAGCTCCCGAAAGACGTGCTGGGCAACTACCCAATGGCTCGACGGTAGGTTGGCCTTTCGTTCATAGATTGGATGTTCTCGTTCAGCAGACCGTCGCTGGGACTGCGAGTTACAAGTTCAACCGCGACTTCACAGCGGAACTTCGTGGTGGGATTCCGAAAGCGATGATATTCAAAGAAGTGGAGGTGGAGTGGTTAGATGGCTTGATCAGGAAGGCAGTCATTTGTGACGAGTACTGTGGATATTGTAATACGAACCGATGGCAGGTCCAGGAGTGGATGGATCGACCTCCCGAGGAGTTGTCGAGTCCTCAATGGGATTTGCCGAAGGACGAATGTGTTCCCAAAGGAGAAGAATAGCAAATCATCAATTGAGAAAACGACAAGTAGATCACTATTTGATCAACTCGTGAAGTCTTCGGCGATGCATTCTATCATGAATTGTATGTTCTACTGTGTGGTCGCCGATCGAATGACTCCACATTTTATTCATCATCTGCTAGAGCCTTTCTTTTCCGGATCCTTTTCGAGCATCTGAAGATCAACCAACAGCTTGAGGACCTCCGCCGCATTCGCCCAAGGACCTCCGCTTTATCCGCCTTATCCCTCGGTCGTCTCTGCCTTTTCCGAACAATGTTTCCAAATGTCACAGTACATCTAGTGCAGTGTATGGAGAAGACATAGAAATTAGGAAGCTGCTGAGGTGCCAGTTGAGTAGTCACACTAGCATTGTCTCCGTATTGACCAGCCGAGTTGATTCCAACAGCTGTGCCTCGCGTGGCAGCATGGCTACTGCTCGATTGAGAGTGTGCTACGACTGCTGGTGTGAAGCATCACCTAGCGCGACGGAGATAATCTGATCTACGACACGAGCACCGTTGGATCTAGCCTTACTGGCTCCGTTAGAGCCATGGACCGGAGTGACGGTGTCTGTGTGGACGTCGGAACCTGCGTTGGCTTAGAAATGATCCACCTGCGGTCGATGAAGCTCTGGGGTTGGTCGCGTATCCACTGTCGCCAGGTGCCACATCAAGAGCTTGGCCGTCGAAGCCTCGATAGGGCGCGCCTTTGGCGTGAGGCGATGCGGTAATGAAGTGCTGTTCTCTTGCCGCTTTGGTTACCAGAGAATCGTGTGAGTGACCAAGTTAGATTTCCGCAGGATCAGGACGGCCGGCTCGAACATACTTTGGACCAACGCGAGCTGTTGGGCCACGAGAAGATGCTGATGCCGCAAGACCAGATCGAGGCGGCATTACGAACGAAGCTTGATTGTCAATCGTTGGTGCTTTGTGGGCTGTTGACGGAGCTGCCTGAGCATTCGATTCTGAAAGCCCTGGTGAATGATTGGGTTGTTCCTGCGGACCATGAGGAAGAGCAGAACTCGAGGCGGTAGCAGGAACAGGAGGAACAACTGGGCCAGGCGTTGGTGCTACATTAGGAGCAGAGGCGGGGATTGTAGTGGGCGCTGCAGCGGAGAGGTTTGCGTTCGGGATCTGTATCTGCAGTCGCGCCGCTTCGTTCTGGATCCGGGTTGTTACTCCAGCGCGTTCCTGCTGCTCTTCGGTGGTGTATGTGGTCTTAATGATGCTTTGCAACCACATAGCCGAACGCTTGCCCTTTGTACCGTGGAGGTACTCATCTCGGACGTATTTGACGCTTCGGTTGGTGTTGAAGAGGGCGTTGAAGAGCAGCTGAATGCTGGCCCAATCGAGTCCCATCATGCGGTGCATGATGTCTAGCGCGTGGCGCTCCTCTGTCTGCCATTTATGTGGCATGCTGACGGCTCTGTAGACAGGGATGAGGGTCTGTGGTGTGTTATAGAAGACAGAAAAGATGTTGTGCTATTGCTTGACATTATCAGCAAGAGACACTAAACGATAGTATGATACTCTGTGTATACCTGTTGGTGGGAGGACCAGAGTTTAGAGCGAGTCGGAAGGAATCTTTTGAGCGTCTGATGTTTGCTGTTGGTCTTTGACAATGTCTGAGGTTGGATTGCGAACGAGAGTGTCGCTTCTAGTAGTAGACATGAGTGCAAAGCGCATGCGCGTGAAGCGGGCGCTAGTGAACTCAAACCAGGTGAAGTCACACATTGCTGCCTCTAGGGTGCATCATTTGAGGGTGAAGGACCGATCGAGTTATGGCAAACAGTCAGGTCTCGGCCTTTGCGGAGTGCTTGAAGTGCTGTGTGTTTCATGAGTACGCAGTCAAGGGCAAGCCACTACCATCTGGTTCTTAGTGACGGCGCTTTACGGCGATCTGACGCGATTTGGCTTCGTCTTCCACTTGGTTATGTATCGAGCCTTCACTGCACAACACTGAAGCGCTTCTACCAAACAGCTATCAGTCGTACTTGACGATCAGGTCACTTTACCACATGCTCCTTGCAACGGCATGCTCCATTTTCTAGGCTCATAACCTCTCTCTTCATGCTCAATGATTGCATGAGAGTGGTGGCTCACTGATGCATTCTAAGCACAATGTGACCTTCTGCTTCATCCTTCAATCACAATGGAGTGCATACCAATCCTCACGCTCTCGTTGCTCCCACGCAGTCAGCTCAGGCTGGTAAGCCTTGTTTTCCCCAGTACCTCCGTCACCCATCTCTTGCTGAGCATTGACAGCCACCGCGTTCACTTCGCCAGCAGCATTGGCTTGACCAAGATGCGTCAGGTTACCTATGGCGCCCACTGCAGCCTCAGCTCGCTGGATCTGCTCAGTCTTGAGCTGGTGAGCGATGCGGACGGCCGTACTACGGTCCCACTGTCTCTGAGTGCGCGTCTTGCCGTCTGAGTCGAGTTGGGGATGGGTATTCCACTCGCGCCTGGGAACTGTCTGGCTGAGCTCATCGGCAACGAGATGCTTGACAGTATCGACCCTGTCGATGGCGTTCGGCATTGCCTCGACATCTTTCAAGATCTCGATGAGCTTCTGCATGAGCTTCAGCTTTTCTCCATTGCTGTAAAGCTTGTATGGTGCAACGGTCCCAGTCTCGATTTGGTTCTTTCGCTGCGTATCGTCATCCTCCAATGCCTCCATTTGGAAACCGCTCGATTGGATATTTTTCACCTCGACTTGGAGTTCCTCTAAGATGAAGTCGACTTTCATCTGATCACTGAGCAAGATCGAGTCGGTGTCGCCCTTAATAGAGTCAAGCACTTGCATGGTCGGTCGGAGGAATGCCATTATGCTTCAGAGTTGTTAGTAGATGAGTAGAAATCAGTATTGAGGCCACTTACCCAAAGATGTCTTAGTAAATCAGGCAGTCCGGAATGCCCACTGACGATGTTGGGAGGGAAAGAGGGTGGGTGCCTGACAGCAGAATGAGGAAGTATGGGAAAGTGAAGCGCCAGGAAACGGATGCGTGATTGTGATGCAGGTCCGTGCATAGATGAGGTGAATAGCGTTAGGCTTGCGCATTGGAAATCGTAACAGTGCCTGGAGCCACACTGATGCCTGCAGATCGCCGCATCGACAGGGTGCTGCGTCAGCTGAATTCTCTCTCCCAGCGGTTGTCTACTCAGGGTCTCCAATTGAGATAACATGCTTGGCAAGACTATCTCGCATGGAAGAGACGAGTGCTACAGAGAGCATCTCGCGGAAACGGTAAGCATCAAACATTTGGCGAACCGGACTGAAGACGATATACTCCAAGCTCCTTCCGCTTCCATACTGTGCTACATGTAGTGCTATAGAGCGGCGATCTTACTTAAGTGATCTTCAAATTCCAGTATCACTTCTTACAAGCCATTACTACCCTTCGTCTACACTCCACAGCGCCATTTGTCTACCTCCTGGCAAACTGCTATAGACTTGGTCGGTGCGAAACAAAGCTGTCTTCCGCAGGCTCGAATTGCTGAGAACAAAGACCTTGTGTCATATAACGGATTGTGAATAGTTTCAATGCCTTTGTTTCTTTCCAAACAATGCCCCATCGACCGCGAGACCACTGCTACGATGCTATAATACCCCGGTCAGCTCTTTTATCACTCGTCTGATCTTCACAACTCTCCTTCTTGGATCACGAAGTCAGAAGAGCCCTGTTGACCAGAGCTCTTACAGACTCCCAAGATCCAACTCCAACATCCAGCCATCATGCCGAATTCACCACCACTATCTACAACCGCTCCGCCAAACACCATGAACTCAGACCAACCTCACGTGTCCTATCATGACATAACCAACTTCAGGACTCATCTCCAGTCCATGATTGACCTCGCCACCGACCGCCTGACGGAAATCGACATAGGAACGTCGGCGAGGGGAGAGATGCGCGAACGGCGAGAAGCTCTAGCAGAAATTCCCGAGGTGATAAAGCTGCAATACGAACTCAGCCATGCAGCCTTGGCATACGACAGAAGGGCGCACATGCATCCTGAGGATGAAGAGGTTCTCAACAACGTCGCGTGGGCCATCGAACTGTCCACTGTGGCGATGGGCGCCAAATCTTGTCGTCGGCCCAAGCAGATTCATACGGTCGGATCCCATATGAATTCCAAAATGGATCCGGAGTGGAGTTGGGACAGACCTGCTCGTCGCAGCTATGAGGACGATTCGGTTGATCCTTTGGATCGATCGCGGCCGAATGATGAACTCGGAGAGGACATGTCGACAGCGGCACGGAAGGGTAAGGCGAGGATGGAGACAGATGATGGCGTCTAGGAAGGGTCCTGGTTAATTGGAGTGAAGTTCGCAGTCTGACGCCCAATATGGGTGGACTCTTGTCGCTGGGGTGCTAAGTAAGTCATGCTTTCTATTGTACTTGATCATCATCGCGCGGCGGATAGTCATGGCGCTGGTTTTTCGTCTGATGGACCGGTAAGCATCGTACAGTTATCGAATGTAATTTGATGGTGAATAAAGTCGCATAGAACTCCCACCTGGCTCCTCACGTCTATCTCTGTTCGTATCTCGAAGTGATCGTGATTTTGGTTCATAATAGAAAGAGTTCTCCACGCTCTTCGAAAAATGAAAGACTTGTGCTGCAACAAGGCTAAGCTCGTCGTCACGTTTCATCCTCACGATCCTGTGTAACATCGCATTGCCGTACTCGAAAGAGCCGCATTAGCGTTACCTTCGCAGTGGGGGCACTCTCGTACTACTTTTAGGCAGTACTGCTTGTCGTGCATACCAAGAACACGACGAGATCCATCGCTGGAGAAACGAAAGAGATAAATGTCGTAGGTGAAAGCTGACTTTTTTGGCACTGCTCTGGGTATCGCTACTAATCACAAATTCTCTCCCCTCGACATTATCCCCTCATAACTTCATCTGTCAAGCCCGCTCATGTGGTCTTGTAACCTGGGAAAATGCTGAACAACTGGCTATTGAAGTTCGAAAGCTGTGGGCATGAAAGTGACGACAGCGCACCATCCAGCTGGTCGGTGAGTGGCGAGATGAGATTGCCAATCGTGTTGAACAGACCGTTGAGCTGATCGATGCTTCCGGCCTGAGCGGCGCGGAAAGCAAAGCACGCGAAGTTGTTGCCCTGGAGGAGAGAGGCTCCGTTGAAAACACCGCCGGTAAGATTGCCCACATCAACGCCCGTGAACGAGTTGGTGGTGCCAGTGTTTCCGCCGATACGGAGTGTGTCTGGGTATAGCTGGGCGCCTGCAAGGAGATCAAGGAGGACGTCTGCAAGGTTGTATTGCGCAGTACTCGGTCGGCGGTACCAGTTCAATGGGATGCGTTCCTGGCCGGGGCTGTGGACATAGTCGCCTGGGTTATCGCCAGATGCACCCGCTCCGGTGCCCTTGATAGCGAAGAAGTCCATCAGGACGTCCTTGCTGAGGTAGCCACCGGGCTGCTCGGCGGAGTGGTTGGACATGAAGTTTGCGACGAAGTTGTGCGCTGCAGGCGCAACCAGGCCGGAGAAGGGTCCGGAGAAGTAGTATGGGTTGTTGTTGACGGAGTATTGTGTGACAAAGTTGCTCTGAGCGACGAGTTCGTCGATGGTGAGACCGCCATCGGCAAGCTTCATGAGGTTGTTCCATGAGTGCCACTGTACGACACCAACGTTGCCGTTGTTGAGGTAGGCATCGCCTCTGACGATAGATGAATCGCCTTCGTATTTGTTGTGGGTTCCGGCAATGCCCTTCGGGTCGCTGAGTACGAGGGGCAGGGTAGATGGAAAGCCTGCTCCAATTGACCATGTGCCACTGGGGATGTCTCCCGATATGAGGATGGCGATGACTGCAAGAGCGACGGCGAGATCGGGGCTCATGTTGTATGCCTTGCCAAGACCATCTGCAGTCTGCTGGATCGTAGCCTTGCCGCTGCGCGGAAGGAATCCGTGGTTTGCTGCTGCGTTGAGACCAGGACACTCTCCTCGAAGGTCACCAGAGCCTGGAGACTTGAATGGGTTTGGACCACTGTCGGTGACATCGACGTATTGGTCTTGTGCGTCGAAAATTGGATTCGGGTGACCAGCACCGGTGTTCAATCGCCCTCCAGCTGCTCGCTTAAGGAGCATATCCTGTTGCATGACAGTAGGCCATGCCGCTGCGGAGGCAGCCAGTGCTGCGATGGCTGCAGTGGTCTTGACCATTGTAGTAGTCTGTAGAGGTCGAGCTGGTGTATTGAAATGAGAGGCCGATCAGGAGATGAGATGTTGGACGAGTGGTTTAGTTGTGTGCTCGAGATGTCCTTATATCTCAACGATCATAGCATTGCGGTCTCCTTTGTCCTTTGAGCCATATTTGCCGAAAGATCGTCCGTCTTCGATCACCACCAAATGTCCGGGGTGCAATTACTCGATTCACCTCGTACTCTGCAGAGGCGAATGAACGATCAGGCATTTGCAAAACGGTGCCATGTGGCGTTGAAAGTCTCTCCGCTCCCCCGCAAAAGTTGTAGAGTAATATGCGGGGAGGTGTAGTCTGACGACGATCATGTGGCGAGTATGGACACTTTTGTCTGCCCGAAAAAGATAAGGCTATTCAGAAGCTTAAGCAGCGTGCATTAGCTCTGCCTCCAGTGTCAAGTCGAGGTAGTCCAGCTGATCTTCTGCCAAAGTGGTTCGGCAAACCCGGAATATTCGATTTTGCCAAGCAGAATTTTTACCCTGGAGTTCACATTCTGTCGGATGTCCTGACATTCTATACTTCTTGTAGAAGAAGCCGAGAATGCTCATATGAGGTAGCCGAGCATGGTGTTGCCTCTATGGGTCTGATGCAATAAGCTGTATGCCTGCGCCAAATCACAAACAGGTACATTCTGGCAAAAAATCCTACTCTCTTGAGAAATGCTTGACGAAGCCTCCCTTGTTCGGATAGGCCTTTTGCCACCTTTTGACCCGTAGACTTCTACTAACAACGCTCTCCGCTCGTACCGAGTGAACCGTTCCGGGCACCATTTCTCTCAGGCATCTTTGTCGACACCATGGATCAACGTCCTCGTTGAGGCTCCAGTTCGTCCGTCGCTACTCGCGCATCTCAATCACCGCTGTTGATGGTCGCAGCACAAACAAGGTCGTATATTTGGTCTCTTTTCTGTCGGTACTCGGCTTGCGGCAATACTCAGGCTTATCGGAAATCCTAGTCACGCAGGTCGACTCGTAACATCGATGCAAAACACTGCAATACCATACAACTGATCCAGCACAACTTCGCCATCTCGGTATACGAAGGAATTCCAAGCGAAGGGGTATGCACTAGTCACGACGTACCCCGCGAGCGTACTAGCGTTCTTAGTGTCCCGAATATCACAACATCTGGACTTGCGGGAGTTCAGTAGTCACTAATGCTCAGAGTGTGATTCGCGGTAGACAATTTGCCACGCATCAACTTGCAAAGGTCAGCATGTACCGAGTCTCGTTCTGGTCATCTGCCTTAGGAGGTCCATCGGTCGTGTGGCCGGAAAGAAGAGCCTGGCGGTTAAACTTGGAAAAGATGTCGGCTAGTACCGTAACGTGACCCTTGTGCTTTGCGGCTTGTGCGGACAGCAGCTACAGAGGTTTGCCGTTCTCCAGGCTCTGCGACTAGTCGACGTTCTGGCTGGCAGAGGTGTTGCTGTGCAGATGCTTTGCTTTTCCCTTGCGTTGGACAGGGCTGAAAGCACCTCTTCACTTTCGTTCCAGATCACGAAGAGGAGGACAGGGAGTAGGGAGAAGCTGGAGGATACAATGACACTCCACGAGCCATACTCTACTGTCCCGGGCCCTGCAGCTGAGTGCAAACCGGCCAAGATCTCCACATATAATGATGGAATGGAGCTGATAGACATGCTTCACTTCCCCCGACCGGCTGGTATACAAAGTCCTCGATGTGTACGCTCAATCACATTATAAGGCGCTGATAATTCCTGAGGGCAGGCCGCTGACGATGACCAGGTCGATGCCAGAGTTGAAACGCCGCTCTGAGAGACACTTTGCTCCTGGTCGAACAAATGCCCCAGCTCTGCCCAAGTCACGAATACACTCCGTTCTCCCTCGGTGGCTTCCTTTATCGTCTTCCCCTTCAAAAGCCAGTGCCGAACAATCTGCCATTCCATCTTCCAAGGAAGTACATTCTCAGGTATCCCGTCACGTCTGAGAGTCCAACTTCATTATCGATCAGAACCCGCTTGCTAGTGCAAATGGCTGCTGTTGCACGAGCGAGGTTTCGGGACGGCGGTATCGTTACTGTCCCTGAACGTCGACCGTGTCAACTATCCGGTATCTGGTCGGTTCCGACACTATGAAAACTTGTCTTGGGACTTTCCAGAGGCGTCAGGTATGAGGAAGGCCTACCTCCGCACGACTTCGCGACCGCGATCGATTCCACGGAGTCTCGTGATTCCCGGTGAAGGTAGCAGCGCGTGCTTCTATTCACGTCGCTTTTGGTCGAGCTTTAGGACACTTTCAGCACCGAACAGATTGCCTGTTCGAAAGCAGACACAATGCGTTTGTCACCTCGTAAACGAAAAGGTAGGCACGCGCTCCATGTTTCTTTGTTCCCGGGCCTGCGTCAACAAGTCAAAGCCTAGAGCACAATTCACTCTATTGATTCTTCTCCTGTACAAAACTCATCCACATCTGTCCCCTGATTTACATGCCTTTGCCCAAGTGTCTCGGAGACGACACCCACCCAGTCAACGCATTGCTCAACATGTCGGGCCAAAGATCCCGAGTCACTTTCCATCCTCATTTGTTCGCTAGAGCACGAGTCGTTCGCTCATTGACAGAACTCCGGTCGATCATGATCGCAGATGGGACATCGATTGCAGAGGAGCGCCGACTCCAGCTTCAACACATCCGTGAACGGGATCTGAATGTTCCGGAGTGGGAGGGCGAGGAACCGTGGGCTCTCGGATCAGATCCTAACGAGACCGCCTCAGAGGCGCTGGAAAGACAGAGAAGAGAGTTCGCCGGGCGAGATCAAGATATCAGGATGAGTCCGGGAGAGATCGTCGACATGCACGAGAGGCAGGACTACCAGGAGGACGTACCATACTCTTTTGCTAATAGTCGAGACCGTGGCCGCGACGAGTCTTCCATAAGTTCCTCCATAGGAAATGAGACACTGCCACTGATATTCGACATCGACGACACTTCTTCCGAGGCAGAGACGATCGATCCAACCAACGAGGAATCCACTTCAACCGACATTGTTGCCGGCCTCGATGGGCGGATGATGGGATTCTTCCACGTTTTGGAGCATTTACAAAATTTCGCAGCGACACTGACCGAGCGCGAGGGTCAAGTGGTCCGGGACTATGCCATGGAAGTAGCTGAGTTCACCATGGGCCCTGGCGCGCCACGAATCGTACGCGATCACCTGACCGAGATTCAACATGCCCGACTGCAAAGCTACGGTCTCGAGCGTCTCGAAGAAGCTCGCGAAGAAGCTCGCGAACACCCCATATGGGACGAGATCCGGGCGTTGGAGGCCGACGTAGCAAAGTGGGAAACCAATCGCCAAATCGCCACCGAGAGCTTCTCCCGTGCCTACATCGTATGGATCCGCACAGATCCCGGCGCCGCGCAGCACTTCGGCGAACACTCACGACATGCGCGAGAAGTGACCACCGACACAGCATGTCAGATATCAATCCTCACATGGTTCCCGGAAACCCCATCCGACATCAAGATCTCTCTCGCGCGGCTCTCTCGCTGCCATCACAAACTCCTCGTGCTGAACCACGACATCCTCGAAAAGAAATCCTGCGCTCATATCAACGCGGGAACCGAGGCCACCAGTATCGAGGAAATCCAATACCCGTTCAGCGAAACCTCCCGGTACGCCCATCAGATCCGCTCCCACGGCCGGCGCTACGGCTACGAACGAACCCTCCCGTCCCGGGACCAGCACGGCCAGGTCAATACCGTCTTATCCTCACACCTCGCCCTCACGCAGCGGATTCCCTTTGCCAAAATCGCACCCGGCCTCGCGATCCGACGAGCACGATTGCGTCTCGTCGAAGACGAAATCCGGAACAAGCATACCGGGGGCTCGGACCCGGATGTGATTAAATGTGCGATTGATTCGATTCTGGCATGGACGATGCGCGCTCAACGATACTTGCAAAGTGACCGACCCTTCGCCGACGGTGGCCCCGATCGGGCAGACGTGGTGGTGGGGAGTTTGCGGAATGAGGTTCAGAGCTTCGAAGCGCTGGTCAGACGGGAAAAGCGCGAGTGGGTAGGGGAATGGAGCGGCCAGCGCGGACGTATGGCAGAGATTCTTCGCGCGATTGCGGAGGTACACGGGCAGATTGATGAGGTACGAGGGCAGATTGCTGGGTTGGAGTGATGTGATGGGGGTGATGGAACGGACGGGGTCGGGAGGTTACGATGAAATGTGGGTTGGGGTTGGGGAAGTTCTGTGGGAGTTTGGTTGTGGTGCGTTGTCGTTCGAGTTGATGGATGGATGTGGCGAGCAACCACTTTCTGGTTTGATGGAGCCGACGAGGGTCGGAGGGAAACGGGTACGGCCTAAGCGGGTGGATGGATATGCTTCCCTATGCAACCGACGTTGATCTTACATTACTGCTGTTTCCTGCCATTATCGTCTGTACCATTCCGCTCGACGGCGGCCAACATGACACTCCAGCATGTACTGCAATGCATTGATATTGTTGCGAAAATGTGCCGTCAAAGGCGCTCGGCGCTTGGATATGACCAACTGTAGCCACCGGCGTCTATCGAAGCTCATGGCTTCGCACACTGCTGCCCATTACCGCCGAGCATTCGAAGTTTAGCAGGTCCAAGCACAGCGGCGCCGCTGGTAGATCCCGCGTGCGAATGTAGCGGCGTCAATGGTCGTCTCCAGATGGACGGCAAACAGAGAATTGCTATACGCGCTTCCCCTCTACTGTGCATCCCAAACGCCATTCTACAAAATGAAGCATGGACTGTATCTTATATTTGGACCCGCATGCGATCGCAACAGAGGCATATCTCCTCCAACAGAGTTCCTGCGGCGGAGACACCTCGGCTTCACGCGTAAGCCAGCGGGACCCCCCTTCTGCTCCGGCCCAAGGAAATCTCCCCCAGGCGGGTCTCCATATCGAAGAAAAGCCATGGCATCTACGTTGCAGTGATCCTTGTCTCCGTCACGGCTTTCCCCGGAAGCATGGTGAAGTGAATGAAAAGTTCGGTGGCCGATCGTCAGACATGCAGCTCCTCCCACATCACGACGACGTCTTTCATCTCTGATCTGCTGCGCGGGAGACTGGTTGAAATAGGCAGATTGTATGCTTTGCTGCCCAATTTCCCTTCCTCACTGGCCGCTCGCTACTGTGATCCTCCAATCTCGGGTCCCCAAGTCCCGGCCGTGCCCAGTGAGCCACTGTTCTTGGCGGCCCGCGTATCCGTATCCACCACCCCTCCGAGGGCGATGTGTATCCATCCTTCACCGTTTCCATGGTTCCTGCAAAACATTCTTACATTTGACCTCACCTTCTCCCATATGCTTCCCTCCGCCTTGTGGGACATACCCGCCTTCTTTGTGCTTCCGGTGGTGATGAGTGTCGTTGTCACCAGCCAAGACAACCACGCTGGTCCGAAACCTTGTGGGCCGCTACCAGCTGCATTCGCACCGGATTTGGTAGTCCTGCAATATACCCACGAAGCTTGTTTCCGCAAACGATATCGTTTTTTGCTCTTTTGTGGCTGCCACATGCGAACCTTCGGCGGCGGATCTACCGTCATCGTTCGCAGACACCGTACATGGTCCTCCCAGCGCCTTGCCTCACCCCGTTAGCTGCCATGTCTTCCCGCCTCTATCAACGGTCACGTCGACGGCCATTCGCGAGAAGAATAGTCCGAGGAAGCAATGGCGGTGATCTCCCCCCCCCGATCGGCTGCGGTGCAATCCGAGCCATCGAGAGTCGTCCACGGACGCCCTGCACGAAAGTATTGTTTGACCCTCATGGCCAAGAGAAGCGTCGTCTCCGGAAGGCCACCATGGCGTAAGCTACCCTGGTCTGGCTCTGTTCTTCACGCTCGTGCGGGCTTTGCATGGCTGACGGGTGCAGTCTAGCCACCGCGCCGCCCGTCGCCCAGAGAGTCATCCGGTAGCTATGGCTGGCAGTCCAAACGGGGCCTACCAAAAGATCGCTTCACACCACCACCAATGAAGCGACTCAGCGCGAACACGGCGCTAGCCTGGGCCTTTCCTCGACGCTTTTTAGTCTTTTCACCACGCCATGCGCTTGGCTTGTGGTTGGGCAGTTGACTATACATATGGGCTCTTCCTCTTCGAGCCAACCATACTGTGAAGTCACCGGTGCCGTCCTGCTTCCTCTCGTCACTCTCCCCGACTCATTGAAGCTCGACAGTGGTACCTATTTTCTTTTTTTCTTCTCGTTGCATCGTGGCATAACACACTCTCCATTTCTTACGTCCGAGCACCTGTCTGCTCCCCTGGGTGTTTTGACAACGCCTGTCCTTCGTTTTCCGCCCGTTATATATCTCTCTCGACCCCCCATCGACCGCATCCGGCGCGATGCGCTTCTACGTCGGCCTGGCCGCCATCATCGGCATCTTCGCCGCCCTCGTTGCCGCAGCACCCTCCTTCGGCTTCGCATGGCCGTGGACGAACGCGCAACAACAAGCGGCACAAGCCACGGAATCGTGCATGACGGAAGAGGAAGCATACACAGCCGCCGACATCTTCCGACGGCTGATCCAAGAATACACCCACGAGCTCGCCATGGAAGCCCTCACCGAAGACTTCGTCGATTACGCATCCTCCGTCAACATCATCATCAACAAAGGCGCCAGCACGCCCAAGAGCATGGACGCCCCCACCTTCGCCAGCCGAGCCGCCTTCATCGACGGCCAAGGCAAACAACCCCAGATCCCTTTTGAAACGATCAAAGTCTTCCCGGGCTGCCGACACGTCTCGATGCGATGGAAGACGGATCGCAGCGCCAACGGCCACGCCAGCGAAGTGGACACCATCGTAAGTTCCCATCATCATAAAAATCTTCGTACTGTTGAGTCGCATTCATTCGCGAATCTGAGACATACAAAACAAACCGTTGCCAATCCTTTCCTTACCACGTTGAGAAACCTCAATCCTTCCGTGCTGACCGAACACAACAGCCCGTCCACGGCAACGTCATCGTCGAAGTCGAGCCCTCCGAGCCCGGCAACCACTTCAACTGGCGCGTCTCCCACATCTGGTCGGAATTCAACAGCGCCGCCTGGCTCGTCAACCTGGGCGTCTTCAAACCCGGCGGCATCGCCCTCGAGGCCCAAGATATCCGACACATGGAGGAATTCGACGACGAGATCCCCTTGATCGATAAGGAGGATTTGTGAAAACGTGGACTTCGACGACTCCATCCATCCATTATCGACAGGGGGGGACGGAATAGATCTGGAGGCGGGGGTGGTCGTCGGGTTCGGTTCACTGTAATTTTTAACCTTTTTGTGGTTGAGCGCTGGCGTTCCGCGCGTATCGATACGGTCTCCTAAGGTCTAATGTTTATTCGACACGAAGTTTTCTAATCACTACGCCTTTTTTCCACTCTTCACAATTATTATGCATGATGGTGCTGACTGACGTTCGTCGGGGCGGGATATAGGTGCGCCGCTTAGGAAGTCTGGTTCGTCTCGTTATGTGGCGATCGATCGGACCGAAGGCTCCGGATGATATTCTGAACTTGGCGCAGGCAACTTTTCCAAGACTACCGCTGCTTTACTTGAATACGACATCGTGGTACACTATTGGGGATCCTTCGACTTCGGCAAGTTCGGCTTTCCGATTGGAGAAAATCTGCACATCAAGGACAAAGAAAACTGATCAAACCACATCGCTGCACGCGGAAGCTGAATGGTAAACGCTCAATATCCTTTGCTCCGGAAACTGTTCTTTTGCTGAGCGGGATCTGCAATGTATTTGAGCCAGCCGACCAGTACCCGACGACTCCATGTCATTCGAAGCAACGAAAATCCCAAACCTGCACATCCCGCTCTGGTGCTGGCTATTGTGGACTGTGAACAGGATCGCTCGATATCGCGTAGCCGGCGGCGTACTCGTGCTGCTGATTCTGCGACAATGGGGTTGGCGAGTGAGGGGGCTATGTCTGTGAGGTATATTGTTGATCGTTTTATGCGAACGATATGATGTCTAGGGCCAGAGATGTTAGGCCATTTATGCAGAACCGTCGGCTAATGGTGAACAAAGTCATTGGCGACCGGAATTCCCTTTCTTTAAGACCGTGGCATCTTCAAGAATGGACCTCGCGACTGGTCTTCTCGAGGTAGTCGATGTTTGGTTCTTATAAGAGTCGTCTGCAGCGTTGGAGGATAGTCAAAACCCCATGCTCTGTGTAAAAGTATTTCCTGCCATCCTGCGAGCACTATTTGACACGAAGATATCATGCACGCCTGAAACTGTACATTCGTCCATTAAACAAAATTTCCAACTCTTTTACGAAAGCAATGCGCACAGTGGTAGACCGAGGACTGGCGCCTGGATCTATAATCACTATCAATTCCGCCAACGACCAAGAAGCTCTTCTTTTCCAACCCATTACACATCACTGTTGCGAGGATCGGCCTCCAAAACAGCATAGCTAGCTCGCGCCGGATCTGGGAAAGCTTCAGACGGAGGTTGTTGACCTTGTCGATGGTACGGTGGGTAGGAAGTGGATAAGTACGCCTCTTGAAGATGTCAGGAAAAGAAATGATCAGAATCTTAAGCGGAGGGAGGTTGTGCGTGCGGATGCGAAGGCGAAGGGTGAGTATTATTGTTGGGGTCCGGGCGCAAGGGAATCTGTAGGAGTGCTCTTGCCTGTGACCATCGTCCGAGAATGCTTGATAGTCTGTAATTGTGCGAACGCCGCCAGGTTTTGATTTTCACTCCTTGGAAGTTCCAGTGTTGACGGTTTTGCCTCGCCGAGTGATATGCACCGTTGTGCATACGTTGAACCTGATTTATAGCCTACTGTTCTTTTGAGAACCTGCAAGACGAATACAGGTTGCTCTACATCGATCTGCAAAAGGCTAGAAAATAGTCGTAGCAAACGCAAGGACAAAGGGCTCGTGAAATATAACCAATGACACTTGCTGCGTTGTATCAGAGTCTCTGATAACCCATTTGCAATGTCGAAACCCAATAAGTTGGCCAGAAAGGCATGTGAGAACGCTGCCAAGGCTCGTGAAAGCGATGTGAGTGAATCTCACCTACTCTGATGTGGTCCATGCTTGCTCAAACCCACTGCGATTTGTCTCCCAGCACTACCCACTGTTCGTCCAAGCACAAACACTCTCATCCGAGTTCCCATTTGCCTTACACGCCTCATGATATCGCCCCATTCCCGTCAAAGCACAACTCCACCATGGCGTCACATCTATCCCCCGCCGCCGAGTCCACCCAGCCAAACCCAGATCAACCTAACAAGAAACCCAAGCGATGGTCGGCAATGGAGCGTCGCTGCAACCACATCATGAACACCGACCTCGACCTCAGCACGACCCAGTCCCACGATCTGATGGGTCGCATCTTCGGAGACGAAATGAAGGAAGCTTCACGGACGAAGTACACCGCCGCCCAGATCTACGAAGGTGAGTGAAGCCAGAACAATCCTTCCTGCCAAGCGGCCTTGAGCTAATGTTACCCAGACTGGAAATACCGTCGCTCCGAAGGCAAGAAAGCCAAAATCTGGGACGACATCGATCCCCTCTCGGGTTCCATCGACGCAGAAGAAGAGAAAGCCCGACTCGTCGCTTACCAGAAGATCCACCACGCCGCCGAGCAGACCGACGGCAATAACTGGCTACGCACCAACGAGGCGGGTAAGCTCGACGTTGCCAACGCTCGCATCACTCTTGTGCCCAAGACGGCGGTGCCCGGGGTCCTCTCCATGGTTCACCGCGAATACCTCCGTGTCCGGAAGGGCAAGCTGACGGTTCGGTTCCTGCAGCAGGGTAAGATCCCGGTCATCGATCCCGGTTCCAATGTCTACAAGTACGGTGGTCCGGTGGCGCGGGTTCTGGATCCTGTGTCGCAGCTTAGCGTGGATATGCTGGTGTGTGCGAAGCAGATCTGTGGGGTGTGCGGTGGTGAGACGCGGGTCGATGGAGATGGTGAAGAGTATGTGGATGAGGATGCGGGAGACGTCGGTTCACCTGACCTGAGTGTGTATTCTGGTCTGCCGTTCGTGCATCGGGTGAGGGATACGGTGAGTATGGAGGGACAGCCGTATGCTTGTGTCTTCCATCCGGAGCAGGTCGGACGCTTACCGGGTCGTTTGAGGGAGGAAGGGTATGGAGATCTGTCGACAGACAAGGTGCTGTTCCAGTGTGGTGCGGGATTTTGTATGGCGGAAGTCCTCCTTTGCGGAGAGGATTGTGTTGTCTGCAGTGGCGAGGCTGAGGAGAGCGAAGATGACGACTAGTGAGGCTGGGGACATGGACCTTTGACTGGCAATGCTGATCCTAGACCAGCATGCATATCAGCAGCGGAACTGATGCAGGCTGATACCTTGATGTGAGTGTTATGGAAAAAATGAATCGAGTGGTCAGCAGTCTTCCATCCCTGGACGCTCACACCATCCCTATGACCACACCTCCAGCTGCGATGGCCGCTATAGCAGTCGCACATGGCCTCATCACCCCAGCTCCTCCCGTATACGACTCGACGCCAGTAGTAGCACTCACACTCGCATTGGAGGCCGTAGTCGTCGCAATCGAAATTGCCGGAGCTGTAGCCAACAGCGTAGGCGTCGAATACGGTCTCGTAAACTCAGCCTCGGTGAAGGTGAACGTCGAGAACGGCAGGGTGGAAGCCGACGTAGCATTAGCAAAAGCCACTCTTGCAGCCGGTGGAGCATCAGGATCGATACTCTCGCGACTCTGGGATTGGTTCAGAGGGTTCAAAACGCTGTTTGTCTGGTCAGGTTATGAACAAGACGACATTCGCAAAACACGACGTACCCATCAATCAAATGAGCCACTCCATTGCTCAGAATGACGTTGGGGAATATGATTCTCGCATCGTTCACAAAGATAGAACCATCATCGAACACTGTGATCAATAGTTCGCTTCCCTGAAACGTCGTGACAGTCGTATTGCTCAAGCTGGGTGAAAACACGATGTTGTTGTTCAAGAAGTGATACTCGATCGTGTCGACGAGCGTCGGCAGATCCGCGGTTTCCAGCACGCTCGCGATATTTTCCCAAGCCTCGTCGACAGGTATGAAAGCCGTGATGTCCTGAAGTGGTGAGACACCCGAGTTGGAGCCAGAGATGCCGAGGGTGAAGTTCAAGTCGCCGGCGGTTTGGGCCGTGGTGAGGGCTCCATTGAGGCCGCGTTCACCAGCTCGAGCAAGATAGAGTTCGAGAGGAGGACCGAAGTTGAGGGTTTGATCGATGACGTGGATTATGATGCCGGAGCCGAGAGGTATATCCTAAGGATGAAGTGTTAGAATTACGGACGATGTGGTGAGCTAAAATATCAGAACATACTGCCATAATCACTCGGGAGACAGCCAATTCGCCTGAAATGACATTGACCTCCTCGCCATTCCTAATCAGACCATTGTACTGTCCTCCATTTATCGTTGTAAAGGGTTGAATATCGTTTCTCTGGTCCGGAGTCACGAAACTTTGGACGAAAGTCGGGACGTCGTTGATGGACGAGGATGGATAGAGGCCGCGGAATACATGGTTGTCGAGCAAAGCGCTTACGGTGGTAACATTCCGATCCCGGACGGCTGAAGATTCTGGAACATCGAGCTGAAGCAATTCTTCGAATGCGGCGTTCGTCGGGGCGAAGATGGTGATATTTGACGAGGTGGAGAGTGTTTCGTTAACACCAGCGAGAGTGACCAGATCAAGAAGAGTGCTGAGATCTGGCTGGGTCTGCAGCAGGGCCACAAGATCACCTTGGGCATTGACGACGGCGGACAGACAGAGCCATAGCAATGATGAAGAGGATTGCAGATGCATGTTGGGTAAGGGTTGCTTCGTGGTCAAGTGTGTGAAGGAACTTCCAGGTCTTGTACTGCATACCTGGATTGCTCGCCATGGCATTACATCTTTGACTCGTTGGAGGGCTCGACTCTCGACACGTTGGAGCGATGACGTTCATTCCCAATGCCATGCAGAATCGAAGAGTGCTTGGCCTTGCCAAGGCCTTGGTAGAAGTATCTTCGAAGGCGTGGTTGGCTGGCGGCGACTTTACGCCGATTCGATACTTTCACAGCATTGTTAGGTGTCAGGTACGCGCCCGATAAACCGGTAGCTGCTTGACCGTTCCATAACATCTTAGGATAGACTTTGAACGAGATCCACTGAGTTCTGGAAAAAGTAGGCGTGGCTTAATTTAGGCCGGTCCTCCGCGGAGAGTCGTTGGTGGCCAAACCGGGTGATAACTTGTGCCGACACATGCAATGTGTGCAGGAAGTTGAAGTCGCAGACTTTCCGCTGTATGGTTTTTCTGCAAAGGAGCCAATCTGAGGTGTGGACTTCAGGATACACATTGATCCAGAATTCAGCGACTGCTATGTCTCCATAGTAGGCAAGACTGACAGCTTCGTCCCTCTTATTCCACTCCATTACCACCACTGTGTCGGGCTGGAGTACCTGTAACAGTGGAGGCAGAGGAAGCTGGTTAACAGCCTTTCCGACCTCAGACAGGGGGAATGGCGGAAAAGGTGTGCATGTCCGTGGCCATGCTGTATCCGCCGAGCTTCCGTTCCGTACATGTCTTGGCCCCGACCCAGGTCTAAGGCTTGTAGAGGCTGTGTTTCGCTGTCGTGGTTGTTCACTGCGCGGGCATCACGTTTCGTCTTCACGATCCGCTCATACTGTGCTGCATTCCTTCGTAGTTTTGTGACCAGCTGCGAGCAGGGTTACGCAGCAGGGTAACAGGTCGCTGCGACCTCCCCGCCCAGCTTGCATGAAATGAAGAGGTTCGAGTACGCTTGGTAGCGGATCGCTTTACGTGATGATGAGTAGGCCTATCGCGGCGCTCGCGGTGCAGCGTATGATGCCGTATAACGACCTCCCCAGAAGAAAACCATACTATACCCAAGCAAAGCGGAGACCGGTAACAGTTCTCATAAATATCATTTCACTGTTGGAGTCAGCTACAAGATATCCTTTCGCACATAACCTGGACCTATTCCGTGCCATTGACAACCCAACCGTAGCTCAATGATCATCATCAGCATAGACCCGTCCAAAGCTCACTTCAAGAAATCCGGCGTCCAATGATGTCCAAAGATCTTCTCGACCCGCTTCCTCTGCTTCTTCTCCGGATCGTTGTCCCAAACACTCGTGGAACCGCGTCGGGAGGCGGGTGAGCTCGGAGGTCTGCTTCGACTTCGGCTCCGTGACGACGTTCGTGACTTGGTGGCAGTGGTTGGGTCCGGGACACGGGACTGCCGTCTCTTTTCCTCGTCTTCGGCGAGGACGGCGTTGATGACCTCTGTGGCCGAGGGACGGCGTTGATGTTGTTGTGGTGGTGTGTCGAGGGATGGTGAGGAGAGAGGGTTCTCGGTTACTGACGAGGTATTAGTGAGAGGGGAGGCGATGGTGGTCGTGGACTGGTCCGTCGGCTCACCATTGCCAGGAGTTGGAGGGATGATGGCGGTCTCAGGGACCTTTGCAGTATCCGTTGTCGCCATGTTTCCGGTTATGAGTGGATCGTAGTGTATAAAGTGTCGCAATTGTGGACGATGATGTAGCGTCGCCAGGGTTGTTTACTGCGGTCGTAATTCGGGATTGTACTTGGTGAGTGAATGGTTTTGACAATAGCTGCGAGCGACCAGCCAAGCTATATATCGATGTTCTTGGATGACGAGAGAATGTCACGTGAGGATGGTGTGACCGATGCAACGATCTCCGCATTATTCTCGTTTCGACACGGCATCGGACGTATCCGAAGAAAGGTCTACAACATTCTCGATCAGTACACCCTGTACTACACTACGTGCTACAACACACGTCACGATACAGCCGCGGGGCAGTGCAGGAAGAGTCGTCAGATGAGGTGAGGTCCAGATAACGTTGTTGCGTGGTATAAGTCGACGCTGACGTTGTGCTGGTGGCGAAGCTGAGTTGTTCAAGTATGCCTCAGGCACGAGCGAAGCCGAGCTCGTATATACAGTACGGCCCTCGGACATCATCCCTGCTAACACACTCCTCTGTGACCTCATCTCACCCTCTCGGCTCGGAGGGTTTAGCTCAACCGTCCCGGATGCCGATGGAGCCGGAGAAGCATTACGAGTCCTCTGTTCATGATCGAGGACGCGGAATTGCTAGCTACAGCAGATTGAACCTTGGCCGCAGCGGGGGCGCTATCATAACGAATAGCGAATCCGTTGGCCTTGCGATGTCGAGGTCATGTAGTTGATTGCTTGCGACTCACAGCATGATATTGGACGTTCCAAGATATACCAAAGATTGATCGATCCAGAAATTGAACTTCAGTTACAATCGAAGATGATCGCTATCCATCTCAGCAGGGGAGAAACATTTGCGGTCGTCATCAGCTGCGCCTCGAGGTCTGACGTCCAATCCAGGCCTAGGTCTGTCTTTCCCGTAGAGCTCGATTAATGCCACATCGATCTTCCCAATTGATGTTTCGTGTGCCTTATCGACCTCTTGCAGCCAGCGATCCGAGGACGACTTGCGCGAAAAAGCCCGGATCCAGCTCGTTCGGTGTGAACTGGCCAATTTCATTGAAGCATGCCGGTCTTGAGAGGCACGTTCACGAGGAATGAGCGCATCAGGCGGGCTTGCGCAGGCAGGCCCAACAAGGTGAGAGATGATGTGATATAGGGCCGGGCGAGGGCCAGATTTGGCTGTGCTCGGCACTTGGTCGTGGTAGATCTCTTGAGCTTGTGCACGCTACGTTTGCTTAGGATGATGTAAAGTCCTGCTGACAAGCATTTGAAGCCGTGCTCGAAGCATTTGTCAAATCATTGCTTGGATCTGCCTTGGCTGGTAACTTATCCTGAACATCTTATCGTTGGTATTGCCCTCGGACTTGCTCTCCACCTCTTCCGCAACTTGTCCAGCGCATCCTACTCTTCTTTTCAGCGTTCGCCGCTTTCTCTGCTTCCGCCCGAGTTCGCGCGGCGTCGTTGTCGTGATCAGTCTCGTCATTGGGGACATCTTTTCGTTCGAGGGCCATTGAGGTTGTGAGACCACCGAGACAGATTCTCCTCTCCTGGCCTGTCGTCCATACAGTCGGCGTAGGAGTCGGCTGCGGTCTCGGGTATGCTCAGAGAATCGGCATGCATTCGGTGCTCTTCCTCGTGGTCCAAGGATGGCTAGCTCCTGCGACCACGCAGATGTTCCTGATACCAAAGGCGGAAGTGGTATTCTTCAGCGCCCTGTCTGGCTTGTTGCAGATGCCATGATGCATCGAGCAAAGGTTCGCTTGACAGCATCATTGATCTTCGGTGAACCGCTAAGGGCTACCCGATCAGCTCCCCAATATACACCCATATCTCGAAGATGCGATTCAGATGCTCATTCTCTTCCTCCAGCTGGCACGCATCGTGCCGTGTGACTACGCTGATCGGAGCCGCAGGCTCAGGAGGATCGGTAATCGGTGAGCCGGAAGACCCAAGTGTAGTACGGCAGACCGTGGTCGGGACCTATGGAGAATGTAATGGCATTGAAGTGACGGGCACTGTGTATGGTAAATGAGATCGTGGGCGTGGACGATGGTGTAAGAAGTAGAAGAAGGCAAAAGCAGGAAGACTTGTTCCCTGAATACTTGTCCCTTTGCTGGTAGGTCTGCCGTCGTTCACGCAGTGCTATAGGGCGAATATGCTGCCGTTTTGTGTATAGCGGAATGCTGTAGGAGATGTCCAGGTGATGACTAGATTGCGACCGCGAGATGCCCATGCCAATGCCAAGAACCCAGGCTCCTCCACTCTCTCCCGAGGGACAGCTTTCTTCTCTCGAACCGCGGCCATCACACTTCTACCTTTGATCTAACCATCAACCCTTCAGCTACAGACGATGTAAGCTCCAGGGTAGAAAGCATGACCATGCTTCAATAGCACAAGACCCTCGCAAGTGTCCGCTCCAGGAGGTGTTTCATATCGTCCCCAACTTCTAAGACACTTATCGTATGCATTGACTCTCTCTGGCCAGATACTGCCCATCCTCCAACACGACCGTACAACAATAGAGCTCAAGGCAAGCCATAGTTTCATACAGGCCCGCTTCTCCTACTACCAGAACTCTCGGACCACATGTTCTATTCTCACGCCACGCCGAGCCAATGCACACCTCGGTTCCATCAAGCTCCCTTGTAGCATCGCCTTGCCTTGTCACGCGGACTGGCATTCGACATGGCTACTGACCGGAGGGCGCCTATCCTAGAACCGAGAGCGAGCCGATTAGGTCCTATCGCCGTTCATATATCGACGGACTTAAAAAACCCCGTCGCGTCCGTCGTGGCTCTATAGCTTGGCTGGCGGAGTTGAGAATCTGATGTACCTGCTGGTATGCAGAAGGTATGCGTTCTGAAGTCTCAAGGATGTGTCTGAGTAGGCGTAGCAAAAGAATCTCTCACACCAAAGCATCGGGTTCTAACGCTTCTTCGTGGTACGATGAGACAGGAGCTGTCGACGTCGACGGCAACGACTCGGGAAAAGCCTCGGAGATAGTGTACCTCGATTCCACGCCGCGGAAAGAGAGCCTCGATGCACTAAAAGTGCGGTTGATGTATCTTCTCTGCCCACGGTGAATTCATAGCACGTTGCTCAGTCTCGCCGCTCGGATGCATCTGCTTAAGCCCGCGAGCACATGCTTCCTCTGTACTGTATGCGCCGGAATTTCCGAAAGAAGCTGTATGCCAGCGAATGTATCAGTGGGGACATTCAATGGCGTCTTATACCAGGCCAGGAATAGGGCATTGAGCGGTCACAGGCATACAGTATAGGGAAGAGGAGGCGGGGTCGTGCGGAAGAACAGGATGCGAAGGGTTGCGGGACTAGTAAAACAGGTGTGAGGGTCTAGACTACATGTACTAGCTGCTGTCGTGGCATATGCGAGGATGTCTCGAGCTTCCCACGTCCTCCCATCTCAGGCCTTTCCTTGCTACCCGTCGGCAATTCCTTGCCAATCGAGAATGGCGCTATCGTGCTTCGTCAATCGGGGAACGGTCTTGAAATAGCTTATCTTATCTTCCGGGGAACCCTGAAGCGGATCATTAAGTGATATTGCCCCCTACAAGGCACTATCCTCGTGCATTCGCGTACTCTTGCGAATCGTTGAATGTCACGGCGGCCAGCGGAGGGCTCATCGGTCTCAGTCAATTCTCCCAAGAGGGGGAGATATTGTATAGTGAGGCCGAGGGGCTGCCATTGCTTGCTGTATCTCAGCTCTGCGTAGAGCATCCATTAGCACTATAGAGAAAGATTCCAATAGCACAACTCTATTCCCACCACATCCTTCCCCGGTCCAGCCATCGAATACGCGTACGTACGGCTCCGACGTTCGTGCGACCTCGCGGACCGTGGAGCGGCAGATGTGGTCCAGTCTCGTCTCGAAGCGGCCTGCGGTACGACATATATCGCGGGTGGTCTCCGATCAAGCTTTGCCCAATGCCACCCCAAGCACCACGAAAACGTGAAGCGAAGATGTCCCTATAGTACGGAACGAATCAGAAACACCCCCAGCCCGGTTCCAGCTCCTTGGCGGTGCTATCCGACCATGCAGCCAAGCCTGCTCCTCTGCGGGGCTGTTCCTTGGGGACGGCAACGGTGAGAAGCTCGTGGGTTCCGCGTGCGACCTTGCTGATCACCAGGTCTCGCGCGGGAGGGGGGGAGGGCATGGCGCTGGTTTCTTTTTTGTTGCCCATCTGCTGCTGTTGATTCTTTTATGATCACGCCAGCTGGCGACTAACTCCTCCCTCCCGCCGGCGGCTGTGAAGTGCGGCATTGTTTGGAGACGACAGTGTACAGGATCGCCGATATTTTCATTCCATTTTTTTGTATCCATTCGACCCATATCGCCCCAGATCCCCACCTCAATCCACACCAACTGCCCATTTCCCCCAGATGTTTCGCTTTAGTGACGGGGATCAAGCGGATCATCAGGCGCTGCGTCCATCCACTATGGAGAAATCCACCTCCGACCGCGATTCGACGTCGAAGGAAGGCGGTACATTCGAGCTTCACGATGTGCACGAGACGGCGGCGAGAGGGCATCTGGCGACGGATCAGTAAGCTTGGAGTCTATCTCATCCAACCTGGGCGAAGACTAACTCTGAATGCAGGTACGGACATGCTCTGGTAACCTTCGATCCCAAAGCGGAGGCGAAGTTGAGAAGGAAGATTGATCTGTATATCGTGCCGACGGTGGCGCTGTTGTACCTGTTCTGCTTCATCGATCGTGCGAACATTGGTGAGTGGGATTGAAATGGACAACAATGGCGGGCGGAGCTGACTGAATTTGTGCTATAGGCAATGCTCGACTGGCTGGGCTGGAAAAGGATCTCAAGCTCGAGGGCTACGACTACAACGCCGTGCTATCCACCTTCTACATCTCCTATATTGTCTTCGAGATCCCGTGAGCTACCGCGAGTTGCCTTGGTCACCGTCTTATTCACTAACCATCTTCTCCAGCGCCAACATCTGCTGCAAATGGATCGGACCCGGCTGGTTCATTCCCGCCACCTCGCTCGGCTTTGGGATCTGTTCAGTCGCATGTGCATTCGTGAACACCTACTCCCAAGTCTGCGGTGTTCGCTTCCTGCTCGGCCTCTTTGAGGCGGGTATGTTGCCCGGTATTGCCTACTATATGAGTCGATGGTACCGACGCAGTGAACTGGCCTTCCGTCTGTCCCTCTACATCGTCATGGCTCCCCTCGCAGGCGCATTCGGTGGACTCCTCGCATCGGGGATCCTGTCTCTCGACCACTTCGGTGTGCTCCACAGCTGGCGTATGATTTTCGGCATCGAGGGTGTCATTACCGTCGGCATATCCCTCATCGCCTTCATCACTCTCACCGACCGCCCCGAAACCGCC
Organism: Pseudocercospora vitis; assembly: GCA_026120125.1. Taxonomy (NCBI): domain Eukaryota; kingdom Fungi; phylum Ascomycota; class Dothideomycetes; order Mycosphaerellales; family Mycosphaerellaceae; genus Pseudocercospora; species Pseudocercospora vitis. The sequence continues at coordinate 177,910 of JALRML010000028.1, read as the reverse complement.
CGCTGGCTGTCCGGACCGGAGAAGGAGTTGGCCATCGCACGCGTGAAGTCGGAGCGGATCGGCACCACCACCGTCCTGGACAAGATGGACAACAAGAAGATCCTGGCGGGTATCTTCAACCCCATCACCCTCAGCACCGCCTTCATCTTCCTGCTCGACAACATCACCGTCCAAGGGCTGGCCTTCTTCGCCCCGACCATCGTCAAAACCATCTATCCCAACCAGAGCACCGTGCACCAACAACTCCGCACCGTCCCGCCCTACGTCGTCGGTGCCGCCGCCACCCTCGCCATCCCCTTCGCCTCCACCAAGACCGACCGGCGCGTCATCTACTTCATCCTCTCCGCCCCGCTCATGATGGTCGGCTACATCATGTTCCTCGCCAGCACCGAGGCCCAGGTCCGCTACGGTGCCACCTTCATCATCGCCATCGGCGCCTTCAGCTACGGCGCCCTGTGCAACGCCCAAGTCTCCGCCAACGTCGTCTCCGACACCGCCCGCTCCTCGGCCATCGGCACCAACGTCATGTTGGGCAACATCGGCGGTCTCATCTCCACCTGGTCATTCCTGCCGTCCGATGCCCCCAACTATCACATCGGCAACGGTCTGAACCTGGCCACCAGCTCGACCATCCTGTGCGTGAGTATCGCGCTGTTCTTCTGGATCCGCTGGGATAACAACAAGAGGCGCGGGAAGGATGTGGATTCCGAGTTGGCCGGGCTGGAGCAGAAGCAGATTGAGGATTTGGACTGGAGGCATCCGGCGTTCCGATGGAGGCCGTAGGGGGGGGGAAAAGAGTGTGGAGGGGGTGTTGAGTGTGGGAGATGTGCGGGCTCTGTAGGATTATACTTTCGGAACAGTAGCATACGCAGAATGAGAGGGCCTTCACAGGACGAATATCTGACTTTAATTGCTACCACATACTGCTGGACATTGGAAACAGCATTACGTGGGCAGGCACTTTTGATATGCGGACGTGGGGAACGGTGGGATGGAGATATGCGCTCGTTCCTGACGATCTGGGACTTCACCGTGCACTAACCAAAGCAGGAGGAAGTCTATGCATTAGGAGTGCTACTCGCCAAATGCGGGCCGCTCCTCATATAACGATGATAATGTCCGTTGCGGCCTCGAAGCTCTACTAATCCTCCGATTGCACAACCTCCACACCAGCACGACGCAAATATCCAGAAACGGAGCGAGTGATGTCAACACAAGCAGCCGGATGAGACGGAAAAGGAGATGTCGTTCGTCTATTCGGCACCTGGAATCCTCCATCGTGGACCGACCTCAATCGAAGGATCAACGCCAAGATCTCGAGCTTGGCTGAAGCTTCACGTCAGAAACGATATAGACTTTGTGCTATCGTCTCATGAGCCAATATCGACTCTGCCTTCTTCCAAATCGCATCACTCTATCCATCGAAATGAGTCGCCTAGTATGGATTGTGCTATGGTGAGTAGTGAGCTCATAAGGCGCAGGTGGGTCCGTTGCCAGTATTCTCCTTCCCTTCCCTAGGCAGCGTCTCTGTACAGAAAAAGTCTTTGGAGCAGTATTGTCTGGCAATTAGTCCAAGATGCGCTCCTCGTTCGCCCTCACATTCGCTGCCGGTGCCACTGCCCAGTACTCCTCCAACCTCCTCCCCTCCAGCCCCGGCGGCGCCATCCCAGCAGGCGTGCAAGCTCCCGCAACCACAGGCTTCGAGAATGCCACCATTCACCCAGCCCGAGGCGGTCTCGCGGTGTGCGTGTCCGGATATGTGCCCGTGACGGCAGCAACATCGAAGAACCTCAAGTTCAACATGGAGCTGCCGAAGAACCAGTCGCAGGTGACCGGAGGCTTCGTGGATATGGTCAGCTCGGGCTCCACTGTCATGCAGCAGATCATGGGAGGCATGCAGTCTGTGAATGGCACATACAGGATTGGCGCGACCCTGTGTACGCCCGCGAACAACACCAAGCCGAATCAAGTTCAGATCTTGACCCACGGTATTGGCTTTGACCGGAGCTACTGGGTACGTCCGAACAATATACCACATCAGCAGAGAAACGACTAACGCAAAGACCAGGACTTCGCCCCCGGCTACAGCTACGTTGACGTCGCCGCCCAATACGGCCACGCCACCTTCTTCTACGACCGCTTGGGAGTTGGAAAATCCGACACCCCCGACGCCCTCAACATCGTACAAGCCCCCTTCGAAGTCGCCATCCTCCACCAACTCATCACCCAAATCCGCGGCGGCCACTTCAGCGACCTCCAGCCCCAGCACGTCGTCGCCACGGGCCACTCCTTCGGCAGCATCCTCACCCAAGCCATCACCGCCCAGTACCCCACCGTCCTCGACGCCGCCATCCTCACCGGCTTCTCCGTCAACGGCTCCGCCATGCCCGCCTTCCTGCTCGCCAACAACTTCGCCCTCGCCCCGCTCGACCAACCCTACCGCTTCGCCTCCGCGCCCCCGGGCTACCTCGTCTCCGCCTCCCCCATCTCCAACCAAATCGGCTTCTTCAAATCCCCGGGCTTCGACCCCGCCGTCCTCGCCCTCGCCGACGCCACCAAGGGCTCCGTCACCTACGGCGAACTCCTCACCACCGCCGCCGTCCAAGCCGTCGCGGCGAATTACACCCGACCCGTCGCCGTCGTCAACGGCGCCAACGATTTCCCCTTCTGTTTCGGAAACTGCTCGTACCCGACGAATCTCGCTCAAGCGGTGTTTCCGAAATTATACCCGGCGACGAACGCCACGGGAGCGTACTTGGCGGAGACGGCGGGACATGGTTTGAATTTGCATTATTCGGCCGTCGAGGCGTATCATTACGTGCAGGACTTTTTGGGACGGAGTTTGTAGCCTTCTCGTGGTGGAGATTTGAAGGTTTGGAAGTGGATAGTAATGTAATGAGGTAATCCCTGGTGACTGCTCGTGATGTCTGGTCTTTGCCGCCAGCGTGCCTCGTGGTTCGATCGAATATCGTTGCTCCTTTTACTATGCTATTCACTACCTTGGTCGCAATGCTACCCAAATAGTGGCTTGGGAGACAGTATGCAAGGTATCAGGGTGTGCTTCGTACCAGAACCTGTGGAGGCGCGGTAATATGTGGTTTATGATTAAGGCTGTTATCTTCGTATCATTATCAGCTTTGACCAACGAAGCCAGAGGCAGGCCGCATTCCGTTCTGTGCAGCCTTCACTACTGCCCTAAAGCAGCCCGACTGAACGAGATATGACTGCCGGCTGGGCACGTCGGGTTGCGTCTTGATGGCCAATGTATTACCGGAACAGATCTGCAGATAACTACTAGCTTAGTGGATATCTGGTATACCGGCCACTCATGGATGTGGAGACTGCACTAGGTAGTGTATACTGGATTGTGTCCGAGAAGAAAGGCGTAGGAGAGCCAAGCCCGGACCTCACTCCGTCTGCCAAGAATAACATCCAGCCCCTCTCCGCTCGCCTGTCGCAATACCGCAGCAATTCCGTCTGCATTCCAGCAACTATTAGGCCTCTGCCCACAACCAGCGGCTTATCACTAGAGCGCCCATACATCCTCTCGCCATTTCCGCCTCAAGACTCCGCTCCCCCCAGCCCACCCCACTCCTCCATTACCGTTCGAATGCTGTGACTTGGAGCTTGGATCGTTGATCGACTCCATTCCCCTTATTCGGAGGGCTTCAGTGGTCAGAGAAGATCCGGGTCAGCGAAGTTCTAGACTGCTCTATAAGGGTTTATACATGTACGCGGCTTTCTACAGCCACCCTATCGATGGCGAATACAGAAGTACAGCGCAATGGCCACGGCGATACCATCCAGCCCGATGCCGAAATACCAAGCTCCTCGATAGCTGTCCAACTGGCTCTTCCCCTGCATATTCAACTGCCTCACGATCGTCCCAGCGATGCCGAGTCCCAGTGATATGCTATAGTTGACGAAGGTGTTGATCAAGGACGCTGCTATACCCTGGTCGTGTTTCGGCGTGGCATTGCTCAGCAACACTGTCGCCGACGGGAAGCTCATATCCATTCCCCACGGCATAACCACAATCGAGACGAATGTCTGCCCCCAATAGATCTGTGACGCCGGCACCGTTGCCAGCAGGATCTGGCCTGTCAGGAAGAAGAGTGTGGAGATCAGGAGGACATATGATACTCGAATCTTGGAGAGCAAAAAGCCAGTCGCAACAGCGGCGAGTAGGCCCGAGATGGCAACAGGCGAGTTCTGGGCGCAGGCGGCCAGAGGCGAGTATCCACGGATTGATTCGATGAGGCGCCACAAGTAGTAAACCCAGATACCAAAAGAGCCTGCAGAAGTTGTCAGCATATACGTGTGGGATCGGGTCCGATGTGCTTACCCCAGCCGGCAGCCATCACGCCCAGCGCCAAAGCCGCCTCGCCCTTGAAGCCTTTCAATGGCACCAGTGGGTGCTTCACCACTGCCATTTCCACATACACGAATGCAGCGAGTAGCAGGATACTGACAATGAGCAAGACATACGTATACACAGTCTGCCAGCCAACGACAGCTGCCTGGTTCCACGCGAAATTGAACAGAATCAGGCCGCTTACGCCAGTGGCACATCCGAGGAAGTCGAAATCGGTGATGGAGGCATTGCTTTGCTCATCGGCTGGGATGACCACCATGGCTGCACCGATCATGCAGACACAGGTGATAGCGAGCGCGAAAAACGCCCACGGCCACCAAGCCAGCTGGGCGAGAATGGACGAGAATACCGCGCCGAGAGTCCATCCGGTCGGTGCTGCTGCGCCGAACAGTGCAAACACCATGTTCTTCCTCGGGCTGGGACCATACATGCGTCCAACGAGTGCCAACGCATTGGGAACCAGCAATGCCGGACCGATGCCTTGAAATCCTCTCGCCACGTTGAACAGAATGTCGCCGCTGTGGACTGCCACTCCGGCTACCACTGACCACACCGCGTACCACGCAAATCCAATCATGTACAGATTCCGGTGACCGTACATATCCCCCAACCGACCGGCGGGCAGGATGAATGTGCCCACCGTCAAGCTGAATGCTGCCGGGTACCAGCTCAATTCGCCTTCGTCCGTGACACCGAAGCTGCGGCCAATGATCTGGAGGGGAGCAATCGTCTGAGCCAGTCCAGCCAAGGATAGAAACTGTGCCATACAGATAACAAGCACAAAGGCGATTTCGCGGGTCGGTGAGAGTGGTACATTCATCTTCTCTTCGGAGGGAGATGCATCGTGAGTGTCGCCATTGGGACTCTCGTCGCCCACATCTTTCGACTGTCTCGATTTCTCCGTTCCGGACAGGGACTGTACTTCTGCTGATTGTGCCATGTTAGAAAAACCCTCCAATGTTGACGGCTGGCAGCAGAGTCTGGGGTCTCCAGAATCTATGTGCAGAGGTTGAGACGACTAACCTACGTGGCAGAAGCTGGTCCGGAGAACGAAGCACAATGATGCCGAGGCCGCATGTCGATCTCCTACTTGGGAGATTTTGTGTCTTGTCGATCAAGCCACAAATGTCATCACGCCATCCAAGATGGACTTCCTGTCAAGCTATGGTTGAGATCTCTCTGCATGGGCCCGCCAGCAGATCCGTGCGATCGTCTCTCAGCACCACAACCGCTCCGCCTACACGGGTTTCAGGCTAGATTCGAGCCCGTTTCGGCCAGCACACCTATCCGTAGAGTTGGTCCGCTTCGCCAAGCTTCCACAAGCGTCTGACTTTGTTATCGTTGAACTCAACCAGACCCTAAACAGACACTGCAGTATCTCATCATCAGCTATCCGTCCGCCATCGTTGTTTCATCGCGACGTTTTCCAGACCGACATGCTGTCATCGTCAAGCTTCTGTCGTGTTAGAGCGAAGGATTCCTTTATCGCCAACATTGGATGCTACCTTTGGCTATCAGCGGTATCTCGATGAGCCTCGGGAGAAGACGCCGTAGGAGCGGTCGCGATGTAGGTCATTACTACTGCAAGTCACTTCAGATTCTTTCTTTCGCTTGGCAAAAGCGTTGACGCTCCTCTCCGTACACTATATGCTATGGAGATTTCTGAGCGAACAATACCGGACACGGTTGATTACCTTGCAAGGCACTCTCCTGACCGAGTATGGGCTCGCTATCCGAGGTCAACGACAGCATTCAAGGATGGCATCTTCGAGAATGTCACGTATCGAAGCCTGGCCACTGCCATTGATCGCTTAGCATGGCACCTGGATACTCGATGGGGAAGAAATGAGAATACGACTCTGGAGAACATCTGCTATATCGGACCTTCGGATATCAGATACTTTGTTCTAGCATGTGCGGCAAGCAAGACTCGACGAACGGTAAGAGATGCGTTATTCCGTAGATCTGTATGCCGTCGCTGATTGCAAGTTAGGCCGTCTTTACCTCCCCTCGGAACAACATCGACGCCCACCTAGCCATCATCGACAAGACGGGCTGTAGTACGCTGCTCTGTGGACACGACAGCGTTGGAGGACCGGCAACCGCAGCCATCCTGGATGCTCGGTCGTTGCGAGCAGAACTGATTCCGACCCTGGAAGAGCTCTTACGGCCAGGTGAAGAGAAGCCATATACTCGAGATGCAACATTTGCGGAGTTGGCTCACGAGCCTTTCGTCATTCTTCACACCACCGGCACCACTGGGCTTCCCAAACCGGTGCCAAACTCCCACGGCCTCATCTCAACCATAGATGCGCAGCAACTCCTCCCTGAAGTCGATGGCCGAACGGTAGGTGCAAGGCAATGGATCGGCCGGAAAATGTATGCAGGCCTCCCGCCATTCCACTCCGCTGGCATCAACTGCTTTGCATTCTCCGTGTTCATGGGTACACAGCTCATCTTCGGACCCGCCGACCAACCGCCTTCGGTGGACATTGTTGATCGAGTTCTAGACTCTGGTATCGCTGATGCCGGCATCATGGCTCCTTCTATCCTCACCGAGATCGCGCAGGACGAGACCATTCTCCCGAAGCTATCACAGTGGCATTTCGTCTCATTCGGCGGCAGTGCCATGTCGACGGAAGCTGGAAACGCCATCTGGAGGTATACCAGCATCATTCAGATCCTCGGCTCGACTGAGACGTTCAATATCCCCGAACTGCCACCCCGGAGAGTCGGAGAATGGGAATACCACTGCTATCATCCATCGCTCGGGATCGAGTTCCGACAGCACGCGCCGGATCTGTATGAGCTCGTTTTCGTCCGCGATCCCGCCCTCGCCAAGCACCAGGGTGCATTCTGGACTTTCCCGGACGTGCAAGAGTATTCGATGAAAGATCTTTACGAGCCGCACCCGACGGAACCGAACCTCTGGAAATACCGCAGCCGGATCGACGATATCATTGTCCTCGCCAACGGTGAGAAGTTCAACCCCACCTCTGCCGAACAGCTCATCGCGGAGAACGAAGGGGTCAAGTCGGCTATGATCGTGGGTGCGTTGAAGGATCAGGCTGCGGTGTTGATCGAGCCGCAGAGTGAAGGTGATGCGGAGAGTCCCGAACGAAGATCGTCCGTGGTTGAAGCCGTACATGAGGCGAACAAGATCTTGCCGGCGCACGCCCAGATTCAGGATTCGCTGATCTGCGTCCTCAATGATCCGGATGCTTTTCTCAGATCCTCCAAGGGTCAAGTCCGCAGGGCACCGACGGAGGTTGCACTGAATATGGAAATCGAGAAGCTTTATCATTCTGCTGAGCAGAGGAGCGTAGGCGGGGGCGAGTTGGATTTTCGGGACGAGGAGAAGCTTTGCATCTCGCTACAGGATCTGGTCAGCTCGAGGTTTTTCGGCGGTAAAGGCGCTGCAGCTGATGTGGATCTATATGCGAGTGTTGGCTTTGATTCTTTGCGGACGCTTCAACTTATGCGGATCATCAATAACAGTCTTCGAGAGCAGGGCAAGTCGCCGAGAACGCTTGTCACGACGAGAACGATCTACCAGAATAGTACCATCCGAGCGCTTTCGTATAACATAATCGGCAACTTGAATGGACAAGATGATGTGGATGAAGAAAAGGCTTTCGGGAAGATGCAAGAGCTGCTGGACTGCTATACCGAGAAGATCGATCAATTGCGGCTTGAAGAAAAGCGTAATCGCGGTACTCCATTACCGAATCCCAAGAAGACCGTCCTCTTGACCGGCTCCACGGGGTCTCTCGGTTCCTACATCCTCGACGCTTTGATCCAAGACACCTCCACCGACGCCGTCATCTGCCTCAACCGTCCCGGAAAATGCTCCAAAACCAAACAACTCGCCGCCAACCACTCCCGCGGCCTCTCCACCGACTTCACCAAAGTGACCTTCATCGAATCTGATACCTCTCAACACCATCTCGGCCTCCCCTTATCACAATACCACCACCTCTCCCAAACTGTGACCCACATTATCCACAACGCCTGGCCCGTCAACTTCAACCTCCCCCTCCCCTCCTTCACCCCACAACTCGACACCTGCCTGCACCTCATCTCCCTCGCCCACACCGCCCGCCTCCACCCCTCCACCCTCTTCCTCTCCTCCATCGGCGCCGCCAACAATTGGCCCTCCACCTCCTCCGTCCCCGAACTCCCTCTCGACGACTTCTCCATCGTCGAACCCATGGGCTACGCACAATCCAAACACCTCGCCGAACGCCTCTTCCGCCACGCCCACCGCCGTCTGGCCGTTAACGTGACCCTCGCCCGCGTCGGACAGATCTGTGGACCGGTGCTCGGCCGCCGCGGCGAATGGAATCGCGACGAGTGGTTCCCCTGTATCATGCGCAGTTGTGCGGCCGTCGGCTGTCTCCCCGCGGATCTCGGGGCGATGGGGAGGTTGGATTGGATTCCTGTGGATGTTTTGGCGGGGATGTTGGGGGGTTGGACGAGGGTGGCACGGGGGAAGGAGGAGGAGGAGGTGAGGGTATGGCATTTGGTTAATCCGAATGCTTCCAGATGGGAGGATGTGGTGGAGGAGGTGCAAGGGTTTTTTGGGATGGATTTGGGGATGGTGGAATTTGAGGAATGGGTGAGGAAGCTGGAGGTTGTGGGTTTAGATGAAGGGAGGGAGGAGGGGAGGGAGGAGGTGGTGCCTGCGGCGAGGTTGTTGGAGTTTTTGCGGGATGTTGCGCGGCCGGGGGCGAAGAGGCCGGTGTTTGGTACGGAGAGGGCGCAACGGGAGGTTCCTGGGTTGAGGGAGATGGCCGAGGTGAAAGCGGAGTGGATTGGAATGTGGATGGGTCAGTGGGGCATTGGGCGAGGGTAGGGCCGAGGTTCGAGCGAGCCACGCTGGCGTGTCTATATGCCCCCTTCTGTCTGTGTTCACGGGTACACGGCACAGGCGAATAGAGTGAGCAAAATGAGTGGAAGTAAGGCGGACCAGCAACACGCTTGTAAATGTCCGTCTAGAGGTTGTATATCTTCGTTCCAGCCCAATTTGGTTCGGAATGACGATGTTAGCCGTTCGAAAAACGGCTATCCTGCCGAAGTGGGAAATGGTGGTGTAGCCCGATGTTCGTAAGTCGCTATGATCTTGGAGGTAGCACCATGCTGAGAGATCTGATGTAGCCTTGATGTCAGCGAAGGCTAGATCAAACGGCACTATGATGCCGGAAGATGCTCAATCCTGCCAGCTCAGTGCTTTCCTACGTGTACTAGATAAAGCCTCCAGCTCCCAGCTATCATGCCCGGAGACTGATGGCCTAGATCATTGGCGACACGGGCTATAACGGCAGCCCGCACCCCGATCGTTTGAGGAACATATATACATACCAGGCCTGTATCCATTCGCCTTGTCTGGTGCTCTCCAATACTCCCTCAGGATATGCCCTAGCGTCTAACCACTCGCTAGCCGATATCGACGCGAGCATGAGCGGCTTCAGTGGTCGGGAGTACAGAACACCTACGCGGACAATTTCTAAAAGGCTGAACCCCGATCGAGGTCCTTCTAGTAGACGCCATGCTTTTCTGGAATCAGGTCGAGTTTCCCCGACGTGTAGCTGAAGTGGTAAACACGCCTGACGGGCTGGCCTCTCGCTGGTCAAATACGGCTCCATTGGTGCTGATCCCAACGCCGTTCGCCACTCGACCTGTGAGCGCTACTAACCGTTCCGTGCCGTCCTTCTTCGTCTCGCGCACTTGGGCGGGAGGATCCGGCGGTAGAGCTGAATGGTGCCGTGGGTCAGGGTCTCGATATCGGTGGTGTTGGGCGGAAGGCTGTCGTCGGCGCCGTTGGTCGGGGGGCTGGTGGCTCGCCGCGCACGAGTGGGTGATGAAGTAGAGCATGTGGAGGGCAGTTCCAGAAGAAGAGTCGGAGGTTGAATAAATGGCGAAGGCGAGGCGAACTTGACTGGCAGGGTGGCAAAGTAGCGCTAGTCGAAGCTATGGCCGCAATTGCTGCCTGAGGGTAACTTTCACATGCACGACCGTTTCAGCTTCATAGGGCAGAAATCCCGTGAGACTGGCCACTTAATCACCAACAACGACATGCAAGTGTACGCAGAGGCATAAATAGCTATTGCAGCATTCCAAGAGCCAGCATCGAAGCGTAGTAACAAGCTTGGCCAAGATAGAAAATGTTCTCGTTCACTCTCACGGCGCTACACAAGTGAGGCACGAAAGCCACTTTGGCGCATACGTGTGAATACTAACTGTAGCCGCATTGCAACGCCTTTGATTGTCGCGTGCGCAACCCATTGGCAACTTCAACCTCGTCTTTCTCCATAGCGTATGCAGCAAATTCCCGGTCCAGACTCTTTCTCCTCCTACCAGCGTGCAAGAAACAGCATACGCGGGATGAGTGCCAGCATGCCTCCGAAACGCCAGTGCTCAGAAGCCTAGTGTATAGGGCGTCACTCGATGGCTAATGTCGGGCTGTTCACTCGCAAGTTTTTCGTCCTCCCATTCTTGGATCCAAAACATACTAATCATATGATAGAGGGGCGTAGCGACTGCGCGAAAGACACGGACGAGGAATATGAAGGAGACCCTGAGTCCCTTTCCGTGGCGGCCCAACGTTCTGCTCCGAAGCACATAGCCGGCGAGGAAAACGATGCGTAGCAGGAATCGGCAGGTCATGCTCCCTTCAAGAGGCTGAGAAGAGCCTGGTGCACTAGGTATTCGGTGAAGCGGATTCTGGAGTTATCTTCCGCTCAAATGGTCCCCCTTACGTTCGGGAGAGCTAGCAGTGCCTCTGGGACCAGGGAGATAATCTCGAGTTTGCATGTGTCTTGACACCAAGCACTTCGATTGATAAACTTTCCCACCTCCTGGAATCGTACCATCCAGCGCCGCTCGTCTGCATCTCCGCTTGCCAGGAAGGTAGAGACTACGAGGTGCTCAAGCTGGGAGTCGAAGATGAAGCCCAACCAGTGTGCCACCATTTTACTTCTAAGATCACCACACCAGGAGTCCTGAGAAACCCAAAAGCTTCGTGAAAGCCGTTAGGCTTTCTTCGAGTGGAAAAGAAGCATTTGCCTCGGATCCTGCATCTGTGACCGTGATAAGCGAGCAAATAACGATCTGGAGATCGTTGCCATGTTTCGCCCCCATGTGAGCAGAGTTTGGTCATTGCTTCTAAACAGCGATACATTTCAGTGACGGGAGTGATCAGCGCAGTAGAGGGCCAGCGGCTGAGGCAGCGCTTACGAGAGTACCAGGATGCGGAACTGTGAGAGTAGTAATCGGCCACACGCTGCCATATGGTTTTCTGGTGCACTCGTTATGAAGGTATATCTCTGGGTCGATTTGATCAAATCGACCACGGGAATCAATGCTGAAATGAATCTCGGCTTGGCAGCTTCCATAGCAGGACTGAATAGAAATATGAAGTCATATCAAGCTGAAATTTTGCGAGATGTAGGTGATTCCCTCTGTATATATCTGAGGTAGGTGGGACTCAACATGGAGCTAGAGAGATATGAGCGCGCGAGCATGGCTGTTGATCTAAAATCGCTTGGGAGACCTCCAGGAGAAGCGTATGGCGCCCGGCCTTTGTTGTACTTCAGCGAATCTTTTTGTTCAGCTTGTTGAACTCTGGCTGCTGACATGACCATGATCCTTATTATCAGCAGGCAGCAGGTCCAGACCTGTAAAGAGCGCCTCGATGGAGAAGTGAATGTTCGCACGGAGTAAACCTTACCCTTTTGCCTGCCGGAGCAACTTGTTCTCTTAACATGTTTGGTTGGAGTCTCTCAAAAAAGATATAAGGACAATGCCATTATATATTTGCGCTGCTTCACTTTCACCAACACATCTGACCCTTCACAGGCGGCAGACCCCACTTTTACCTTGAGTCGCACGCCGCGAGCTTGATATTCTGCTCAAGCTCAGTACTTACCGAGTCACGTCGACATCGAGGCCCATTATTGTTCGACAACATTCAACGAACGGTTCGACGCTCTCGCCTCTATCGACCGACGCAATGCCGAATTCCACCAAGCGCCAATTCGCGGCCGACGAGGACATCAGCCAGGAGCGCGTCGAGAAGAAGCGGCTCTTTGTCGACATTAACCATATCATCAACCGATTGAAGAGCGAGTACAAGGAGAAAGGCCATGAGTCGACCATGACGTTCAAGGACCTGGCAGACTACATCTCCCTCCACACCGAGCCGGCGAAAGCTGAATTGGCTAAGGCACTGAGCGGCAACCCGAGGGCGCAGATCATCCAGACCAAGAAGCCTCAGAAGCGCAAGACATTCACCAAAAACTCGTACCGGTATAGGCCAATCGTCCCAGCACACAGTGGTGACACCCTTCTTGAACTCCTCCGCCACTGCCCCACTGAGCAGCCTATGGGGATCTCGGTCAAAGACATCAAAGATGGCTGGGAAGACTGCGAAGGTGAGGTCGGCATGCTCGAGGAAGAGCACAAGCTTCTGGTCATCCAGGACAAGAACGGTAAGCCGAAGATGATCTACCCCGACGACCCCGACCTCTACCTCAAGAGCCACGATCCGACTCTCAATGGCAAGGCGAGCGGAGACTTCGAAGCTTTGTGGCGGACTATCGAGGTCAAGGACGTGGCGAAGATCCAGGCCGAGCTGAAAGAAGCCGGAGTCCCCATCACGGCTGAAGAAGTCCGACCAGATCCGGCGCATTTCGTTCAGCCAGGTCAGAGGCAGCGTCCCGGTAGAGGCTCGAGTGTGTTCAAGAGGGATGCATCTACCCTGACCAATGCGGCCATGTTCAGGACTGGGGCTCTGAGGGTTTACACGGGAAAGTAAGGAAGGTGGAGCTGTGTGAATGAGTAAATGGAAGAGGTCGGACCAAACGTTTGGGCTCGCTGCTGGATACGCTCTTTGAGGATAGAATTGCTAGTGGATGAGCATTGAGCGGCACCAATATGCACGGATGGATGCCAGGATGGACACCAGAATGATGCTCTGGCAGGCTGTGATATTACTGCATGATTGAAAATGGCAACGAATAGACTGCCAGTCTCGGTGTCAAATACGAGTCCTGTGCGTAACATAAAATGCTGGTTTTCATCGTCAAGTCTGAGCTATCCGATAGCCATTGTCGGCAAGAATATGTGGGCTCAACATTTGATAGGCATAGCTGACGGCTCTGATAGCTCGCCAGGTCTCGTATGTATGACTCGAAATCCTTGTGGAGGATGACATTTCTTTTCCATCATGAAATTCTATCTCTGTTTCAGCGTCAAGTTATTCCTTGCCATTCCAGGCAGTGAACCACTCGACCCGCATTTGAATACAGATGCTTTCCACATTCCGTACAGCGAGCGATAGTGATGAAAGTTGCACTCAGACTGTACAAAACCTCCAAATGCTAATATGACATTCCCCAGTTCTATTGTAAGCTTAACCTGCTGCCCGAACACCAGACGCCTAGGAACATCCTACAACTATCGGATTCATCGTTCTCTATTCAGAATCATCCTCTGAGTTTTCATCCCATGGCATCCAGAAACTTCCGACCCTCAGGACAGCAGCATCCGCAAAATCGCTGCAACTGTTCAATCTCATCAGCTGTGGCGAGATAGCCGCTGATTTCCAGGCCCCCCGACAGTATCCTAGCCTTACCGGCCCTACCCGTGCCCATGAGAGCGTCAATAAGGTCCCCAACAGTGACACCTTCGTCGTTCTTCACGGTCACATTAATGGGCGGGCCTCCAGTCTCACCCCGAATCGCAAAGGAGGCGCTGGTAGTTGGCGGCTGAGTGATGAGCATCTGTAGAAGGTCAGAATCTTCATCGACGTGGTACGGAAGAAGTATGTGTCTTATGAACCACAGCCGGTCTTCCAACTGGACAAATGGACAGGAGGAGCTGAATGGACCTTCCCTCGGTTTCTCCAGGCGTAGAGCTGGATTCAGCTCATAGACGCGTAGGATAGACAGCATGTCCTGCCCTGGTGCGATTGGAGATGTGGAATCAAGCTCGTCAAATGTGCTTTGGGATCGATCGTAGATGTAGCGGCGCGGTTCTTCATCCGTTGCTTTGAGAAAGCGAGCTTGCTGGACTTGAGACGAGCCTTTGGCGACGTTTCGGAAGAAGGTATTGGCCTGTACCATGCGAGACAGGTCTTGTGGGGAGAGGCTCGTCATGATTTGTTCTACGAGCTCGGCGGTGTTGAGAGCACGCTCCGCCGCTGGCGGTTTACCTGGTGAGTAGTTCTTTGAGGAAGCATAGGAAGGTGAGCTACGCTTGCGGGACTTTTCAACGGGCAAGTGGTCGGTTAGGCTGCTCGATGCAGCGCGCTTCTGTCTTCCTGTCATGATGTCTAGAGTAAGTCGTGGGTGTTGATACGACAGTCTATCTTGGACAGAGTGTTGATTTTGTTCCTTCTCGGAAAGGCCTCACTGGTGATCGAGGCTAAGGGTAAGAGGATCTAATGATAAGACACCCAGTATAGCCTATGCCTCTTATAGCGCTGGCATACTCGAGTGCACATACTCCAGCTGTTCACTAGGAGCCGTTGCGCATCGAGAACAACAGCATTGTATGGTGAGACAAAGACCAAGCTGTCCACTCGGAGCGACTTTGTATAGAGCAGAATAGCTTTGTATATCAAGACAAAGAATACCATTAGAAGACCGGCGAGGGGGATAAAGACAACAAAGTTGCACGTGCAAGTGTTCAGTATGGGAACTCAACCTGCACAACAAGTAATTCATTTCGATTCCAGGAAGCGTACTATCATTCAATACTCCGAAGCGGTAGACTACCTCAATCTCCTTGATATGAAGCTAAAGCTCTATTCATCCCCACATATCAGCGTTCCGTCTCATAAATATGTCTCGCACTCGTAGTATAATGAGCCTTGCCTTGCTTCACCTGCCATTGTATACTTGCAGAGAAATGATACATCTTCTCCATCAAAGGTGTGCTTTCCATCGCATTGAGAATCCACCCAAGCCATCTTCACCATGCAAGTGAGGTCAGTCGTTGACGGCCCCGTCAATCCCATTCAACACCTTGTCATCGGCCAGGATTATACCCTCATGAAGAACGCAGCAGTCGAACCACGCCCCATTCGGTGCGTGACCATTGCTTTCCAGCATGCTGACAACATCCCCAATGGTGATACCCTTCTCGTTCTCGACTTCAAGGAACTCCTTGTTGCCATCGTCGGTCAGCTGATACATCACCGTGAGCTCACTCACCAGTGGGCTCGCGAACTGCATGCTGCCGATGTCACGCTGTTGCCAGCGAGGATGAGCCCTGAGAGGAAGCTGTAGGATTGTTTGACAGTGGCTGCTGGCCAGCATAACGAAGTCCCATGCGTCCCTAGGCGACTCTTCGTCGTCAACCCGATGAATGATCGGGTTAAGCTTGTGGACAGCAATCAGACGCTCATAGTCCTGGAGAGGTGCCTCAAGGGGAGTGTAATGACGCAAGTCTCGCGCTTGCACCCCACAGACGTAAAGCATTGCTTCCGCTGACGAAGGTCTTGAGAAACGACGAATGTCAGTGAGCTTATTCGAACTCCGCATCAGATCGCGGAAGTCCTTGCAGACGAGTTCTACGGCGCCGAGGTCTCTGAAATTCTGGTACAGCATCAGTCTTTCGAAGAGCTCGGGGATTCCGAAGGCTCGATGTGCAGGCGATGGAGTCACTGGTGATATGGTTGTGCTTGAGCTCGTGGCTGTTTCAGGAGGCTTCTGGGTATCATTCGTGAAGTTCGAGTGCGAAATGGTGAGCGGAAGCAGTTGCGAGGATGACAATGAAGCTGGTGTTATCGGAACTTCGCTGCTGTCAAGCGCACGATTCTGTCTGGTTTTTGTCGTGCGAAACGTATATCGAGGCCTGCTAGCTTCAATGTTGGCGGAGGACTGCTCGTCGGAGGCTCTGTTCTTACGTTCGCCTGCCATGGCGAAGCTCCAGGGCAGTGTTGGGATGTGGTGAGATGAGAATCAATGGCAGAGAATACGTCGGGGAGTACGCTCGTCGCTTTGCTGAAAGATAAGGCTGTGGAATAGCCTTGCCAAGTGCAGCAGGTTGAGGTTCGTTACAGCAGAGAGAAGATGCTGCGACTGGGTAGCAGTACAGAGCAGGGAAAGCTTATGCCCTTGGTCTGTCGAGATTAATGAATGTCTGTGTTCGACCTTGTGCACCTGAAGAAAGTGACTTGCTCTACCAAGACCATTGATGTGCAGTAAAGCGTCGTAAACAATGCCATTGTGGGCCCCTGAAACAAAGAGAAGCCCGAAAGGCGACGCCCATGGGACAGCGGGTCAGGGGAGAGCCAACAGCGCTGCCGCTGGAGGCAGGCACGGCACCATCCGGCGGCCACGGTGAGACGGACTTCACTGTCTGTCCAAGCCTCCCAAGGACGCTTCTCTGGCAAATTTGAATCATGTTCTGTGTGTATACAAGAAGAAGCAGTAGCTGCAGAAGGCTTTCAAACGCATCGATAGTAGAAACGAGAAATTGAAGAGTGTTGTACGGAGAGGAAAGAGACCTGACATCGGCCTACTCTTGTATGCAAACCAGAAAGAGTGACATGTCATGATATTCAGGGCAAGCAAGCAACGCATGTTCCAGATGTCAAAGACTATTGTTGCCATCCGCAGGCATTTCCAAGCCGCGCTTTGACGCTTCTTTGATATGGCTTGCCATCAAGCCTCGATCAGCAAACAGGACGATAAGACCGTAATATTCGAGAAGAGTACCAGGAAGGCGATGACAGGACGCTTCTACTCGGCAGGGAGATCTGCGGGCCAAGAAAACTTTCGCGAGGATCCAGGCCTCCATTCCAGTATGGGTTGCAAGGCAATGAGTCGGTCTGCCCAAGGCATACACCATGTTGAGCTGGAAAGGATCATCTGATGTCGGGACGAAATGATGTTGCGCTCTGGCGGTGATAAGTTCATTCTCATTGGCTCCCATCACCATGTATAATCTTCTCTGGCCAGGAGCTTATCGAGCTCCAGAGTATCCTGAACTGGACTAGAACCATCATCTGATGTGGAATCATACGCATTCTTGGTTCCTTTCTCCTTATTGTGCCGCATTTTCTCTATGTAGATCTTGCCTGAGGCGGCCACCCCAGTATGCCAAGACTTTCACATGCGTCTTGGCATGAGAAACTCAACGCGCACTCGTGGGCACTTGGAGCCGAGATACAACTGGAATATCAGTCGCTCACACCGCATATAGTACGTCTAGGAGGTTGATGGAATGGGCTATGGAGTGATGTATCGTATGTGCCGTACCTGCCGTGGTAACGGATGTAGCTCGTTAGGCTGGCAATCCTGTGCCAATGCTGCTTTGCCGCATAGAGGCTCGACGCCACAAGAATAGCAGAAGCATAGGGGAATGGGTTGAAGTGAGTCTTCGTCCAGATTCTCCCGCGAATGATTCTGCACCGTCGAGCAAAGGAAGCTCCAGCATACAGTCCACATCCTGGGACAATGGTTGGGGTGGTAGACCCCGTATCCCATCGTGTCCAAGGAGCTATCGTCACTATAAGCTTGAGTGAGATACTGAAATCAGCCCTGGCTGTCACTTCGAACAGCTGAGTCTGAAGTTGCCTAGCGCATGGAAGCGGCTTTGATTTGACGTTCGATCCGTGGACATTGGTACGCTTCAGAGGCACGTCTTGATCCAGAATCGATGTTAGTAGTACGGTTGACCACAGCCTAGATAGTTTGAATCATTTCCAAAAGATCTGTCTCAGCGATCAGGACCCTGTATGGAAATAGGAGTGCTTGCCTTGCCGCTGTGTGGTGGAATCAGTGGTGTCCCTGACATCTGGTGAGGAGCAGGGGACATACTGGGCACCACCTCGCATTCAAGTCTTATTGTATCTCGGCTTGTGGCTCTGCTCCGTAGATCTCGTCGCCGGATAGCGATGTAGACTACTAATGCGTGGTAGAGCGCTGCGCTCGGAAGCCTGGGGTCAGTGAGTACTTGTTCCATAACACGCCATCACCCGAGCAAAGGCATGTACACTCCTGCAACGTCAGCTCTGCTAAAACACAGTGCTGGAGAACGTCGAGAATGGAAATGAAATACACAGCCATAGTCATCGGCGGGAGTCACGGCGGCAAAAGCCAGCCAAGAGAAGTTTTCATTTCATTCCTCGCCGTTCGCCTCCCTCTGCTCCCAGGACGGCGACTCCGGCCACAGCCGAAACACCTCCTCCCAAGCAGCACCAGAACGCTGGCAGCCCGACGAAGCCCGGCCGGCAAAAATGTCCGCCACACGATTGCCCTCGCTCCAGTAGTAGTCACTGTGGCCCGGGACATACCACATCTTCACCTCACACCCTTTGGCCTCCAGGCGTCGGATCTGGTCCAGGACGTGCTGGCCGAGAGTATCGCCGCGCGGGATGGTGCCACGGCGCAGATAGCCGACTGCCTTGATGGCGGTGATGCAGTCGCTGGTGAAGTGGTCGAATTGACCACAGAGGAAGTCGTTGACGGCGTCCAATGCTGCCGAGATGGCGTGCAGCTCTGCCCTGTTGGGGTCTGCGATGGCGCCGAGAGCGAATCCTTTTCCGAACCAGGCGCCACTCTGCCGGTCGAAGAAAGTGTAGGCACCGCCTGTGTACGGGCCTGATTCTCGTACTGATCCGTCGGTGAAGATTTGCAGCTGGCGCTGCTGTGGTGGTGGTGGTGGCGGCGGGGGCGGCGGTGGTGGTGATGCTAGTGGTGGTGGTGGTGGTGCCATCAGGCTGTCCATGATGTCGTTGTGAGCAGCAGAGAGGTTGATTGGAGCGTGAGTGATTGTTCCAGACACTGGTGACCTCTGTTGTTGCTAACAAGAAGGACAGCAGCAAGTTGGATCAGACATTTTGGTATCCTCACCTGCAGGTTGTCACCTGGTGTCCGCGAACCCCTGTTGACCGTTGAAGGTCTACTCTGCAGGTTGTACAATCACTCTGAGATACACATCATGGACTGTACTCCTGATCCTTCTATGGAGGCGGAGGAATACTGTTTAATTGATACGCATAGTGTCTGCTGAATGCTTCCTCACGCGTCAAATGGCCTAGCTTGGAGATGCTCCCGTGTGTCAAGTTGGTCTTCTCGTCGACACAGGGATACTCCAGCATGTATACGTGATGCAAAGTTACAGGGAAGTCGTAAACAATGTTCCGAATCTCGGGTGGCAATGGGCTGAAGCCAGACTGGTTCTCGCTGGACTTGACGTTACCGTACTGGAGATCCGGACCGACGTTGCCCTAAGTATCTCTATTGCTTATTGAGAGGCTGTGGTTTCGCTATTGTTGGCAAGGTCCGTGGAATGTGTGGTATAAGAACGGATCTCGAAGCCTGACATGAAGCTGAGGGTACATTTACGTACAGCCACACATCATAGCAGCGCTTTCGGCAAATGAGAGCGTACAGATGCCCAGCTACTCCAAGCCGCTCAACCAAGTAGCGCACAAGGCCCATTCTACGAGGTGCCAATCAGTCGCTCACGATCGGGCTGAGAGATAAAGGTATGGTTAAAGCAGGCTACATTTCAAATAGCGTTATCTCATGTCTGTAGCCGCACCAGTATGTACAAGCGAAAGAGACACGCCCAAGACGAGACTGCTGCTGTGATATCGCCGTTTCAAATATGACAAGCCAGCGAGACTGCTTAGCCTCATCAGCCTGAATACCTACTATCCTTCAATTTAACCAGTAAGGCGATAGAAGGTCCACCGTCGCGCGGAACGTCCTGTTGACCAGCCGCAGTCTCCTCCGAGCTGCCCGCGGGATATACCTGAATGTTTCTTGTCTGAACTCGTCCATGTTGAGCAAAGCCGCGAGGGGATGCATGCGATAGTGGTCAGTCTCCATCATTTCCTCGTAGATGTTTCGTGGTGCGATAACGCGATCTCTAACCACAATATGAGTTGGAAAACGCTCGCCCATGCTCCGGTGCTTCCAGATTGCCCGGACGATATCTCCCACTGTAACGCCATCAGGGTTCAGGACGCCTCGTTCGGAAAAGGCGCGAACCTCTCCACACTTGTCGTAGCCACCGGCGTTGTAGGTGATCCACGCTACTGGTATCGGCGGCATGGTGATGAACATGGAACAGGCGCTGGACTCTGGGGTCATGCGCCAGATGTCGAAGTCGATTCTTCAGCTCGAGTCGTTGTAGCGTCCGGCGAGCAGGGTCATGTCGGAGGCTCTATGCGGGAACACGATGTCATTGACAATTAGCGACCTTGATACTGCAGTCGGGCTGTGTGGCCATGCCATGCAGGCTCCAGCAGCTCGGTCGATGGAGCCTCGACGACAGTCTATGAGCCAGGTACCGGGGCCCTCGCTCGGTGGCCGGAGGAAGAGTTCTTGTTGGATGTGAGGGGATCCCATACTGGCCTGGCGCCAGAATCTGCACACTCGTGTGTCGGCGAGAATGTCTTTGGCGGGGAGGTGGAGCAGAATGTTCTCGAGCAATTCTACCGTATTGAGTACATGCTGTGAGGAGGCCATGTTGGTGTTGACGTGCGCGATGAAGCACAGACGGCGAGTGTCTGTAGTAAGAGGCGCAGGAGGGAGGCAAATAGCAGCCTCACGCAACCTGGACCCGGCAACGGTTTGCCAAGACTGACGTTGTCAGGGGTCCACCCGCCTGATCTTGGAAGTGAGGTCGAGAATGATATCTCAAACGATGCGCTTATCCTGCTTGACGACTCAGATTCCAAGTAGCTCACTGTACAGCGCAACGGGTACATCGTATACCCCGTATTGGAGACCATGAGCATCTATTATGAGAGGTACCCAAGCTAACCGCCTTTTCTGCATTAAGTGACACCGATCGAGCGTAGGAGCAGGAAGCATCAAGACTAAAGATGCTCGAGAGGTATGGGACGCTTTCCGTTGGTGGATACTTGATATACCGTCAGGTCCAGCAATGACCTCAACGCCTCTTGGAAGTGCATGCCGCAGGGGTTTGACCGATCGGCGGACATGGTGAGAATATCAAGCAACAACAGCAGTTGTATCTCGGCATGGGTTCTTCCCGGGGATATCGTATGAGCCAGGCTGATGGATACTATAGGACTCACCCTCATCAATGAGACCAAAGGCGTTCAATTGGGCGTCTTCAATGCGTCTCTGCCTCCTTCCAATGTCCCTACCTGCTCGACCAGATTTTCTTCTTTTTGTGAAACCTCATTAAGCACCATCCTCCCGCACTATCCTGGAGATCACGCTGTTCAACAGGCGAGGTAAAGCGCAGAACGAAACCACCTCTCACAACGATGAACTTGTTTCACGTCGAGCCCTGATCGATGCGGATTTCAGTTCACGCACTCATACGCCTCAGCACGATGATAAATGACTACAAAGCACGGATAAGTCGAACCACATCGGAAGCTAGGAGCCGGTCGACCTTACGCATTGATCTACGACAGATCGCGACGATGAAATGTGGGACTGAACTTCACAGACACAGCTTGACACATTACAACAACGTAACATGACTGTTTGCTTCACCGGAAACATAGTGTCAAGAGAGCAGCGGACTGATAGCAAGGGTGTCGGGGTAGCAAGGTCAAGGATTCCGCCTTTGAGACTTCATCAGTCAATCAAGACTGCGCCGGACCAGCGCGTTACGTAGTGGCAGAAGGGGAAGTGCTGCGAGCAAGGGAGGGATACATCCAGCCCGTACCTCTTTAGGGAATCAATGTCATGGTCGACCAGACTATCAAGAGAGACCTAGTGATCAAGATATATAGACCCTTAGAGCCAGCGAGCCGCACCACATGCCACACCTTGACAGACAAAAGTAGGGCCAGTGTCGGGGCGTCGGATACCCTTTATTGGAATTGGTAAGGGACAGACTGGAACGCCACAGCAGACCAATACAAGCTTCGGCACCACATTACGCGTGTTATGACAGCTTGCGTCAATCGGCGACATCACTGTTCGTCTCGATATGAATATGGGCTGGGTATCGTCGGTCAGGCCGAGAAACATTCGCCTCCGAGGGTTGGCGTTCGGTACAAAGTGCCACAGCTCTGCGAAGACGCGGGCATTGCATAGCCTCCAAAGCGTATCTCGTGGCTTGGCGCATCAACGACGAAAAATGAAGAGTGAAAGGATGGTGATCGGAGACTCTGAGGTCGCGTTTCCAGCCTGGCAGAAAGATTACAGACACCGGTGTTGTGGTGCGCACTCCTCAAGAGGACCGTCGAGAGCCGGGAGAAGCAGAGAGTCTTTGATGTTCTTTTGTCACGGAACAAACGATGAGATCTCAGTCTAGGTTTCATTAGTCGGGTGGTTCCACTCATGGCAGGACGGAGGGACATGGTCTGGAACCGCGCATCAGATTGAGACACCCGCTGTACGCGTCTGAGTGGTCACCATATATGGTCTTCAGCTTCGATTGAAGGCTTTGAAGGGTAGAAGCTTATCGGAGGACCCAAAAGGATCACGCCGACGCATCTGGACCTTGATTATACCCCTGAACGCTCATAGACCGGGGACAATGAAAGATAACGCGATCGGGACAAAGCGACCGGCCAATATGAGCATCCGCTCAATCTCGATCAGTCACGCGTTTCTTTGTCATGCTGCCTACCCAAAGAGATCGTTCCAAGTCTCAATGCTGCACTAGAGTCCTAGTCTTAAGCAAGCATCAATTGCTAGACAATTGTCGGCTAGCTAGGAATGGCACAAAAGCGCAAAATTCCCTATGGGAAGGGTGAGTCGGGGGTCGACGCCAAAAAGGCAAACATATCAAAACGATCTATGGCGGTGGCGATAAGGCGTAGTGCTCGCTTGGCAGAAAAAGGCGCAGGGGCAGCGCTCTCGGATGAGAAAAGCTATAGAAATGGGCCTGTCACTACTCCGGAGCCTAAGGATGAAGATCAACTCGTAAATTATGCTGATGAAGCACAATCCGGCGTTCGAGCACAGCCTACGACTTCACCTTCGTCGCCACTTGCTAGGCAAAGTCCGGATATCTGCAGTCCCGCCTTCGCACCACTAATGGCCCCTCGATCGCCTTCGGAATCCGGAGATCCACCGTTCTTCGACGATACAGCTTTCAGCAACCCTGACGGCATCTTCCAGTCGGTCGAAGAACTCCGGGCAGAGGTACCGATACAAGCATTCCCGGATCCTGACTCGCCACCGTCAAGAACCTTCACCACTCCCGAGCTTTGCGCCAATATCTTCGTATATCTCAACCCATACGAGCTCATCTCCGTTTCAAAGATCTGTCGCCAGTTCCGAGCCATGGTGCGGGATACACCCGAGCTGCAAACAAGATTTTGGTTGCGCGCAGTGAAGTCTGTGCCTAAGACGTATACCACCGACTACCTTCGACAAGGCTTCCAAGAAGTTCCACCTGGCACCAAACGAATGCGGCGATGCAAGCGTTATCCCGAAGGTCGAGGTGTACTCAACGTCTTCATCCTCAACTCAATCCTGTTCGACCCCCCTCCACCTAATAAAGACAGTCGTCGTAAATGTCCTCTCGAAAAGTTCGTCCTCGAACGCCAATACGGAGCCCGAGTCAGTCTGAGAAGAACACTGGCCCTGTTCGCAAATGAAAAGAGAATGTTTCTGACGCAGCCCCCGGTGAAGCGGGTCAAATTTGAGTATATCAATATCCGTGGCGTGGAGAAACTCAGTATCGTAGAGAATGAGGGGGGTGTGAAGCTGGGGCATCTGCTGGAGCAGCTTCGGACGGATGATGAGCTGAGGGAGGATATGCCGCCTGGTTCGATGCTACCTGGTGTTTTGGGCGGCAAGGTGGAGGATATCATCTTGAGTGAAGCACAGGCTGAGGAACTGCATGCGTTCTGCGGACAGCATTGTCAGAATGTGGAGCTGGAAGAGAAGGGAGATGTAGAATTTGCAGATGTAGATGGGAATGATTGAGTAGGAATGGAATTCTTGGGGCAAAGGCCATCACCAATGTTACTGTTAAGTGGGCATAATGATAAGCTGGCTCTGGTCATGCAGGTTTGCCGTTAGCTGCAACGGTCAATCCGCGTGAGGCAGTATAGCAGAATGTCACTTCAATCATGCTGCGCAGTGAGCGACGTTACAAACAATAACGACGACAACAACAACAGCACCAACAACCACTATGAACGACAGCACGTTTGCACTAGCAATCGCGGTGGCAGTTGCCGTATGGCTTCTGCCACCGGCCACCATCGAAGACGATGACGGATGATCTGGCAGGGGAGGAAGAGGAGGAGAAAGCGGAGCGAAAGGTGGATTGGGGGGAGGTGAGAAAGGGCTGGAGGGGGTTGCAATCATGACTACCTCTCGACGATCTTTCGAGCGTCCCTCTGGTACCCGTGGGTTGCTACGGTTTTCAAAGTGATCTCGTACCAAGCTGATGCAATTCACAGACAGGAGATCGGAACATCGATATCGCTTCGGCGTCTTCGGGCTTCAGCGGGTGGATATGACCTGCGCACTTCTGGCCGACCACCAACGCTTGACTCTACCACAGCCGGAAGACAATGCCACGAGGTTCGTGAGTGAACCTTGTGAAGATCTCGCAGACACGAAACGGAAAGATCACTACGGCTTTGTCAGTGTTCAGGCAAGTATCTTGTGTGATAGGTGCGCGAGCTCTCACCGATATCTGACTCCAAATGAACCAGAATACAACGCCACGAGGCTCGTAGTCGGGGAAATGTGAAGTGGGCGAACAAAGAACCATGCGGAAGCTGGCGAGGACAAGTGCACCGCAGCAGGCTGCCTATTCCGGAATACTGGACAAAGAACCACCACACTTTGACGAGCGAGATGTGAAGTTGCTATCCCGATTCTTGTCAACCTAGAGCAAGAAACAGTCACTCGCTCGGCAAGATGGATCCCCATTTCGAGAATGGCAGTCCAGCGACAGAGTTGTCCTTTGGTGCGTTCGGTGTGGACATCGATACAGGAACACCAACATCACCTGCTCGCTCGACCACATCGCATAAGCCGGTAGACTTCGAAGGCACGACTCCAGTCAGCCCAGCGAATGTACTCCCAGCCATTCCTGAACAAGCACTCGAAGTCGAAGCCCCAAGCCTGCAAGAACCTGAGCCAACAACGCTACATCTAGTCGCCATTGCCATGAAGTATATGGTATATATCTTTCTGATTGGGATGGCTGTCGATTTCGTCATGTCCGCGAGGTACCTCCAGTATCTTCCCACCACCACAGTCCCAAAAGAAGTCGACTGTCCGGTACACCGAGGAGATCCAATGCGCCAAGGCCTGCTCCCAGACAGGTATCAGGAAGGGTTTGGCAAAGCGGCGTGGCACTTCCCCAAACACTGGCCAACCTGGTTGAACGGCACAGTCTTCCAGGATCCTGCGGACTTTTACGCTTCGCCGGCCGATGCCAGACAATTGAAAGAGGCAGCCAATACCGCAGCCACCCCTGGTTTCCAGAGCCTGATCAAGCAAGAGGGTTTCCAACCATTATTCAACGCCATATCGGATCTGAATGCTGAGTCGACGTCTATGTCCGTCTGTCTGGGAGGAGATTTAGGCAACGACCGCATCTCAGTCAATCCGTCGATGTCGCTGTCTTGTAAGAGCAAGATCTTCTGGCATTGGAAAGCTATGCAGAACTTGGCACTAGTGCTCGCCAACACAGAAAGCGTCGTGCAGACCAGCCAAACAGTACTGGCTGAGATCGAGAGTCTGAGATCCATCTTCGCCACAACCAGGGGTGTGATCCGTCGACTGCAGAGAGAGTTGGGCCGTAAGATCAAGAAGACTGACGAGGACTTCGTGCGTAAGGCTCACGGGCGGGATGCGATGAATGATGGCTCGCTCCAGACTTTTCGTGCGCTGCATTCGTACAACGAGACCCAAGACCGGTATCTGCACCTCACATGGCTCGACCTCACGTATACTGCTCTCGAAGGAGTACTGAGTTCCCGCGAACTCCAGATGAAGCAGATCATAGGCACCATCGAGACATACGAGCTCACCGAAGCTTTGGCAAGCATCAAGCACGGCATCTCCGCGTCTGCGTTCCAATACGCTCGTCGAGGCATCATCGACACTCTTCCGTACCGTAGCTCCCAACTCCTCAAGAGCCTTCAACGGAATATGACGAGTAGTGCTCAGCAAAGCCTCCACCATGCTGCATGTTCATGGATGCACAAGCATGCGCCACTGCACCAGAGTTGTACCTGTGGGGAGACGGAAGAGGTACCACCGTGGCGGATCTGGTTGGCATCGAGGGATCAAATGGAGCGTTGGACGAGACAGAGGCTGCGGCATCGGTTCTGGAATCAGACGAAGAATGTGAAAATTTGGTTCGATGATAGCGTCGAGGCGGGTCAGAGGACGGATGAGGCGGAGGTCAAGCAGAGGTCGCCGGATATCAGGACAATAAAGTTCTGTAGAGACCTGGAAGAGGAGGAGAATCGTTTGCGACACTCATAAGGTTGCGGCGCATGGTGTTTGACCGCATGTGAAAGAGGATGGATTTAGAGTTTGAGCTAACGGTGCGATGAAGTATTTCTTGGGCTGCGTCTTGCGGACCACGTTCGCTTGAACACCACACATCCTGTACGTGCATTGAGCGTCTCGAGTTTGCACTGAGTATTGGAGAATTGGGTGCCGCATATCGATTGGTCTTGTATCCTCGACCTGTGAGTTACACCACCCATCCTGTTCCCTACTATGACTACTCTGACGGCACAGCCAGTATTAACCGCTCACCACTGCATGACGACTCTAGCGATATTGCACTGAACAAGCTCAACATGGCCAATTCCGACAAGGCCACGTCCAAGAAGGCCTGTCTGCACCTCTACCCGGTCTATCAGTACCCGAACGCCGCCTATCCCCATGACGCCAACGATGTCCTCGACAGCGGGGACAACTACTCCACTTATCCACATAGTGCACCAGGCGAACACCTTTTCAGCATCGCCGAGCTCCGCGCCATTATCTTCTCCCACCACGACGCCGCCACCCTCTTCAAATTCCGATGCTTCTGTCGCTCATGGCACGCCACCGTTATGGGCGACCCAGAGAACCGCCAGAAGCTTCACTTAGCACCCCAACCGACGCCACCACCATGCCTGATGGACGTAGTCCTCCAGAGAATCACACTTCGGAACTCTCAGCCAAGGCAGAGGAACACGTCTTCGAAGCGGCTCCTGTTCCAGGGTCCCGCCGCCGTGCTGAATACGGCCATGTCGACTCGACTCCTGGAGCGGACGTACTCGACCCACGCCTTCCACAGCCGATTCACCCGCTTCTCCGCCCTCCTCACCATCCCCAAGTCCCTCATCGACGACGTCGAGTCCGAAGACATCGGTTACAACATGCTCGTCGTCGACCCCCCGGCCACCGTCGTCTCCTTCTACATCGACAACGTCTCCTCCCCACTCTGTCTGGTCCCCATGTCCGGCCACGGCATCGTCCGAGGCCGCGTCACCAAGACCCAGGGCGTCACGGTCGGGGATCTCCAGAAGGCGGTCAAGGCCGAGCTCCGTTCACACGGGAACAGCTACACGGCCCGCAACGCTGAAATGAAGCTCGTCTTCGAGAACACCATCCTCGTGGCCGAGAGGGATATTGCCGAAGCCCGGCCTCAGCATCTCCGCTGGGCGAAGATCCAGAAGGAACAGCTTCGCCTGCAGGAGGAGAAGCGCGCGGCGAAGCAGGCGAGGATGGAGAAGGCCGCGAAGGCCAAGCAGGCGAAGCCCGAGAAGGCGGAGCGGGCCAAGCAGGCGAGGTTGGAGAAGGCGGAGCGGAACAAGCAGCGCCCGGGAACCGGCGACGAGCTTCGTACGGCGCGCAATGCCTCGCTGCGTTCGGCCAACGTCGATCGGAAGGCGACTTTGCGTCCACGCAAGCAGAAGAATTGAGTACATTACGACTAGATCGATATCGACGTTTGCGTCTTTGGATATCGGCTGGAGAATAAGTGGGGATACGATCATGAGATGAGCTTAGGAGAAGTATCTCCAGGGGCAAGACAAGGCTAGGCGAAGTGTATCATTGCGAGCTCATGGACGCGGAAGCTTGGTTGTACTAATTGTCCTTTTTTGCTACTTCGCCAGTTAGCCTTGCCCAAATACCATGCTCTTCCTCCTGTATATCCAGTCTATGCCCCAGCACTCCAGGTGGCGATTCCCATCCCCTGCCAACCGAGTGATACTGGTGTCCAGACGGTGGCCGCCAGCTGTTCTGCCACCGATACGAATGCCACAATTGTAGCTGGCGCATCAGGAAGATATCTCCACGTTCAGGCCAACTTGAACCTTGGACAATGGATACCAGCTCCACTAGGCTGGACATGTCGGTTGTGATTTCTGATTCATCATGGCTACCGTGCCCTGTAGGCCTGGAAATCGTCAGGAAGGGGAGAAGATTTCCGTCCCAGTCGTCAAAGGATAGGTGTAGGTAACATGACGATTATTCAAAATTAGGCGCAGACAGAAATTTCGCAAGATATGTTACGGAACAGTCAGAGATGATTCTTGACGGCTCGATCGGCCCAGACACTGTTAGCAGTTCGAGGTAGCACGGGTAGAGCAGATCAAATAGTTTAGAGAGCTCGCGGCAATACTACTTTTTGCAAATGTTTGTGGAATCATCCTTAGCTCAACCCACACCGCACAGCACGGCTCAGCCGCTGCGCTCGCTTGTCACTCTCCAACTACTGCCTTTTCATACCAAGCCAAGCAGCATTCCCTTCATCGCCCTTCACCGCGTTGGCATCAGAGTCTCCCAGCCTCTTGTTGAACCTGAGTTCAGTAGTTTTTGGCGGGGTTGCTATGGGAACCTAGCACATAGCTACGCTTGTGTAGACTCGAGCCACCTACCACCTGTGGCTGCAGTCAACCTGCATCTCAGCAATCGTATCACGCTTCGTGGCCTCCGGATAGAGTGCGATATCAATCCAGGATATCGCCGTCTGTGATAGTGAAGGTGGCGGTCTTGGCGGCGGTGGTGAGAGAGAGGGAGGCACAACATGCTCGCGAAGAGGCAAGATATGAGCGGGAGATATAGATGGTTGCAAGGGGGATGAGGGGTTAGGGAGATCGGTATACAAGTGCTTTTTCCAGAGTTCTGCTACCCAACAATGCATACCCCATCCACCCCCCATCGGTTAGTACACCCTCCGATCAGTTAGGCCACTTTTTGTCCAAAACCTGCGTGAGCTAATAGAGATTCTTGCCTGCCTCAGGCAAGAAAGACCAAGAAATTACAAATTGTACCTAGCACTGCGGGTGCATCCTCCCCATCGAACAATCCACCCCAAATCTTCAAGTCGACAAGCCTGTACTCCCTACACCAGAATTCCGTCAGCCATCTCCTCAAGTTGTCAATCCGTGCGAGAACAAGAAGGAAGAATATTAAAATAATGACCTACCCAAAACCGCATCCCCCACCACAGTCCCCAACCCACCCACGCCCACCTGCTGCAAGATCACAAACGCCACACTCGCCACCGGATCCTGCGTCACCGGCACGATCGTCTGCACCACCTGCAAGAACCCCAAAGGATTCGATACCAGCGTCCCCGCATCACCACTACCCGAAGCGCTCTGGAGGATGTTGAGGGTAGCGATCAGATCCTGGGCGTTGAGGGCCTGGACGGCGGTTTGGATGGCGGGGAGGTTGGTGAGGGTGGCGAGGGAGCCGAGTTGAGAGAGGTTGAGGGCGGAGAAGAAGTTGAGGAGGGCGAGGAGGGTGCCGAGTTGGCTGAGTTGGGTGGCGGTCAGGGCGGAGGCGAGGGGGGTGGAGAGGGCGGAGCGCAGGGTGCTGACGATGGTGGCGAGGTTGGAGGGGATGGGGAGAGGGGTGTTCTGGGACGTGAGGTTAGTTGTTAAGCGGCGGAAGAATGGGAGAAACGGTGGCGCATACGATGTTCATGAGGATGGATTGCAGGCCGAGGCCGGAGGTGCCGCTGGTGAGGCCTGAAGTGCCGCTGGTGAGCCCCGAAGTGCCGCTGGTGACAGAGCTGAGAGGGTTGGTCAGCGCGTAAATGCCAGCCTGACGCTTCACCGTGCCAGCAGAGACGCCAGCCCCGACAGCAGCACCGGCGGCGGCGGAGACCCCACCAACGAGACTGGACGGAGCGTTGCCCGGAAGGGATGGGACAGACGGTGGGGTGCCAGAGGTGGCGCCGCCGGATGCGGCGGTAAGGAGAGCCACGATTTGACCCAGAGCATCGGCCAGCTGAGAGACGATCTGGCTTCCGAGCTTGGTGAGGGCATCGAGTGAAGTCAGCCCCGGGACGCCCGAGACGATGGGAAGATCGTCCAAGGTCAGATTATCGAGAATGCTGGTTGGGAGAGCATTAGGGAGGAGAGATCCGAGGTCGCCGATCGGCAGGTCGAGTGGGAGACCTGCTGGGAGCTGGTCGAGGACACCAGTGGGGAGTTCTGAAATGGGGTCGGAGATCGGGAGGTTGCCTGGGATGCCGGAAGGGAGGGTGTTCAGGATGCTGGAGGGAAGATCGGAGACGGGGAGGTCGCTCGCGAGATTGGTTGGCAAGGCCGGGACGCCGGTTGGCAGGCTTGCCAGAACTGTGAGAGCACTGAGAACGCTCTGTATTCCGGGGACGTTGGCATTTTCTGGCAAGGCGGCGAGCGAGGAGATGACGCTAACTTGGGCCAGCGGAACTGCGGTTTGGAGGACGACGTTCAGGACGGATCCCGTTGGCAAGCTTGACAGACCTGGGAGGTCTACGCTGGTCAAGGCGGCAACAGCGGTCCCGACAGATTCCGTAGGCACAGCAACAGCTGGGTGAATATCATTAGAAGAAGATATGGTGTAGAGTGCTATCTTCACTCACCTGGGACCGCAACAGGAGTGACAGATGGGGCTGTGATAGGGAGCGAGGTCGACAAAGAAGGCTGTAGCCAATCAGCGTCCCTAATCAACTCAACTCTTTCTGAGAATGGAATTCCCTAGCTTACCAGCGCACCCGATGAGAACGGCACATTGGAGAGAACGCTCGCCACAATGCTCGATGGATCCAGGCTTGGAACAGCGACGCTCGAGCTCGGCAGTCCGATGGGTTGGAAGGCTGAAGCCACGGATGCTGCACCTATTGCCACCTGGCTAGAAGACACTCCGGCGAGGTTGGGAAGTGAAAGACCGCCGGGAAGTTGTGGGGCCATGATGGGCGAAGGCTGGTGAGTCAGGAACGTATTCCTTCTGCTGAAACGAATCGGGTGTCGACGTGGAGTTGGGGAGAAAATGCTAGTAAAGAGTGGATTGGCCGTTGCTTGCTGAAGGCTAGACAAGCGGGATGGTAGTGATATAAGTGCGGATTCCAGCCCAGATCATTCTCCATACATTCTTCTGCCTTATTGAGTAGCCTGAGACGCCGGAAATGTGAGGGCATTGACATAGTTAGTGTGGCTCGATCCCCAGATGATGTTATGCTCCAGTAGGCCAGCGTTGGTGCAGATGGAATTCGGGGACGGCGTGACTATAACGTCCCTTGCGCCGGATATGAGGATCACAATACTTCGGCATGCCGAGCCAGGATGCCGGGCGCGAGTCTTCCAATTTCGAATAGGATTCTCATGAACATATCCCGTCACGGCGATGAATCGGGGCGTGCTCGGACCTTGTGGGGCACGACCTACATCAAAGGCATTGCGGACACCTAGCAGCATTCCGTAATAAGAACACAAGCAAAGGCAAAGAGAGATCGATCACGCATCTGCCGAATACCGCGATTGCGAGCCGCCCTATCCCCATAGAGAGTACATTTACATTCACCCTCACTGCCCCACAGCCTTGATCTCCTTCTGCTCCACATCGCCCATCTTGAAGACGATCTTATGGACCTTCCGCTGCTCAAAGTCCTTGTAGGCCTGCGGGGCATCCTCCAACGGCATCGTCTTCCCGCACAAGAAGGCCACCTTCTTCTGCTCCTGCACCAGCAAGGCCAATGCGTCCTCGAAGATGGAGCGCACGGGACATCTGCCGAAGGCCATCTGGACGTTTTTGCCATACAGCATCAACCCGTTGACCTCCCACTTCTCGGTGTGTACGCCGATGGAGCTAATGGCGCCCCAGGGACGGATCATGTCGAAGCAGAGGTTCCAGGCGTCGGCGTGGCCGACCACTTCCATGACCACGTCGGCACCGCGTCCGCCGGAGGCGTCTTTGATCTTCTGGACGGGGTCGTCGTGGAGGTTGATGGGGATGGCGCCGATGGATTTGGCTTGTTCGAGACGTTCGGGGACGGAGTCGATCGCGTAGACGGTGTCGACCTGGGCTCGGATTAGCATTGTGGGTCACGAAAGGCTGGGGGATTCGTGCTCGTTACCATGGTCAGGGCGGCGGTGATGGCACAGATACCGACCGGCCCGCATCCCACGCATACGACGGTATACTCCTTACGATCCCGATCGGGTAGGTCCTTGAGATACCGTGCGGCGGCAAAGTATCCCGTGGGGAAGATGTCCGCCATGAGCACAAGCATCTCCTCAGGTATGCCTTTGGGTGCTTTCACGAATGTCGTCTCTGCGAGGGGACAGCGGACATACTCAGCCTGGCCGCCGTCGACCGTGTTCGCCGGGGCAGAGTTGCCTGGTGGTATTCAGCCACATGCATGCCGTCTGTTGTACTGCTTCACCTACCAAATAGCTCGCCCTTGGCACATCTTGATGCTTGACCTCGGACGCAATAATAGCAGCTTCCGCACGCCGTGTAGAACGGCACAACGACCTGGACTCATCTCCGTCAGCTTCTCCTTCGAGTCGAGATATCCGTGCCATATCCATATTTCCACCAGTGGCAGCAAGCTCTTCTCCTCTGACGCACCTTATCGCCAATATCGAAGCTCTTCACCTCCTCCCCCTTCTCCACGATCTCACCCACAAACTCATGTCCGCAGATGAAGTTCGGCGGACACTTCAAATGCCCTCGGTAGAAATGTAGATCGGAACCACACAGCGCCGTACTGGTGACTTTGAGCACGGCATCGGTCGGCCGCTGGAGTTTCGGATAGGGACGATCTTCGACTTCGACCTGTTATCACCATATAAGAACTCCCGCTGCGTTAACACGTCTGAAGGCGGGAATGATATGTACATGGTAATCACCCTTGAGCACGACGGCTCGCATTTTCTCCGGCGGGTTGAACGGCATGCTGGTCGGGGGCGGCAGTAGTGGCGTGGGAGAGTTCGGACAATGATGTTACACCTTGATGGCAGGGAGGGTAGAGGAATACGATATCACCACGCCTACTACTTACAACCGTACTACTCTTCCTTACCCTTTTTCTCGCCCTCCCATTACATCAACCCCTCAATGCCCCGCTTCCTATCCACTCCCAAGCACGAGGCTTCGAGGCTCTATCCGCGGTATTGGCGCTGTCCCGAGATCGAGCTTCTCGCCGAGGTCGCAAGGGAGTTAAGACTCGGATTGGGCGAGTGCGATGTAGGGCGGACGGCTTTGAGACTCTTTCCCGTACTCGAGAGATCGTTCCGGACGGTATAGGTGATGGTATGCCGGATATGTCATTGTGCAGGCGTAGTCGGAAAAGATCGCCCAGGGCCGGATGGCTGGAAGCGGGATGCCGATGGGACGCGCCGGATCTCAGAATATGAGTATGCACATTACGAACGACAGTAATACCACACCTCTTCCCTTCCTATCTTCCAATTCGAAGCTTTCGATGGGCAAGTGAAAGTCCCATAGCCTGAGGATGGCAAGGACGGACTCGGTTCGGGTCATACAGCTATAGAAGCCGTGCACCAACTGCGAATCTCCGGCTCGAATGTACAGTAGGTGGTCAAATCGACACCTACGACTGCAGCCGGTATCAAGCGGCTACTCCGGGCCTGTCACTTCTAGTAGGTACATGCGTTGAATTACCCCTTACCTAGCTGGAAGTACGTCTGGCTTCAAATTTGCCAATGTTCTGCTCCGGCATCATGCAAATACCCCCCAGACAGAAGAGACACCTCCGCGTACGAAGCAATGCTGCCTTGCCACCGATATGACCTCCAGAACAATACCCGCCCTTCGCCGATACTTCTCCCAGATCTCTTCTGGGCTGCGAGCCGGAACACCTGCTTAGATGGCGGTACACTGTAAGAGCAGAGCAATATCGAACGAGCTAGATGCATATCAGCTGGATGCATGGAGGAAGGCAAGAGCAGCGCAATAGCATGGCCGAAGATGAAGGGAGGCGCTCAGTTGGCACCGGGGCAGTATGGCTGGCGGTGACCATACAGGCTCGGATCGGCGTACAATCCGCTGTGCAATCTCTCGCACAACCTCCTCGTTGGCGCAACATGGGCCGGGACCTGCTCAGTGCTACTTAGGGATACGGCGAGTAGTGAACTCCTGTATGAGGCTCATCAGGCTTGGAGTAGCGGTCTTGGACACCTGTGCCAGAAAGCTTGGCGGGGAAACAACAGTCCGATGATACTGAGTGATACTTCAAGCTTGCCGACCCGCTTGTCTACGGGCGAAGGACGACTTGTTCTTTTCTGCCCCCATGAACGAGATGGCGGATGGGCTATGAACCATCTTCTGGCACGCAGAACATGCTGGTGTGGGGAACTGCGTAAATCATATGGCTTGACCTATTCCGACCGAGCTCAGGTAGCGTATGTTGTACACGTCGTCCTGGACATGGTATTCTCAGCCGTACTCGACTACTCAGCCCAGGGTCAATCAAGTTCATTGATAAAACAGACCAGTCGAGCATCGACATGCAGAGGATATTGGCCTTGTACCCACACATCCGGAACCCTGAGCTAATGCCGGGCAGCCTTCGGGGACTTCGCAACGAAGCGTAAAAAGCGCACCGCGGATCTTCTAGCATCAATCCGAGTTCTGCCCTACGAGATTACATACTTCTCGTCCTCTCCCTGCGAGAACGGCTGAGAATTGCTAAGCGAATCCTTCAGACTACCGGACGTCTATCGTCAGCCTGTCAGTACTGCAACCAGCGAGACTGCCGTTCGATCCGTGGGAGCATCCCTGGATGTAGCTCAATCATTATCCTGGCGAGATAATGCTTGCAAGCGTCCATGTTGCATCTTTCTGAGCTGCTCAATGGCTCTGGGCACGATGGCGCGCTCTGAAGGATTCGCAATCGCGAGGAAGGGTTGACCGAAACCATACCGAAAGCCGTGAACTACTTCGACCGTCTGACCACATATGTCCTCGGCAACCATACCGTATCTAGATGTCGAGTATCCCTAACAATGATTCAGCTCGCTTGTATCAGCCGAGTGGCCTAAGGGTAGATCCCCTTAAATACAAGAGGCATTGCACGACCTCGAAACAGCCATCTGATCTCTTGGCTACAAAGCTTCGCACGCTTCTTGGCTACCATGGCAAATAAAATCCCGCTTGAACATCGGCTCGTCGCACAGATCGTCAGCTGGCGAGCCCGAACCACTCCTCACCAGGTCTTCGCTCTGCTTCCCAATGGCGACCGGCTGGAGGATGGTTTCCGCGAACTGACCTACGCCACACTCGATCACGCCGTAGACAATCTCGCATACTGGCTGGATCAGACTTTCGGTGGTAATGTGCGGTCCAACGATAGCGACGAATGGCCAACGATTCCTTAAATCGGTCCAAATGATGTTCGCTACGCATTCCTCACGTTCGCGGCACTCAAGACCAGGAGGAAGCTAATGCTACCCTTGCCCAGCAACACGCCTGAGGGTATGGCGAGGCTGCTTCAAGCTGCTGACGTCGACACGGTTCTTGCTGGCAGCAGCCATGTCCATGCATGGGACGGAGCTCGGTCTGTGTTGGGTAAGCTGAACATCGTCGAGATACCGGAGATCGGATGGCTTCTTGAGAGCGACCACAAAACGCCCTATCCATATGCCAGGGCATTCGATGAAGGACAAAGAGATCCCGTGTGGGTGATCCAAACCTCCGGTAAGCCAATGCCACTCCCCTACACAACACGGCTGTTCTGAGCAAGGTCTCCAGGCACAACCGGTGATCCAAAGCCTGTCGCATTTCGCCATGGGAACTTCAATAGCATACTCGAAGACACCGCGATATCCGACTCCAGTCCGGCAGATAGGAAGATCGTCTTCTGCGAACTCATGAGGGAGTGTCACATTCCGATACTGATGCCTCTCGCGTGGGCGGCGAGCACTTCGCTGAGTTCGCTGTGGCCCCTCTTTTCCGGCACCATATCCATCTTCCTTCCCACGACCGCCCCTCAGCCCACGAACCCAGACTATCTACGCCAGATGATGAAGCTCACCCCCAAAGGTCCCAAGAATGGCATCATGCTTGTGCCCGCCACCATTCGAGAATTCGTCCGAGACCCAGGGAATCTCGAACTGTTCCGCCAATACGACTGGGTCGCCTACGCAGGCGCTCCCTTGGACGAAGCCACCGGCGATCTCGTATCACACAATACACTCGCGTCCAATCATTCATCGGCTCCACCGACTCCGGCGGCTATCCCCTCCTCCGCGACGACCCCCAAGACTGGAACATCCACCGCTTCCACCCCGACCGCAACGGCTTCCACCTCCAACTCTTCGACGCCCGCGAACACACCTACGAACTCTGCATCCGCCGCCAACACCCCCACGAATACCGCCACTGCTTCCTCACCCACCCGGACCCCGGCCTCGCCATCTTCCACACCCGAGACCTCTGGTCCGCCGTCCCCGGCCGCCCGGGCTTCTACGCCAACGCCGGCCGCGTCGACGACTTCGTCAAACTCTCCTCCCTCACCAAATTCAACGCCGTCAAAATCGAATCCGCCATCGATCGACACCACGATATCGCCGCGTGCATCGTCGCCGGCGACGCCCGCCCTCGTCCGTTCGTCCTCGTCGAACTCCGGACGGGCATTCCGTCCGAAATCGACCACATCTGGTCGACGATCGAAGAAGTGAATCAAACGCTATTCGCCGAGGCACGTTTGTGTAAGGAATTGATCATGTTCACGCATCCCGACCGGCCGATTTTGCGGACGGCTAAGGGGACGGTGGATCGCAGGCGGACGCTGAGGTTGTATGAACAGGAAATTGGGAATTTGTATCATGAGGCGGAGGGGCTGGGGTTGATGAAGCCCGAGGTGGAAGGGGCGGCTTGGTCGGGTGTGAAGGGTGTGTTGGTATGATGGGATGGGTGAAGTAGGAGTGAAGATTACTTGGACTGTTGCTTGAAAGTTCTGGCGTACATCTAGAGAACGCTTGATGCCCAGCATGCGATCATACAATCTTTGAAGGGGTCTTTTTTAAATTTTGATTCAGTCGGCTTACCATGTCAGACCTCGCCCCATACTTTTGACCATCTCTTCTGCAGCTCTGTCTTCTTGCGCGGTGCTATTTTGGTAGATTTCCCTACCCTTTTAGATCTTGTTCTATTCGGAACAATCGAATGGGTTCTAGTATGGAAGGACGTCATGATTTGGTTAAGCACGAAGCTATTGAGGGCTGATTCGCCAACCACGATCACCCCGTCTCGCACCAAAGGCTTGGATCTGTTTGAGACTGTTCTTACTCGCTCCTGGCTCTCCAGTACATGGCAGCCACTTTCCGATCCCGAGTGTAAAGATTGACACCTCGAGACCTGTTCTGATGTCCGGGAGTTTGGATAAAGAATGAGGGTGCCCCGGCTAGCGACGACGCAGACGTGCGCTCAAACACTTGCTCGGTATCTGCGTTTGTATTGGCCACTTACCGCCTCTGCTGTGCAGCGGTTTTGTAGAAAGCAGCTCAGTACTAATCTTCGGCACGGCCCGCTTTTCATATGCTGAGTGCTATCCGAATCCTGAGGTCCCGAAGACATCATCTTGTCTCCTACGAAGCACATTCAGCACTTAGAGTATAGCTGTGCCGGTTGAAATTCCTCGCGCAGAGCAATAGCGAGGTAGACTAGGATCCGAATAGACACGCTGAGAGACTACCGTGTATAAAGAGCAGGGTCTCTGGGAGAAAACGTCAATCGACACCGCTCATTTAGAGGATGCATCGTAATACTCGTTCTGTGTGACTCTATCGACTGTAGCTTTACTTGTCAGAACTCAAGGACCCCTTCGGCCAGTGTCTGGCTGTGCTGTCTGTACTACCACATGCTCTCACCATCGTCCCTCGTCCACCTTCATGCCTTAGTCATGCTTCCAGAACAAGCTCTTCAAACTCCAACTCCTCGTCGGCGCCTCGACTCCCTCATCAACCACAGTCCTTGCCGCAACGGTCGGCTCCCCAGTCACAACTGCCGTAGCCGGCACCGCGCCCACCCCCACCGCCGGCTCCACCGCCGTGCTCACAGCCGGCAAAGGCAAAGCCGCCCTCGCCTTCTCCGCAATCTTCCTCCCCATCTCCGCACTATCCTTTCCCGCACTGCCCCTCGGCGGCCAAAAGACATACATGGCCAAGCTCGTCGCCGTCGCAACGCTCACCACGATCCAGGCCCCGGCAGCCCGCATCTCGTTCCGCATTTTCCTCCGCTCGTCGGTGAAGGCGTGCAGCTCTTTCTTCAGGATCATATGCTGTTTCTCTTCGCGTCTTCGTGTCCGTTCGAGGACTCTCCGCATCCGGGATCGCTCCCGAGCCACGTCCGCGAGCACCGCTCGACCGGCGGCCAGAGCTCTGCTGTCCCATATCTTCGATACCGTGGAGTCAGATCTGATAGGTCGATTCTGGGCAGCGGCTTCGACGTGAGCATTGATCGATCGTTGCATCCGCCATGGTGCGACGGGTTTCTCTGGCGTCGGGCAGGGAAACTGTTCGATTTCGCTGGTTTGGATCAGTTTCAGGCTGGGAGAGTGCTCGACCCGGTCGAGTTTGGAGATTTTGTTGAAGTGCTGGGTTTCGCGGGAGTTGGAGAGTGCTCCGAGGGCGAAGAGGACGCTGGCTTGAGAGGTGGGGAAGGTAGAGAATGGACGCGTGAGGTGGAAACGGGGGATGGCAGAGCGGAGGACTATGGGCGCCATTGTAGATGTCAGGCTGGAAGGACAGGAAGAGGTAAGCAGAGACGAGCTCGTTGTCGTCAAGGGAGGAGGGAGCGGGGGCGATACGCGGTAGAGCTTATCTTGTGAATACGCGGGGTAGACTGGGGAGGCGTGGGGCTGAATCATGGAGGAAGGTGGGCCGAAAGGGCTATATGCTCGGATGCTTCGCATTTGACACCCATAGTGAATGGCCAGCTAAGCCGCCAAAGGTCATTACTGCCCCTTTGCTCCCCCAGAGGACGCAAGAATTCTTCAAGCCTCACTGTCCAGTCTGAGACCGGTCTAGATCTCCAAATCGAGCGACCTCGCCACATGCAGGTGAACGAGACTACAAATAAGACCTGTCTGATACACTGCGGCACAATCATTGACGGTATCATTATATGCATTCAAGCTTACCACTGCAGCCATGGCCTGCGCTGGTCTGATCTGATGTTGACACGGAGCTGCCACCGAATGCTGAGATCCCAGCACTCATATCATGACCTGTAGTGCGTCGACATGAGATCTTGAGGTAGAGCAAGAGGACCGCTCTCCCAAAAATTCATCTTTGTCACATGCTACTCCACTCTGGTCTCTCCTCGGTGCAGTGACCCTCGCTCACAGGTCTCCGCGCCACTATAACGAGTGGTATGGAGACGCAAACTGAAGCGGTAGTGGCCGTCTTTCCCAGAGATGATGAACCCCAAGACCCCTGTCATGACCTGGGGTCCTATTCCAGTCGTCTTGCCAAAGCACCAGGTAACATCAGGGGACCGAGGTTCTCTGACCGCTCTCGCATCCGTGTGGGTGACTTCGAGCACCATGCCGCGTGGGCTAAGCGACATTTCTGACGAGGGCGATACTCCGGGCCTGACGTCTATAAAGACTCCTCAGCGCCTGGAGATCGACCGCGAAGTCAAGCAGGTGTAGTCATAGGCTCCCGTCAAGCAGGAGACACCCCACGTGAGAGAATGTCTCTCCACAGCTCGCTCAGGCTGAGACAGATCTCATAATGCGGCTCCAGAGTATCAAAATCCCAACCTAGTAGCTTGCCATTCCTCAGATACCGGGGCAAAGGCGTCTGTGCCAATCGAACACCGAGGCCTATACAGCGACGATCTGAGAGTCAGCAGCACTGGTACGCGAATGGACCACGAAATCGCATCGTGCAAGATGCTGGGCTGGAGGGCAGCATCCCGCCATTCCCCTGGCAATCAGAATGGCACGGCCGGAATGTACTTATAGCTTTATTCAGAGGATGCTGGATGCGAAAAGCACCTCTTCTTTTCGTGTTTGTTCAGCGTTTGCTTTCTATTCTCTGCATGCGCCTATGCCAGCATGCGGAGTTCTCGCAGAGTAGGGTCGGTCGCGCAGGCGGTAGTGTAATCATCGCTTCGGGGGTATTGGCGGTAGTTTGGGTGCTTGAGAGTGGTGGATGCCGCACCAAAGATACGACCAATAAAGCCTGGATCTATTGCTACCTTTTGCTTGATGAAACAGGAGCGGCTTGGAGATGTAGGCTGCCAAGGACGGAGCCAAGTCCGTGTCTTGGAAGCTAAGGTACATACTCGACCTCTCCATCTCCTACTTGACTAGATCCATACTCCCCAGGTCTTCTTCCGCCAGTGCACTCCCGTGCTCGTATCACCCAACACTCCCAAGTAGTAATACCAGACTCTCCGCCCCCAATGCTGTTCCCGCGGCATCAGCCCCCTCCGCCGCGGATGTTGACGCCGCTGACCAAGCCCAAGACACTGGGCATTGACGCGTCTTCAACTTCACGAAAGTCTATTCCTTGTACCAAGTCGAATACGACCAGAAACGTCCCAGTCAGACCGCATTGCGAGGGTTCAAATCACACACTGCCCTGACATGCATTCGGACTCGCAGAGCCAAAAGTCCATCACGCTGCCCGTCATAAACCAAGCTGACGGGACCATTGAACCTCACTTGGCAATGCGGCAGTGCATGGCCAAGAGAGCCAATTCTTGGTCGAATGGCTCGGTATTCTCGTAATATATCTATATCGAACGCCATACAAATCAGAGTCAGCCCGTCTCCCACCGTCAAATGCGTTTCCGCCCTACAACACCCTCCAGCCATACA
Source organism: Pseudocercospora vitis (assembly GCA_026120125.1). Taxonomy (NCBI): domain Eukaryota; kingdom Fungi; phylum Ascomycota; class Dothideomycetes; order Mycosphaerellales; family Mycosphaerellaceae; genus Pseudocercospora; species Pseudocercospora vitis. Next base: position 136,530 of record JALRML010000028.1, on the reverse strand, counting down.
CCCCCAACCCGAGCGAGACGCGGAACACCCACTATGCTCGCCCTCCCACCCACCCTCTCCATCCTCCTCTTCTCCATCCTCACCTCCGCTTCCGACCAATCGCACCCGACCGTCCACAGCCTGACCCTCCTCCACGCTCCGCACCAGCGCTTCGAATCGTGTCGAGCAGCCGGGGACGTCAAGGTCAATTGCGGATTTTGTTTTGGTTCCGAAGGGCAGTTTCGGGGTTGGAATTGTAGTTGTGATGTGCATGTAGGTTCGCGATGTTGTTCGTGAGATCGTGGGGGTGGGAGAGAGGTGCTGACTGGGGATTGCTAGTGTTCGGGCCCTTTGACGGGGACGTGCTATTATCGGACCGAGGCGGATCCGGATGGGTATCGCGAGTTTGATTGTACGGCGTACGCGGCGAATGATGCGGAGTAGTGGAACGGGAATGATTGTGGCGGGGACATTGTCTGGTGAGGGAGGAGGGCAGGCTCGGGGCGTGGTTTGGGGTTATGAGTGTAGGAGTTCTCGGGGAGGTTGGAGTTGTTGTAACGAGAGACCGGAGGTTCAGACCCGTTTCCGGACATATCAAGTGTGTGCTAGATGCGGCATGTGCAGCGTCCCACAGCACAGATCATCAATCGTATAAGGCCATTCGAGTGCTATATCAAACAGACCTATCCCGAACTTACTCCGTCTTCTCCTTCCCCCCCCACAGAACTATCAATCCTCTCCATCTCCCCGCCCTCCCAAGTCTCCTTGATGAAATCTGCACACCTCTCCCCGATCCCGTAGGCAACCATCTGCGTGTGTCCACCATGGAGTGTCGGCATCACACTGCAGTCCGCAACCCTCAACCCTTTCACGCCTCGAACTCGTAACTTCTCATCCAGAACCGCCATCTCGTCGCCATCCTTACCCATCTTCGCCGTCCCCGCAGCGTGATAGCAAGTCGTAGCGTCGTTGCGGACGTACTCGATCCACTCTTCCCGGGTGCTATACTCGTGGTGCGAGAGGTGAGCAGGCCAGGATCCTTTCACGATGTGCTTGGTGCCGGTGCCACAGGTGACGATTTCGTTGCCGAGACGTACGCCTTCGGTCAGGACGAGGAGGTCGAGGGGATCGGCAAGGAAGTTGCAGTCGATGATGGGGTGGTCGTGCGGGTCGGCGGATTTCAAGGTGACGGAACCTCGGGAACGGGGAGAGAAGAGCTCGGTGAGGAGGGAAAACGTGTGGTTGCCGTGGATGGGGAAGTCGGCGTAGTGTTTTGCGCCGCCGTAGCATTCGGTGGAGAAGAATTCGATATTGGGTTGATGTGGAGTTAGGCCCATGGGGTCGCGGCCAGGTGGAGCGGAGGCTTTAGCGCCTTGCCACAGTGGGGAGTCTGTGAGACGATCGTCAAGGCGGGCGTAGGCGAAGGCGCCGAAGGGGAAGGAGGAGAGGAAGCCGGTGCGGTCTGTTTTCCATTGGGCATAGGATTCGCCGAGGGCATCTCCGTGGTAGGCTTTGCAGTCGTTGGTCAGGCCGGCCTGGTCGGTCTCGTAGAAGACTGTGACGATGAGGTGGTCGATGAGGTTCCGGCCTACGCCGGGAGAGAGGACTACAGGCTCAATGCTGTGCTTTTGAAGCTCCTCCGCAGGACCGATTCCGGAGCGCAGTAGCACTGCGGGTGTACAGTATGCACCACCGGATATGATGATCTCTCGTTGGGCGGCAATGGTCTGCCGTGTTCCACCAGGACCAACAACGTCAATGCTGCTTGCTTGAAAGCCGTCCAAGGTTTGCGTGAAGTTCACCTTATCCACCATCGTGTTCACGAGCAAGTCAATGTTGGAGCGATAGTGCTCGTTAGTGATGAAATCGGCGCCCGTGGTACGTAGTCCCTTGTAGTGACTCCGTAGCGCGTGTCCGCATCCATGTGGTCGCTCTCCATGTGTGAACATGTCATGGTCCAGTGGAAAGCCTTGAGACTGGAATGAGTCGAGTAAGAGCTTGGAAATGGGCGCAAGATCGTGCGGCTCGATATGGAGAGGCCCATCAGTGCCATGCTGATCCGGAGCCGGCTCAAACCAATCCTTGGGATGAAAAGTCTCGGCCTTTCTCATCGCCGCAAACAACTCCTCGCCTGACCAGCCCGGGAGGTCCCAATCATCAAAGTCATGCCTGCTGCCGCGAATGCACAAAGTACCGTTACACCCGCTCGATCCTCCCAGGAAGAGGCCTCGGGTCAGCTTGACCTTGCGACCATTACCATGCTTGAGAGGTTCCGATATCAAATTCCAATCATTGGAACTCTCGAGGTTCTTCGACCAACCGCCGACCATATGAACATTTTCCAGGTCACGATTGTGAGGTCCAGCTTCCACGACGAGGACTCGGACGCCGGGGTCTTCCGCCAACCTGCCAGCCACCACGCAGCCGGCAGTCCCGCCGCCGCAGATGATATAGTCGTATACCAGCATTGCAAGGAGAGAGATATTGTAAAGAAATGATCAGCATTCACTTACGTTAGACGGACACGGCGTGGATAAAAGTGCGGCTATTATACTTGGTACCAACAGAGATGGACCAGGGAGCTCGAGAACTCTAGGTCTACCCCCTCCATTTAGGCCAAGGAATTCTGAGTACGGGACCTGACGTCGACAGTACGAAGTGATGTGTGAGTCGGTAAGCACTGGCGAGACGATGGGGGTGTGAGTGTAAGTAGATGACCGAAGGAAATGAGGTGAGGTGGAAAACAGTATATTCCCGGCCGTATTGCGGTCATGACTAAGCGTGCCTTGGCAAGATCTGTCATCGCCCGTTCAAAGAATGCCAGCAACGAATCAGTATTGCAACCAGCTTGAGACTCGCAAATTTTGACAGTGACCCCTCAGCGCCGACAGTGAATGCTTCCATGCTGATGGAGAACCACGCATCAGGCTGAATGCTCCGCCGCCATGCTGACTCCACTGTCGGCCATACCACACAGGCATCCCCAGCTGAGCTCGTTTACGTTGCCGAAGCGAGAGCCATATACTCCCAGACTCGAGCGCGGTCAGACCTGACCCTATCGAATCGCACTCCCTACTGCGCCATCGCGAGCCGCGTGTAGTCTCCCCAGTCTCAGCTCGAGCTGGAACGGGTGCAAAGTGAAAGAGCATAGCAAATAGCAGTAGGTCTGAGCGGCTGGCAGGAGTGAGATGGCGACATAGGGCAGAGTTGAGGAATGCCGAATATCGCGGCAAGCCCCTCTGTAGCCCATGAGGAATCCTTCGGCATAGGGAGAACTAAGAAGTCTTGATATCAAGCATTGCCTAGTCATAACACGGGAAATTTCAAAGACCACTGCCTGCGAGCTTTCTACTCTCTTGCCTGCCCTGCACAGCTTGGAATGAGAATGTCAAAGCCGACAATCGTATTTGTCCCCGGCTGCTGGGTGAGCTGCGTGCCATACCACAATCGTAGCCGATACTGACAGCTCGGAGCACGTTCTGGCGCACTTCGACCATGTGCGTAAGCATCTGAAAGCGGAAGGGTATACCTGCATCGGTGTCGACCTGCCCGGAAACAACGAAGCCCCCTACAAAGATGGACGCTTGGTCGGCATTGCGGACGATGTAGCTGCAATTCGCGAAGCCGTTCTAGGCCAACTTGCAGCGGGCAAAGATGCCGTCGTGGTCACGCATTCATACAGCTCCATCCCAGGCACCGCAGCACTCACAGATCTCAGCCATACCGCAGGAACAGCCTCCGGGAAAGCCAATGGCGTCACCGCATGTGTCATCATCTCGGGCTTCCTCCTCCCCCCTGGCACGACTATGCTGGAGGTAATGGGCGGTCAGCTCGCACCACAATACCTCCACGAAGACGATATTACTCTCCCTTTCAACGGACCCGGCGCCATACACGTTCTGTACAACGACCTCGACCATCATGAAGCGCTCAAAGCCGCCTGGAAACTGAAGCCGCAGTCCTACGGCATCAATACGAGCCAGATTCCCGACCAGCTCGCAGGGCTGAAGGACATTCCGCTGCACTATCTGCTTTGTGACAACGATAATGCTGTCCCGTGGGCGGCACAGACGGCGACCGTCGAAGGCTTTCGTGCGTCTGGTGTCGATGTCCATGCGCATGTCGCTGCGAGTGGTCACAGTCCGTTCTTGAAGCTGCCGGCGGAGATGTCGAGGTTCGTCCGTAGAGCCGCGGGAGAGGATATTGATACTGGCTTTCGCCTTTTCGTGGAAAATAACACAACCTAGATACGCGCTGCCAATTAGCGAGGAGGTTGCTTTTCGCTTTGGATCATTCACCTCCTGTATAGCTCATGTGTCAGTGACTTCCAGCTCCGCACGAATCGTCTCAGCCTCGTCTTGTTGCGCGATAGACGCTCTTCCCGCAAATGTAGGCGACACTGTAGCTTAGCCGTGCAAGGGAAATGTGTCAGGATGCGCGCTAACACGAACAAGGCAAAAATATAAATTCTGTTGTCCTCGTATCACCTCCTGCCTTCCCTCACACGGCATTTCCGTTACATGTCTGGTCTCTGAAGACACTCCATAGTATACATTGTAGGCACTCATCTAGTCCTGAGCATTCCCGAGCTCTTGAGCCTGCACCAATGAACCGACCTCGACCTCCGCTACACTCCAATGTACATATGACTGGGCCTTGGAACACCGTTCATACAGGACTCTGGGACCGGCATCACGCTGACACTGGCCACGATTTCCATGCTCGAATGTTCGCACAGCCGATTATCTGGTGCCTTAGACTTCGCGTAATGGGATTCGGATGCCTAGATACTTGCGAATATGGTTCGGTGCGCGGGAATCCCGTCTGTTGCTGAACACCCGAGCAGAGATTGTCAGAGTCACTGCCAGAATGACCATGCAGCTCATATTGTAGCACGTTTTGTCTCCATCTAGCTTACCATGCTCTCTGAGGATTGGGGGGTCTTGCTATGCTCGTCTTACTTCGAGTCGATCTATCATCCACGAGGCTGAAGTAATGACAGCTTGCAACAGCGACAACGCCTCGAACAGCCTGTGCCGTGGTGGTGTCTCATTAGAAGTGGTGATTGACTTTCGAATCTACCCTCGTAACGAAGTGGTGTATTAGGGCTTGTAAAACGAAATTTACTGTTTAGAGCTCTTCTCAGGAACCACTCGCGGGCTGCCCTCCCGCCGCCGACAGCAGCAGCGAGAGAGTAGCACTAATCAGCTCTGCCTAGCGCCGCCCTGTTCAGATCAGGGGCAAGGCGTTAGACATATATTGCGTGAGGGTCATGGATGGCTGATACCGGCTTTGCTAGATTACCACTTCTCTACAGGCTTGCACATAGTGAGCGGCATCTAATGGTCTAGTAACGGGAAAGCATGACTTCGCCTGCTGAGAATCCAAGCCTCACATTGCCATTCCTGACAACGTACCTCCCTCGTGAGGAGCGCCTCCAGATGCATCCAAAGTGCCATCGCCTACACCCATAGTGCCATACTCCGTTGTCCTACACCCGCGTCCTTCCTCCCAATCCAATTTCTCCTGGATATTGGCTTCCCGCTCCGCCTCCTTCCCGGCATCGTTCCGAGATTTTTTCCGCTCTGCCAGGATCGTCTTGACCGCGACAAAAGCCATAAAGCACGGCCAAGAGAGGACGAACAGGATGAAGAAGACATTGACGAACATTCTGCGGAAAATGCTCGGTGGATGGCAAGCTGGGTCGTTGGCGTAGAAGTTGTTGAAGTCGTTGTCACAATAGTTGGGGATGTTCATCGTGACGATTTGAACTCGGGTACGTGGGTCATATGAGAATTCTGGTCAATTAAGAGGAAGGGGTGCAAAGTCTCCAGAGAGTCCTTTGACCGCGTTTGTGTGCACTGGGAGGGACTTCACTTCTTATGTCTGTCATACTGCGATGCCACATCGTCACAGGCTATAGTGAATGTGCTATGAGCAATAATGTGACAACAATAGTCACTGCAGGCTCTGGCCTTTTCCAGTGAATGAACAAGAACGTTACACCAGGCTGATCATGGCTCTTTGAACAAGACCCATGTCTTGCAACCTCTTCCCTCAATGGGACCCTCATACATCGCTATTCCTCTCCCCTTCGACCTTCTCCACAAGCTTCTCCTCAAGCTCTACCCGCTCCAGATCAGCAGCCATGCGGGCGATCTGCTTCCGCTCCCGTCGCTCCTTCAGCTCAAGATATAAGCCAATTACAGGTACCCCGAGGAGAATGGTGATAATGAACAAGCCACATAAGATCATGGTAAGGTTTACCCACCATGGAGCTGGTGGTTGGCACTCGAGAGCAGGATATGGGTTCCGTTCGTTCTGACTCTGGCAGTGCAATGGGAACTTCATATTAGGGGAGGGAAGTCGAGATTCAGAAAGTCTTTGTCCTCGGTATAGTGACTCCTTTATTGGAGTGCTTGGTGGCCTTTTTTGATGGCTTTGTTGGAATCCTGTCGAGTTCCGATATTCGGCTGTCTGGGGATTACTGGTGAGTCTTATACCTCTCGACGCAGCATACAGTTAGAGGAGAACGTATACAATACAGTTTGCGGCCAAACACAGAGCATTGAGAAGTGTTCAGGGCTATCTAATGGTGTGAACCATGATGTATTCGAAGGCAATCATGCTGTGAAGAAAGTCCACCCCTGCCTCGATAGCATCAACGACCTTGCTCCATACTTCCGCTACAGCCGTAAAGAAGACGGGCAAGATGACTCGAGGCATTCACGCCTTCTGCGAGCTCTGGTGTGCTGCAGTAACACGTCTTAGACATCTCCTTCTTCGAGACCTGTTTCGCCGCTCATCATATTGCCGCATAACCCAACCTTTCCAACTCCACATTCTGCTGAGGATCCAATAACCACTGACGCTCTTGGTTTCGTTGCCTCGCAGCGGCTCTGGCTTCCCGATACGCCAAAGCTGCGATCAAGATGATGAAGACGAGAAGGTAAACAGCCATTGTTGCAAGGAACGCGGCGGCCACAAAGAGCGCGCTGTTGATCCATCCTGGGTCACAGGCCGTGTCGGTGATGGAGGCCTTCCCCTGCTCGAAGCAATGTGGTGGCATCTTTTGGTTGGCCATGCGTAGTGAGCTGTGATAGTTTCTGTTGATGAGTGGTTTCGAGTGAAGCTGGTTCTCAGATGAGTGTACTGCTCGTGGCGAAAGATCCGGATACAAGAGTTGACTCGAATTTGGGCTTACGCTGAGAGTGATGCTTATGATATGCTAGTAACTACGATTGAAAGACCCTGTAAATATTGAATTCAGCAGGTGAATTGGAGCTGGTGAATAAGGTTCCCTGCGTTCCGGGCTGCTTGATTGGGGATTGAAAATGTGAATTTGCGCGCCTTCAAGGCGCCAACATAAGAGAGCATACCATCCTACTGCTCACCGAAAATTCTGCGGATTGGCATGAATATTCTCAAACGTATCCTCAAACGCCCACCTCGTCCTCACACGCGGCAGCTCATCCCAGTCAGCTTCCTCATCCTCAATGATCACCCGAATTCTACGGGTTCGGTGCAACGCATCCTCATCCCACCGCTCGTGTCCGAGCTCCCCGACCTCACCCTCTCGCTCACGCAGTGCCTGAAAGAGGTCGGCGCAGAGTTGCTCGCGCGCCTGATCCCGCTGTCTCAGCTCTTCTGACGTGGGATCCGGGTATGGGACGATGCGTTGGTGCCGGTGGACTTGAAGACGGGTGATGCGGCCGGTGGGGTCTTGAGCAATGCGATGTCCGCCTTCCAGAGTGACGATCTCGTGGTCGAGGGCATCAACGGGGTTATCTGGTGGGAGCTGGGCGATGGCTTCGAGAGTAGCGCGCAGGTGATCCTCGATGTTGATATTGTTCGGAGCGTTGGGGACTGCGTTCTCCAAATTGCCACCGATATGTTCTTGGGTTCCCTGGCGTGCATCAGCCGCATCGAAGGCGTCGTCGTGCTGCACAGAGGCACGAAGGTCTTCCTCCTCTTCTTCCCCCAAACCCAGGGGGTTTAATTCGATGCAATTGACGTCGAGATCGTGTTCATCATCATCGTTTTCATTACTGAATTCGTGGTTGTGGTGGGTGCTCGGCGGGAGAGCCTGGGGCGCCTCTGCTTCTCGAAGACGACGCGTCAGTGTCGCTACGTCGGCAATGCTGTTGTCGTCGAAGATGTGGATTTCGTCTCCGAAGTCGTTGCCAGGCAATGGAATGTGGTCCGCGATGGCGGCATGCCAGCCACGAAGGTCATTGGTCTGCTGAGCATGGCGGAGGCGGCACATGGTCTCCTGAACCCGATCGTAGTTTTCATCCATATTGGGTGGCGTTGGAAGGTGCGCGTCGTCTCTGGGGAGTTCAGCAGGTCGATTATCTCAAAGTCACCTGATGTGGCGTGCTGGCAGGTGTGTTGTGTAGAGTTCGGGTTGCCTTCGCTAGATGAAAAGCAAATGATCAGCGTGCAAAATCAGATGTATAGACAGCTCTAAGCTTGCATGTAGTGCTATAAGCGGGAGTCAGCATGACGTATCAAGAGTAGATAATTCACAGTCTAAAAAGCGGCCAATTGGGCACCTGCAGCAGCCAGTGAAGACAGGCCAGTGAATTGTAGCCTAGAGTAAAACGAATTGTATAGGCGGCCAGGCCATATGAAGCATCATGCAACCCATGGTCTGCAATGAGTGCAGAGTCGTGGTCTCTGAAGTTAAAGTATCTGTAGACTCGCTCAAACAATTGGGATACTGTGAAGCTTGGTCGAGAGAAGAGTCGGGACAATACTATTGTCAGGATCCCGGCTTCGTGTTCACGCAAGCCGTCTCAAGCTCCTGCAAGTCAGAATCTCGTACTACTAAGCACAAGTATAGAGACTTACGATCCATGTAAGGCGAGCCTGTGAGTTCTGAGAGGATATCTGGGCTGTATTAAGAAGAAAAGCTGGTACGGAAACCTGGGCCAGGAGAAGTCGGGCGATAATGACTTTGACTCACAATGGTCTTGTCGCTGGCCAAGAACTCCTGGGAGATAGAGGGAGTGACTCGTGGTTTGAGGCGGCCTGTACCAGTTGACAGGCTGGGCAATGTGGAATAGGCGAGTTCGGGCGCGGAGAAGAGTTCATACCAAACTCGCAATCGACTGACAGGGATGGAAGGAGTGGGTAATGCAACGCATTTTGGGCTCAGTAAATATCGTGAGAAAAGCATCAGCAGCCTCTACAAGATGTTGACAAAAATGGTTGCTATGATCAAGACTTAGGCTGCTGGAGCCAGGCGTCGGTCAATGGTGATGTTCAGATCAAGCGCACAAGCATTCTATAAGTTCAACTCAAGCCTCTGCGACTTTCTGGACGTAGATACGCAATAACTACTGATATACAACAGTGTTAATGGGGGAGGAGAAGCAGCCGAAGTCGAAATACAGGGGACCGATAGCGTGAAAGCTTCATACCTCAGGCATCAATACCAGTCCTCCACCACACCTCAAAATCTCCGCCCACGTCTCCAACAAACACCTCCATCCCGCCATGGCACCCATTCGACCGGCTAGCAAAAAGCGCACCACCGCTCGCGCCCGTATTGCCGCCAAATCCTCCACTGACCCTCGCGGCAAATATGCGCCCCTTCCGGCCTCTGAAATGGACAATTCCGCACCCGAGCCAGATTCCTCGACATCCGCCCTCTCCAACCTCAAAAATGACTACTTCGGCTTCGACGGCGATTTTCGGATCAGTAAGAAAGACAAGCGAGTCATCAAGCACGGAAACTTGCTCGCAAAAGTGAGAGAAGCTGGCATCGAGAAGAAATCGAAGCAGAAGAAGCGCAGAAGACCGAGCAAGAAGTTGAACACGGATATCGGCGATCTGGGCGACGCCCTGCCTGATGTGGAGGAGGACGGCGAGGATGAGTGGGAGGGGATCGAGGAGGAAGACGAGATGGAGATCGAGAGTAAGAGGAAGCGGAGGAGGAAAGCGAAGGAGGAAAATGAGGGGAAGATGGTCATGAAGAGTTTGAAGATGAGGCAAGGGGCGATGAAGAGGAAGAGGAAGATGGAGGATGTCGAGATTGAGCGGATGCAGAGGAATTTAGCCTTGTTGGCGCAAGGGAGGATCGGGGCGAAGGACGGGAAGAGTGATGGCGGAGGAGAGGGAGATGCTCAGGCCCAGAGATGGGAGGCGCTGAGAGCTTTTATTGGTGGGACCATGCAGAAAGATCCGGCTTTTACGAAGACGTGAAGTGGAAGCTCCATAAGATGACTCTCTGGTACCGGCTCGAGCTTGCCTCACACGCTGTACCACTTACGAATGAACGAGTCGCAAGGGGACCAAAAGTTCCTCTGAACAAGAACCCACTGCTACCGCTGCACTATGCTATATGGCCCTTCCCTTGATCTTACGTGATCTTACCTCTGGCTGTCTTCTGGGAGACCTGAGCTGTTGGCTGCGCCAGATACAATCAACAGCCCCAGCTTCATGTTCTTGCATCTGCATCATCGGAGTTCCAACCTCAGACTGAGACCACAGCACAACGCGATATGGACGCGGTGTAGCAGCTGAGAGGTCGGATCATTCCTTGTCAACCAGCTCACGAGCGAGTGCGGTCTGAACATTGTCCAAGCGACCCTGGCTGCGGTCTTCGTATCAAGCCATACTGGAGTTGTCCTGTATGCTTGGCCACAGACCAGGGGCGAAGCAGCATATCTCATGTGGCTCTTTCGGGCACTTCCTGCTCATGTAGGATTACGAATCACGCCTTCCAGCGGAGCAAAAGTATGGTCGCTTTTGTCTGTCGCTCGAGCAGCGCCCTGACTCTTTCTGCCGATACCTGTGATGAAGCTCCCACTCTCCTCTTTAGCCCCTGCCAGTCCATCTCCGCCTGGGATCAGCCATACTCTCTTCATGAAGATTTAGCCGCATCTCGTTCTTATGACCAGGGAGCGCTGCATGGTGTCTGCAGACGTCGACCAAGGCTATGAATATGTCGCCGCAGCAGCGAGCTCTGCATAGCATGTCGTACCTCTGGCAGAGGACAACAGGGGCTGTACGCGAGGTCTAATTGGCAGACAGGTGTCATCACGATCTTCCCTCGCGTAGTCTCCATAGAGAGACGCCGCATGTTGCTGATTCAAGCTCCGTCTATAGAATTTACTCTGACTATCCGCACCACGCGGCGGCGTGTCTCTTGTAAACGATACCGAGTATGATGGATGGAAACACGAGCGCCATCCATCGCCGGCATCTGGCCATCCGACTTCAGGGACCTTCGATAACAGCCTTTATTCCTTCAGTATCGCTGTTTCAGCAACATTATCAATCTTCAGGACTGAAGAGTCCCTTATGTTCTCCTCCACTTCCGTCCTATCGCCATCAGCACTGCCAGCCTAGCCTTGCCCCATTGATCCTCTGACTTATGGATTCCCTGTGCTATTCTTACTCTGAACCCCTCCCAAGCTCTTCTTTACAGGGTGCGCTGCTTCGTCGCAGTAGAAGAACGAACCAAACATGCCCACACTCATCTTGTTCCTGACTTTATCGTCCCCTAAGTGTTTGATACCAATTCCTGCAGCCTTCCTCCCTTTGAGTAGCCCCTCACGATTCTCCGAGAACGCCACTTAGGTGAGCATGATCGCATGCTCTTGAGGAAGCTCCTTTCACTCATCACGTCCCTATCTGCCGAACCACCAGAGCATTGACTCGTTTCTCCAAGTGACCATATTGTACAATGCAGCCGTGATGACCGAGCATGAGCATTTCGCCATCATCTCCGCCGCGCAGGATAACGACATCGAGTCCGTCTCTGCGAGTCTGCCAAAACAAAGAGGGCCACCCAGAAGGAGCACTCAGAACTGAGCTCCGAAAGGACTTCGAAAGGGCAGGCCAGAAACTTTATCAATCCTTCTCCCTCGGTGAATCATAGCAAATGGAGAATAATGATCGGGTTTGCTTGGAGCGCTGATGAGTCAAGGGCGTCGAGGGTCCTCCGTCCAGTTGAAGCATGTTGACTGATCGTATGCTCTAGCTGATCCGACTGCGTACGAGTCGGCGCTCGCTTGGGAGGTGTGCAATCTTCAGCTAGGGGGCCGTTGACCGGATCGGAATCGATTTTGCGGGGTGTTGGGGCGAAAGTGCTGAGGGTGGTACATTCAGGGGACACGGATAGAATCCGATGCTAGTGCCATTCTAAAGAGTAGCGTCGGCGAGGCGGAGGGAGTCTACGAGCGGTCGGCTTTCGTTGTCGAGTCGTCCCCGAAAGATTCAAATGCTGATGTCGAGTTAGTTGGACCGTTTCTATCTTCGCGTCTCGGACCAGGTAGCCATATTTTGAAGCTGATGTCTATGGTTGCAGTGTCAGCTTTCTTCCATCTCCCGGTGTCCTACAGTTGCAACGCATGGTCAGTGTGAGGTATAGCGCAACTTGGTGGATAGAGCCAGCCTTCATTGGACTGTTGCCTGGTTACGTGTTGTATAAGCCAAGCCAGACTCGAGGCTGAGATACTTATCTCTCCAGCTCTTCGAAGTAGAAGAAGTGGGCAGAGTATTTCTGTCAGAGTATGTAACCCCTGCCGTTCAGAAGGGGCGCCGTTATCATTCTGATACGAAGTCCAGTGGTGAAGCAGTATCGGATGCTCGAGCTCCGTGGGCGATGCTTCTAACGCTCTACGGTGAGGCCCAGTATCCGTCTGATTCTACGAAATCTCGGCATCTTGATAGACAAATGAACATTATATGATTGTGAATGATAGGAGAGCATGGTCCTCCACGTTAATGGAAGAAAATCAAAAGACTTGTTCAACAGGCTCGCTGGCTTCGCGTGAATGTTCGTGGGCTCAGCAACACCACATTTACTTCGCGCTCGGGCCTCTGCTTTACATGCTTTGTGTGACTTTGCAGTGACCTCGAATGCTGCGAATCTTTCTCACCTAACAACAACAACAACATCACCACCACCACCACCACCCTCAACCGCCTGCTGACCGCGCCGCCCCTCGTGTCCACTCCAGTCCATCGAAGAAGATATCCGCCATCTGAGACGACACACAACATGTCGTTCGACGAAGCGATCCTCGCTGGCTTTCCGACCTCCGAGCCGCACAGCAACAACGTCGCGGACCTACCGGCGCCATCTCTCTCAAATGAAGTCGATCCGTTACTGAGCGGCGACTTCCAGCAATACCACGACCCTTCCTCCACCGTCTATCTCTCTTTACAACTGACAACTCGATTGTTGGACGCTGCGTTGCCTCTCTATCACGCAATCTTTTCCGCCGCAGACGATACGGTCGATGGAGCACCCCCGACAGTGGAGTGCTACTATGCCAACGGCAGGATCGACACCGCACGCGTGTATCTGGAGCCCAAAGAGCACCTCACAGAAGCAGAGATGCAACGTACCAGGGCTCATCTGACAGAGATGGCACCACGATTTATCTTCCCCAACATGTCATCTATCGCAGCCACAGCGATCGACGAAAGCCGTGGAAGACTTCCAGTTCTCGGGGGTTTCGGCGCTACCATCAACATTGCGGCCCATATCGTCAACGATATCAACCAAGCATGCTTGACTAGAGACCTACTTCTCTACCTGTTTGCCTCGTTCCATCTGAGCAAGCTCGTCATCCACGAGATGGCTCATGCCGCCTGCCTCGCCGTGACTACGGAACAAGAGATTCCTACAGGACTCTCGCGTAGCCGTCTGGGAGATGGCTTCCTCGGACTCCATGCACCGATCACGGAAATCGGCCACGAGTTCGAACGACGGCTGTTTGGAGGCTCCCTGGCTCGTCGCAGTATCTTTGAGCCATACAGCTACGACAACAAGCCAAGTCGAGTCCCGCTCCTTCTCACACTGCAGGATACTTCTCTTGTCGCCCAAAGCTACGTGACACTCGGTCATGATATCGCCACAAGAGATGGGAATCTGGTTCGAGGGAATGGATGCAACTGGGTGGTGGAGTTCAAGGACATCGCGGACTTCTTTCTAGACGATTTCTGGATGACGTGGGACACGCAGGATCAACGATCTTTGGAAGCTTTACACTTCCCGTGCAAGCTTGGTTCGGTACACTTGAAGGAGGCGACTTCGATGAGCAATGCCGAAATTGACGCGGAGTATGAGCGGCTTCTCCCTGACGGATACGAGTTCCTCAGTCAAGAGCTCCCTGTGTTCCGCCAAAAGACTGGCGACTAGACAGGAGTCACCAGCTAAAGGGCGCTACGTATGATTGCCTCTGATTCAGGCAGTAATACCATAGAGATGATTAATGATACACTCCCCTCCTGCACCGGCTTTGTAGCTGGGCCAGGGAGATCTTTTTACACAGGCTGTCCCTTTCATGCCATTCCAGAGTGCTTTCGTGCCGCCATAAGTGTAGATGACGATATACATCTTCGCCATCACCGCAGATCGCTCGATCTCTTCCACCTCTGCTACATTATGACTTCTTTGCATCTTGTTATCCTCTTCGCACTCCATACAATGCTCCTCAGTACAGAGGCGACGTCCATATCGAGTAAAAAGACATCATTTGTGGAAGGTATACAAAGCATTGTGAAAGACGCTTTGTCCAATTCATGTCCATACATATTCCTTTTCGATATTCACTGACCCAGACAGTCACGGGGACATCTCAGATTCAGGCACCAGCGAATCAACAGAACTATCTCCGTCCATCCTCTTCTCATATGTTTGGACTCTGCCTCCGACGATGTCGTTCGAATTAGTCCGCAGCAATATTCCTCCCGAGCGCGAAACAAACATGTCCCCAAACCAAAATCCACTTATGCCACAGACGCCGGATCGCCGAGTATCGCGCAGACCAAAACCGAGAGCAGCGCCTCCTTCTAATCCCAACAATCGTAGTGTACCAATCTGTCCCCGGCATGGCATCTACCTCTGCCCCCTCAACCTCCACCCTCAGCTTCGATACATCGCCACACCCCCATTCCCGTCCCAACGAGCCAACTCAGACCCAACCCCAGAAGACCTAATGAAGTACACACCCCACGGCGCCAGAATCGCAAGACAAATGAACAACCTCGAAGACCCCTTCCAAACCCCAAACTCGTCCGCCGGCCAAGGCTCACGCGCCACGCCGTTCGAAATCTTGAACCTCACACCACCTGGACCCGTGACGTGGCGGGATACAGCCCCGTGGGGTATTTCTAGCCAGGATCTGTGTTCTCCTGTTCGGAAGGATCGAGCAGGGAGGAAGCAGGATCCGGGTCGTTTGGTTCCGAGTGCGAAGCGGAAGCGGAAACGGCAGGATAGTGGGATTATCGATCTTACGGGAGATGGAGGGGAAAAAGGAGAGGGAAGGCTGGGCGTGAGGACTAGGAAGGGGATTAGTGGGAAGCCGAAGATGAGGGCGAAGAGGGTGGTGGAGCGAGTATAGTTGGAGGCGTCGTTGTATGGCGAGATGGAGGTGTTGAATCGTGGGAGGACAGTTCTGGTGATTCGGACAGCGTCACTGTAATATATCGTCAACTACGAATAGAACTTGCTTTCGAGAATCTCAATCCTCCTGACCCATACCAAGCATTCCTTGCCTTTTTCCGAGGAAACTATCGGGCCCCGGAACAGGCAGCATGCACATTTACATCGAGGACCCTAGCGCTACCGGTAGTCTTCCCTGTGATGACGTCTTGGTAGTATCTGGGAAGTCGTGTGGCAGAAAGTTCCGGGTATCGGTTCTGCAAATACTCTGTTCGGCGAAGATATGTACAGACGCCGGTGGTTCTGGCTTCGGTATGATTGACCGTGCTGGACCAGGTTCCAGATCGCCTCTGTGACGTCTGCACGAGAGGTTCCGATGCCCACCAGGCAGTGAAAAGATGCTGCATTGCTGCGCATGAGGTCGAATTCAACTTGCCCATCGCAAGTTGCGCGCGCTCGGAGGCCAGTGTGAGCAATTTATCGAAGCAAACTTGCTGTAAGAATATATCAAGTTCTCCGTCACAATGATCTCACGGAATGCACGCAGATGCCTGCCGTTGAGTGAAGCAGACTACACAGGGGCTGGGTGCTGTCAATGGCTATTGGCTCGGGAGAGACATACGCTAACAAATGGCAACCTTACATGTGATTGAGTGGAAGATGGCGACATTGGACACTTGCCAGACATTGACGGCAAAGAAGCCTTAGATACTGCCTTAGGCGCTCTTCATATCTTTAACAACGTCCAGCATCACGCTTTTTCATATCAAGAGACAGCAAAATCACTCTATTACTACGGAATAAAGATTTACTACTATCAGCTACGGCTCGGAGTCCAACGGCAAACGCTTGAATGGATGTCTTCAGCACGCCTTAGCTAACAATAACCGCTCGACTTCACCTGCAAGCAGTAATGAATCGGACACCAAGGACGTTCATCTTGCATCTGCTGGCGTGCGTTCTAGCAGCATCATGGAACTTGCTGCCATTTTCTATCCACTTGATAAACCATTTGCTGCCTCCCGAAGGGCCTAAGATCTTACCTGCCTACACTACAGCGTTTCTAGGCCACCATCAACACGCGCAGAAGGCTTGGCAGCTTCATATTCATGTGGGAGGTTGGCGCTTATAACGAACTCCAACATCACGAATGTCTTGGTAAGGAGCGTCAAGAATGTTCATCCAAACACCTCGTACAGAACGGCATGCACAAAACTGTACGTGAGCACACCAATCCAAGAGCACAGCAAACTGTATGAGCCCAGAGATGGGCTCAAGTATCACTGGAACCTCCCTTCTCTCTAGACGGATTAATGCTTGATTAGCTCGAGTCACTTGCGAGGGATGTATAAGCTCTAACAGCAGCTCTTGGGAACCGAATGCCTCGTCTTATGGAATAGAAGTAGATATTGGAAGCAATAAGGGTGATTATTCGCAACGCGCACTTGACAGTCTCTGGAGAAGCTGCAATTTGCAAGACAATTTTTGCTTTGCCACGAATCAACAGGCACTTCAGTCGAACGCCTCAGATAAAGCTTCTATATACTTCCTCGAGAAGCGAATCTGCAGTTCCTGCAAGCACTATAGTTATCTCTGTCCCGCACAGAGATTTACTAACGCACATCTAGCGATCCTTTACTAGCAGCTTGCTCTCTCTGGTGTATTCAGATCTCAAATTTGCCCGGTCTTGAATCAGCTATACGTCCTTACTTCCTGGGATCCGATCACAGAACCACTGAACGGGGGAAGAAGTTCTGGAGACCATGCTGTACATCTGTTTAGCATGTCCGTCGGTCTCTCTAGCACGAAAGCTAGATAGCAGCAATTTGAGGGACTCGGATCCAGTCAGTGTGCTTGCGAACATCAAAAGTGAAGTTTCTGGAGGCCCCCTGCTTGTGTCTTGGTCCCAAACACTACCTCGAGCTCGCAGGACGTACAGTCCCTGGCTCAAGAGTAGAACAGAATAAACTGACTCTCGGCAAATCTATAGCTGTGCAGATATCCAGTTCCTGATGAACCGTTCTCTCCGATGTTCCAGTAAGTGTTGCCAATCTATTCATCTCTTTGAACAACAGATGCAGGGTCTTGGGGTTCTACATGGCCTTGTGTAACGCTTAAAGTCCAGCACCACCGATATGTCAGGAAGACTGCCGATCTCAAGCCATCTCACAGCTGAATGAATAACTCTGAGGTGTAGGAAGACAAGACGTAGACCGGAGGGTGAAGCCAAGGCTAGAAGTCGCCGCCGGTGTGGCTCCGGTGGGTGTGATGAACCTCACCTCATGATGCGGCCTTGTCGTCTGCAACCTGCCGGACATCCTCACTACTTTTACAGGCACACGATGCTGATTTGGTAGAGGAGCGTGGTTGGCAGGCGCTGTTAGTGGTGCTCGCCGCCGTAGGAGATGACGAGTGTCAAATTTGTTATCTTCTTGCTCGATTTCTCCTTCCGATGACTCCAAGGTATGAGGAAGCAGCCGGAGATCTCAAAGGGTAGCTAAGACAAGGGACCGCCAGACTGTACTTCACGGGTCCATAGCGTGTACATCGAGATACACCATGCCCCTGGGTCTGAGGCGCAGCACGTATGGCTATGTCTGGATAGATTACCAGATGGTTGTGTCCGTAGATGCTTGTGCTATCTGGAGTCTGAGTTCTGATTTCTCCCTGAGCCGTAGCTATGACATATGGTGAGTCTCCGCCGGTATCGTTGCCTTGTTCTTCCAGATTCCTGTCGCCTTGGAGGCCCGCTTCACTCGCTGATCCCTCTCTTGCTCCGCATCGTACCAACTCGAACGCCTGGTTCCGATCCCAGTACTCTATGATGTTGATGGGAAGCGGGCGAGTTGGCGGGGAAGACTTTGTGTTTTGCCTGGCATGGCAGGATCGTGAGGATCTATCGCTGTCGCGGCGCGATGGGCTGTTGGTGGTCGAGACCACGTGATGCAGCTTTCTGGAGATCACTGATGGATTCTGCGTCCTGTCTGCCGCATTTATTCGGCCTGTCGCGTCGTCTTGCTCAGCTTCGCAAGCGTTGATGGTGTTGTTTGATCGTCTTCTTATGTTATCAGACTATCTCAGCGGCGACTTTTTTGATCAGCCGTGCGAGCGTAGGTACCATGGGGAAGACGTGGCCACTCTCGACGACTGACCTGCCTTTGCTTTGTGTGCATGCTGTCAGGGTGGAGTGACTGGGGTCTTCGAAGCAGCGCCAAAAGCGCGCAATACTTCGATCTCTTCACGGTTGAAGCGAGCATGTACGCAGACACAAGCGGTCTCAATTGGCAGGCGATACTGACGGTCTCTATAGCCCAGCCAAAGACCCCATGTAATCCAATAGCAGATCTCATCATGGGTCTACACCTTCGCCAGCACCAAAGACGAACTTGGTCCCAGAGACTGCATAACATTCAGTCCAATAATAGCGCCCAGACACCTTTATCTGGTTCTTGAATGCTTGCCCCGGGACAAGTGATCTTAAGATCAGGTTCTTAAGAAGAGAATCGAACCCAGGTCTCACCAAGCTCAAGCCCAAGCTTTCACCCACTAGTCGTCAAGTATGCAGATACACCCAGTCATCTTCACAATCATGCTTCCATGCACAGTGGCCGCGGCCCGATCAACCACGGTCAACCACATCTCATAGATTACAGCACGAAAATGCGCGTCTCAAACATGCCATACAAGATGACTGCTCAAATGGGCAACCAAGCAAAAAGCGCCTACATAGCACCACCCAGGACCCCTCTCGAGGTTCCTTACGATGGACCACACCAGTGCACTCTGGAAGCCGCTACCAACTCGCTAGCCGCCTCAGGCAGCACATAAGGATGGAGACCTGATCCAGCGCGGCGGCTAAATTGCCTGAAGTTCTTCCAACGCGCCCGTAATCTAGAGAAGAGACTGGGAGAGACGTAATAACAAGAGCTAGGAATGGAGCTGGAAACAAAGCCACTGGAGTCGGGAAGATATTGCGGAGAGCGAAGCTGGGTGACACGAAGAAACTCTGCAGAGACAGAGACAAGCGAGGGTGCCGTGGCTTTGCATCAATCCTGGAATAGATCATTCTTCTTCTATGGTATACCATCTCCCAGCGCCCACGTAGTCTGGATATCGAGTTTTCGGTACTGGTGGAACAAATACCACGATGCCACAAAGCACAGTCAAGAACACCCCCGGCTTCTGCCAACGTGGTGGAGCCGTCCTTGGACAGGAGTCGACTGCGAAACCGACACGTGCATAATTCCAGCTACAGAAGGGAAGCGGTGCCGAACAGGCTGGCATGGCTCGGGTATCCAGAAAGAGCCGGCTCAAGGAGGAGTTGAAAAAGAGGAGGGAAGCGGTCAAGGCATTCAACCACGGGGCAAGATGGTGAGTGTCATCAATCGGTAGACATCCTCGCTGTCATTACAGCATACCCATAGGGTTGGACAAAAGTAGAGAGCGGGAGGATCTTAGCATCACGTAAGCAGCCGAGATCATTACTTCACGACGAGCGGTGGATGAGATAAATGTTCGACTTCTCAATGAGGAGATTGAAGGAATGCCGAGGTTTCGAGATAGAACGCAAGGCAGGAAATCTATGAGCATGTCCAAGTGAGATGAATGCGTGAACTGCTCTCCGCAGGCTGGTGACTCGAAGATGGTGTAGCTCAAACTTGTTCCAGAAGATGATGCTCCCCGTTCCTTGCGCAGGTCTCTAGCGCACACCGGTCGGCGACCACGTATAAGATGCTCACCATGACTTGTGAAAATCTCAAGCAATGGCGTGCGACACAAAGATGCTTTTCTACAACGGGGGTAAGGGTGGGTACTGTGATGTTGAACCCATGCTTCATCCACCTCGATCTCCGCTAAGAGCACTGGGTGACAGCCTAGCGTCGGCTGTCTGCGTATGGAACCACTGACAGCAGTAACAGCCCATCCAGCCCTTCCAGCCTTTCCAGCAGAAGATGCAAGCGGTACTGTTGTCCTGCCGTTTCCTGCCCTGCGCAGCGACATTCATGTAGTCTCCTAGATCCCTCTTCCCAATGACAGTATTCGTGGCCGGACCACATGCAATGCAGCAGATGCGACCGTGTCTCTCACAGATCTCCAAGATGCGTGAACAGTTGATGATCCTAGCACTCAAGATGTGAAGCCAGCACGAGGATCAGGCGCATCCTCCAACGACTCGAAACCTGGCTGCGCTGCCGAATGCATATACCGGGACCTAGACCACCGTGAGCACACGCCATTTGATTGTCCATGGCCACCGCCGCAGCAGATGAGCAGGAACACTCCATGCACATCTTCGCACACCTTCTCCTCAATCCAGTCCCAGCTTGATATTGAAGCAGCCTTTCAAATGCCTGCATTCGTGGTCGCCGCGAAGCAGCCTAACTATGCCCGGGTAAGACACTTTTAACGCTCGCTGTCAGCGTTCACTCGAACAAGCGATGGAAGAATAGACATACCTTGCCCACGTCTTTCGCTCTCCCCTATTGAAGCAGCCAACCCCAAGAGTGTGCCTTGGTCCTGGTGCAGTGGCTTCTGCAGCCAGCTCCAGCTGTTGTGTAGGGCCGATTGTGAATCTGCATTAACTCAGCACGGGATTTGGGCCTCTGTAGGCATCGTGTAAGCAGTCGAGTAGCCTTGTTGTCACGAGCCGTTGAGGCAAGAAGCTGTTGAGTGATGTAGACTAGCCTGGACAGCCGCAGACGACTCTACACTGCCCGTTGTGATCTCCCTCCGATTGCATATAGCGGCAAGGATGATGGCGTAATGGTTATCGGTCGCCTGCCTTCGAACACGGACCGAGGAATGTGAAGTCGATGCGGGGGTCCGGCTGTATGTTCTAACGCCTCGAGAGCGATATCGAGTCCGTACTGGTAGTATTTGGGAGCATCTCGAAGAGGATGTTATTGGGAGCATGCTGGGCAAGATCGCCGTTCCGAAAACAGAGACGATATGAGCTGAGCTGTGAGGTGCCAAGAAGTCATGTTAAAGAAAGCGTGCTCGAGCCATAAGGCTACGCTGGATACTGAAGCATAGTTCGATGATCTGGAGAGGGAGTGTAAAGGGTGAACTGATGCAGGTCGAACTCGGGGGTTGTACAATCGGCAAGAACCTAGCCTTTCTGGGCAGTGAAGCAGGCTGGGGATGACCAGCTCTTCGGTGCTGACCTTCCTCTGACCCTTGCCCCATATCTCAAGGTCAGTACGTACCTCTCCGCATCTATGATCGTCTCGAGGGTGTCTCTTTCATCTGGCTGTGATAGAGCCCAGACGGTCGCTGGCGCTCAAGTGTATGCAGACCCAGTGAGCTATCTGACCGGCTTCACTCCCTATATTTCACACTAGTGGAAGTACTTCGGCGCTTGCCACGTGAAACCATTTTCAGCGGGGAAACCATGGCGCAGGAGCAAGGATAAAGTTATCTTAGCTCTCCGCGCTTAGCCCAGGCTCATCGACACTACAAGGACCTGGAGGGTGGAGATGATACCTCCAGTCAAGCGATGCATGAACTGCTGGGCTGTTTGGAGACGAGATGGCGCCCAACAACTGTGCAATAAGAGAACCACTGCACGCATTGGGGGGAGGTATTCCGGCTACAGGCAGATGAACTGATGTGCCAAAGCTCTGAGTAGAGTACACTGCCACTTGACAGAGCATGGAGCTGTTGAGTAGATAGGTCTGATCTGTATAGTGGAAGCTCTGCATCGATCGAACCCTCACGGCGCTAATGGATGTACTTCGGTCAATAATTCTCGCGTGGCAGAAGGTGGAGAGAACATGAAATTTTGAGGACAGAAATGACGCTTGGGTTGGAGCTGACAATTATGGATCCACTCTATACCGCGGGCCCGGAACAGTAGTGAAAGTTCTCCGGCCCAGAGCATTGGGGCGTACGAGTGGTCTTCCGAACGGGAGTCAACGATATTGGGGCAATAAGTTGGAGCAGATGGCAACGGACAAGGACGACAGAATAATATACCTTGAAGTGTAGTCAACACGCTAAACGAGAGAGGGAATAGCACCGAACGAAAGATAGCGAGAGGTCGTGAGCAGATGCCAGCCTCTGGCTCATGCACCTAAGTTTCCCAATATCACTTCCTTCTTGCATCTATGCCACCTTGAACTCTCATAATCACCCATAGCTCAACCACATCCCACATTCCAGCACCGATAGCGCAGGATACCAAGTCCAATGTCATCAGCTACTCCTGTGTTTTGCTCCCGCTCTTCTAACCAGTCTATCCCAGTCGACTCCAAGAATCTCAACCCTACGCTCTGATCAGGAGGACTACGGCCATCGCGCAGAATCTGCACCAAGATGGCCCGGGACATCCTCCAATGCTCTTCAATAAGACAGTGTAGGCTGTCTGCGATCTTATAGCACCCGAGAGCGGACGCTGGGGCGTCATCCGAGTGACTATCCTTTCTAATCCTGGCGCCTTTCTCATCCCATAGGTCCTGCTCCTTTTGCTCCGTCTGAGTTACGCAGAAGCGCTGTGAAGCCGAGGCCACGTAGGTGTTGGTAACGCTGCGGCACGGATGGGCTCGCTCTTGGACAACATCGTGGTTAGCAACTCTAAGAGTGCCCAATTGAATGCCTTCATTTGCTTCATCAGAGTTGGCGTCAACTTGCGCTTGCATAGTCTGTCGTACTTCTTGGCTCTGGATCTGACGAGACCAGAGCCGAGGAATAGCGTGCCCCAGACGCGTTCCATGCTTGGGTATAGCAAGCGGAAGCTCAATATGATGAGCAACGTTCCATCCCATGGAAGGCATATCTGCCCTGGTCCTCGAGGTCTTCCTAGCTCTTCTGGGTATGGCATCTACCCTTGTATAGGCTGCTGGACGCCATCGTGTCTGTGGTCTTGCGGTATGCTGTCCCAATCGGTAACACTGGAGGTCACCGTAGCTGATGTCGTGCTGGGTTTGACTCGGCGTAGTGTATACAGCTGGTCCGGAAGGGTTCGTTGCCCCACGAGCTGTCGAGCACTCTGCGGAATCAAGATTAGTCCTGTGGCGAGGCGGAAGTCATGGAAAGGGGGCGGAGTACCACTAATACAGAGTCATCTCTGGGAAGGATCCAGTCACTGTAAAGGCCTGCCTTGACGGGGGTGATAGAACCACCTTCTCTACTGCAGGGGACCTGGCAGGTGCTGAAGGCGTCGCGCTGCAATCGTGGAGGGAGACAAGTACGAAGTCTTCCAACAGCCGCCCGAGGCTCTGCGGTGGGTACAAAGAACCTTCCCAGGTAGTCAGGTTGTTATGGTGATCGCAAAGGAAGCAGTTAAGAAAGGCAGGAAGAGGTTGCCAGGCCATTTGTTCATAAACAAAGCTTTGCCTGCCGCCGCCTGTCTCAGGGCATTCTCCATCTCGCCTACTATCACCCAGACCCGAGTCGATACTTGCTGGCGTTCTTCCTGGACTCATACACCAAGACTCCATCACCTCAGCACTCCGTAGCTGGCATTCATTCGGCAAACGCTGGCGTCACTTCTGCGGCCCAGACCCTGAGGCTCAGTCCAGTGAGGTCAAAACTCGGGATGCCGACCAACGAGTATACAACCGCCGCCAGAGGCATGACTACCTACGGAAAAGGTCATTCAGTTGACATCACGTTGGACTACGGCATAGAAGCAGCATTCAGCAGCATCCAGCAGCGCCGACCCGCCGGTTACTCGTGTGCATCTTCGCCCTATCTTCGTGACGATATGGACCTCGCTCGAGACGCGCTGCATCACCAGTGGCGATAACACTCCCCGAACATACTATGATGGTACCAGGGCGGGCATCACCTCTTGAACGGAAGCAGGGAAAGGAATTAGAGTGATACAGCTGGACCAATAAGCCGCACTTCCAGCACGGCCCGAGAGCCCTTGCGCCGAGGACGACAGCAGCACAGGCTCGATGTCTGCACTGGAGGCTGTTCTACCCCGGATCACTCCACGGGGCTCGTTGTGAGGCTTTACGCCTGGTGTCTGTGGTAAGTGAATAAGGAAACTTGCGAAAGTCAATGTGACTAACCTTATGATGAGGGGATCAGTGTTTGGAAGGTGAACACCACGAAGTATGCCGCAAGGTACTCGCCCCGTTGGCAGCATGGACCGGGAGTCCTCGCTACGAGGACGACAAAAAGACGTTTTTGGTGTATGAATCGGAAGTTGTCCTGCCCTGTACATTATCATCTCCTTTACGTCCAACCTGCTCACCGAGAGGCTATCCAAGGCACATTAAGCCCAGACTCTGGTGTTAGTAACGGCTCATTGAAAGCGCCGCAATCGTAAATAACGAACATCATCGTGTCTAGGCGAAGGATCATTCATGCACTAGAAAAGAAGAGCACTGGCACGTTGAGAAGAAGATGTTGAGACTTATTCAGCTGCACCGGGGTTCACTGTGGGAAGACATGATCGACGGTCAATTGTGACTGACTATCGGCAACATGACCTTCCAGCTTCTGTGCTGAAACACGATGAGCGAGAGGATGAGGCGCGGCAAATGACTACGAATGTAAATGGAAAGTGATCATGATCATGTCGAAAGCTGAGTCCTAGACTATGTACAAAAGTGCATCTGCTATGTCCGCTAGTTCGATAGCGAGGCTTTGTTTCATTCCATGACTGCTACTACTTGACCTCATGATAAACGGGGGGCGACATCTCAAATTGGAAATCTGGCGTGAGCCCGGACTGTCCAACATGCCGTCCCAACAAGCTGACACAAGATGCCGTCGAGCGGTCGATAAGCAGGCGATGTTCGGCTTCTTCTCGACGACCTTGATCCTCCCCGTTCGAATTCCCACAACCCGGTTTCACTGTTTCCTACCTTCTACTTCAAGGCTCTGAGGAGCACATGTACTCGAAATGCCGTTGCATGTTGACCGTCGTAATGATCGCACTCGTTCCTGACCGAGACATCGGAGTACCATGAGCTTCTGGCTAGTGTCTTGAGAAGCTGTGAGTAGGCTTCTTGCACCGAAAGCAACCGGGCCCCGGAAATGTATTCTGGCATCTTCGGAAGGGTACGAAGTTCCCGCTTCTGCCCCAAATTATCCAAGCAGTCAAGTAGGCCTATTCCTCGGAGACTGTGATGCTGCTCTGGTGCTGTGGAAGCGGGTGTTGTTGAGCCTTGCCTGAGGTCTGACAAAAACACTGCCGCGCTGTGCTGAGGTACGAGGCATCTTCCTCGAAGCTGTTTCGAATACAGACATGGAATCCTCAGATCTGCACAGTCAATCCCAAGCAAGTATGCTGCTGTAGGCAAATGCTCAAAGTATGCCAGTACCAAGCACTGCTAGACTGCGGATAGAGGCTAAGCAGCAGTAGTGAATACGCTGAGCGGTAGGGATGTTCTGATGCCAGATTCCATCGACAACGCGATATGGGTGCGTGAAAAGGTTTTCGGAAGCCTTTTGGCGACGGGCTACTGCTGTGTCATGCAGGTACGTACCAGGCACCGCGGGCCGATCTCTTGGTTGGGAAGCGACATACTGATTTCCACTGATTGCCTGCGTTGATCGGGAGTCAGTATCCCATGGGATATCAACCATAGCGTGGTAGCAAATCGGGCGGCTGGAGCTCTTACAATCAGGGACGCGTGGAACTGGGCTGTGGAGGAAGAAAGGAATCAGGAGAAGGTGGCTGTCTAGGTCCTGGGTCGGAATGAAGTCTGAGATCTGGTATCGCCGGTATGGAGCAGCATATTCACTGAACCACGCGGCCTCGAAAGCCGTTGAGGCTCTCTGCAGTTGCGAATGCCATCCGAGTCGGAGTGTCAACTTTACCGCGCGTCCAGACAGCTTGTGTGCTGAGCCCGTAATGTACCACGCGGCCGTGATCTGACGAGCGGTCGAGTGAAAATGGAGTCGGCGAAGAGGCTGATGGTGTCGTAGTGAGGGATGAAGAGGATCTACACCTCGAGAAGAACAGCCCAAGCTCCAGTTCAGCCAAAAGGGAGATGCTCTCTCGACAACAAGCACATTCGAAGTTAGGCGATGTCGGGGGCACTCATGGTCTGGCGTAGCGGAAAGGAGAGCGGAGCCTGTGATGGAGTGAAGGTGGGGAGTAGTTCTGGCAAGCAGCGACCATTGAGAGCTCATCGCCGCCTGTCCCCGAGGACTTCTAATTGGTGTTCGCTTGCGAGGCGCTAAGGGATGTTGAGCTTGCATGTGAAGCGATGCCTGGGTGCTTGGAGCCCCCCCCCCCCCCATATCCGCACGACCACTACATCACATTCACATATCCCCATACACGCACCCAGATATCACAAGAGACACCACAAAACAGCATTATCGATAACCAAGCGCGGAAAGGGACCCCAAACCTTTGGGAGCCTTTGGCGCTGACCGAACCTTCCCACAAACTACCAAGACGGAATTTCTCCACGCGGCAAGTCAGCATCTCCAGTCCTACTACATCAGGCATCTTTGAGAGCTGTTCCTACGGTAGCTCCCGGAGCTTATACACGGCTATCCTAACGCCCTCACAGTACAGTAGCTGCACGAGACTACGATGTACCCCCTCTTGTCCTTGGTCTGCGGCACTGGCAGCAAAGAAGAAATCACGAGGACCCGAGGTGCGGGGAGTGAGAAGATTGGAATGGGCTCAAGACGGAAGCATCGACTACGAGCTGGAATACGTCGCCCAATGCCCATCGATGAGCTGGTTTAGCACCGAAGCGGTTCCATGATCGCCAGATGTTGAAGGGATATGAGGAGGAGTAAATCAAGACGGAAGGGTGGACGAATGCTCATCTCGAGCTCACAACGCGATAGAATGGGATGATATTGTTCGGCTAGGGGAGCGAATGGCATGATTAGCGTGATGGTTTCTATAAATGTGGAATACGGCATGTCTGTATGCATCTCAAGGCTCTCGAGCCTCGTCATCCTATTCCTCACTCATGGGAGTACCTTCTGCCCTACATGATTTCTATGCCCTTCGTTCCCATGCTCCTACTTCCCTCAATTGCGGAAACATATCTTCGTCTCTACTGCGACTCAGCCCTGGCTCAGTCTGAAGCAAAGTGTGTTTGCAAGCTTGGAGAATCAGGGCCTCAGCTATGTAGCATGAAAAGCAGCTGCGTTAATCTTCAGCCTGGCGCTGTCTTTTTGGAAGAATTGATAGTGTTGCTGTTTGGTTCGGTCTTCGTTCCAAGGTCACGGTTCCTGTCCGTCCGTACCAGGAAACTCCATATGGATTCTCCACCTACTCTCCGTCTGACTCTACGATCAAGCCATATCTTGCTAGGCTTTCCGTTCACGTTATCCACTTTTGATGCTCTTGCTACATCCGCATACCAGCCACCTGGAGGGCAAACAGACGCTAGATCGAGGAACACAAACAGCCATATGGCATGGCTCCCAGGACGGACACTATACAGGTCCAACCGGAGATCATGTATGAGAACAGGATAACGTTACTGCCCGGCGTAACCACTCGACGGCGAACGTAACAGACTCGGGCTCCTTTTCTGCTATATATCGTGAAGACGGGCCTGCACACGGCGCAACTTATCGCAACCCAAATCCAGGCTCTGGAGGAGTCCGCGATATAGCGAAAGATTGGCTGTCAGAGCGTAGTTTGATCGCTGGGTAGAAAGATACTACAGACTTCGACTTATATCTACACACGACTGGGCTGCAAACCTCACGAGCCGCATTCTCCCAGCTTTCTCAATCCCTCTGAGTCTCTTTATCATTACTGCTGAAGCATGGCGCTACCTATAGCATATCCCACCTATTGTCTCCATCGAGCACTATCCAATCTCCATGATCGTATCATTGGAATGTGCCCTACGAGATCCCATTTTCCTGCTTCCACTGACTCGAACAAAGCTTCTACCAGATTTTCCGGTGGTAATTTCTGTCTGCAACGTGAAAGGCGTTGTCTAGGTCTAAACACAAGAATGAGAGGACAGAGGGATTGGGGGACACCACACTGGTGTCCTCGCGAATGGCTCTGCAGACTGCGTAACATGTGACTTGGCAAAGCAATAGATTCTTTTGTCATGGAAAAGGTGTATCAAGACAACCTCTTCCCCGCCGAGGATGTGAAGCAAGTACTTTGAACTGTATTGATTCTGCTTTCGTGCCTGTTCACGAGACTTTAGAGAGGGTTGTATTGTTGATCTGAGAAGCAAGGGTCTCTTCTCCGAGGTGTAGTGTGTGTATTGCTATCCATTCGCGGAATCGGGTGGCAATATGACATGAGTGGTGCATTGCATTGCCATAGAAGAACCTCGTAATCCTTCTATCCCGCTACTTAACCCTGTCCTAAATGCCTTCTGGATCTTCAGCACAGGCTGCACCTGCATCGTTTGTACACAGATGGCCTTCTCGGCGGGAGTCTGTCACAGCACATGATATCTTCTCCTTGGAATCTTGCTTGCTCCTGAGTTGCTAGGCTGGCATATAGATATATGCACTGGCTCGTCTCCGCCTAGCTCCATCCATCTTAACACCACCTCGAGCCTTCCCAGCGGCAGATGCAGTACTGCAGCTGCCTCCCTTACTGTGCTGGCCCATTCACCTTTGGTTTGGCGTACCTCAGGGCGGAGCAGGCTGATCCTGTCCGGTATGTAAGCTCATCCTGCCGACGTGGTGAGGAAGGGTCAAGTTGACTCTCTTGTTCATTGCACCGCAGGGAGCTCAGGGAAGGAGAGAAGTGGATAGACACCATGCGCAAAACGAGCTGATACGACGGTGAACGTGAGAAGTGAACATTGGGGAGCCAACGTAGGGCGAGATTTTGCACTTCCTGTATTCAGCGTCAGCATAAATTCATCGTTCCAACTCAAGTCTAAAGTGCGGTGAGGTATATTCGTAATCAGATCAATCTTTCAATGAAAGAGGCCTTGCGGAATCGAGGTCCCATTTCGTTGTCAAGTCCTTGGCGGGATGCTGCGTTGAGACATCTGTACTGCTCATGCGCGATGCAGCCCTTCAGAGCCCCAGGACCAGGTGTTGTGTTAGTATCTCCGCTCTCTGCTGTGCTGCTGCTTATTGGGCCCCAACGCCGAATGCTCTGCGACGGGCGATGCGGTTCGCTTGAATGTGGATGGGGATCATCATGTACGGGGCAGGGAGAGAGGGAGTGGATACTTACTATGTATTGTCTGGTGTGGCGGTGGTCGACTCGGGACGCTAGATATGGGTGCTGCCTAGGGTCAGAGCTTGTCAGCAATCCCGCTTGCGCCAGCAGTGATCTTCTTTAGGTTGCAACGCGTTCTCGGTTCAGGTGTAGAGCGCTCTGGCTCCTATGATTCCATCCCAATAGCCTGTCTTGTCTTCAGAGACATGGCTGACAGCACTCTGTGCTGTATCGCCCTCTTCATCTGCGCTGCAGCCCTTCATGGTCCAACCTCTAGTATTGAGCACCAGACCCTAGAGATGGAGCATCGTAGTCCGGGGCTTGAAGACTCCGCCACCAGGCGCCGGGTAATGCGGAAACGCATCGAAAATCATCCTTGTTCGGTTGCGTCTCATCATATAAGGGAGTGAGGATAAGGGAACAAGGGCTTAACATGGTTGCAAGCTTACCGTATAGTCAAGATTGGTCTTCTCTCTGCTGCCCACAGGCCACCGAAAACATCCGTCAACGCTGTGTCGAGCGACACCAGGTAGGCAAAATTACCATTGACGAATTGATGTATGAAAATGGCCGTGTTGACGACCAGAGACTCGCCGCGGTGGTAGCGTTGGAGCGGGAGGTCCATCACCGCGTTAAAGAGGCGGGCATCGGCGGCGAGGTCTCTTGGAGGCTAGAAATCGTTAGACAGCCATCAGGAGATCGATTCTGGACGTGGATCACTTGCCGTGGCGGTGAGAGCCTGCATCTTGACGCTGTGAGGTGCGAACTGTGCGGGCGGGGGAATCTGACGTTGATGGTGTGGTGCTGTTGGTGAAGAATTGTGTGTGTAAAATGGATCAGGACGAAGTAATGCTGAAGGGTCCCAAATTCAGTGTATGGCAATATGTCTTGGCATTGTGCTTGGTCGTAAACATTACGCACTCATCACCATCTCCATCGCGACGCACACACCAACCACTCACACGCTGACAATGCGCCCAGCGGCCATCAACAATCCTCTTCACTCACCGGCATGGCTCTCAGGTTAAGACCAGGTGAAGGGCGCCGCCAGCGTGTCCATATCGCGGTAGGAAATGGCCCTCGAGCCCATCACGATATCCACCAGGCCGCCACGATCGTGCCTGGGATACGAGACCACAGTTCTCAGCTCTAAATATCACTGCAATACACTGACCAACCCCACTGACTTCATCTACAGGCTCTCGAGTCGGCCAATTGACAGCAACCAGGCGGCAGCAACATAAGGCGCTCAAGTTCGTCACGGGACGAGACTCGGTGAGTTCCATCCCTTCACCACTCTCACCGCCCCTGGTGTGACGAAGCCACACCAGAGATGCGACATTTATGGCCCTTCAGGATCTCTGACGCCCGCTCGAGTGTCAAGCTGTCCGGAAACAAGTCACAGATCCGAGGGCTGCGGCGCAGGTGCTCGTCCAACAGTAGAAGCACTCATCGGCGGGCATTGGACACCTCCGCACTGGGCCTTCTCAATGAAGCAAGCATTGAGGGCCCCTGACCAGCACCATTCTTATCACTACGTCCCCATGGTGGTGATGCTCCCCTGCTGACGGCGCGAGACTAGACATGTCACCACACCAAGCAGAGCCACCAGCGCGAGTCTCTGGTAAGGTCACTATTCCCCTGATCCAAACAAGGCAGTTTCAAGCATTTCGGTATCCTGGAGGCGTATACTGACTGACCTGTACGACCAGATCAAGTACCCTGGCACGCGTTTCGTTCGCCACCCCCGCGATCACCAAAGCGTCAGTGAACAGCCGCGAGACTGTGTAAACAGCTTCAGAGACGTAAGTCATCGATTTCATCCCATTTTCCATCATGACACCTCCGCCAATACAAAAGAATTGCACTGCTTCCACAGGCAAACATAGCCCGATCTGAAGCGGAGGTCTAAGAGGCAACTTTCACAGGCTGTGACACACAGACCAGTTCATGCATGTGTTGGATGCATTTGGAGCTCTGCGTTCTTGCAATGAGCGAAGCACAAGATATAATCCATGCTGACCCTGTGCAGTACATCCATCACCTCCTCTCGGCGGCGTTAAGCCGACCCCGGCACACGACAGACTCCGAGTCGATAAAAGGCACGTTCGCTCTCTTCCTTTCTACACCATTCCCATTCAATCCACGTGATGAACTCCCCTCCAGCCCAGCAGACACACAAGCAGGATATCGCCCGGCGCGAAGGTCTGGCCCGGTTTCGACTCAGCCCAAGTGGTTGAGCGTGCCATAAAGAGAATGCTCGCTCTCGCCACCTTAGGCCGCACATCTCCAGCATTCAACGGAAGTCGTAACAAGCACCCGATGGAGGACCTTCGAAGGGCTGTCCTTATCGAATGCTGAGTATTGGACGCGTGCTGGAGGCTTTCTGATCATTCCCCTGGGCATTACTAGCATATTGGCTTCCGGACAGCGCGCGGACATATCTTGCTGACGGAATCATGATACAGATTAAACTCGGCGTTAGAGTGCGGCGGAGCTACGATCCTTAGCACCAGATCGCCGGTTTCACTTGTGAAAAGAGCAGCGTATATTATACTGGCCACAAGATTATACAGAAAAGTCAGATGCTTGACGCGGCCGCCGCAGCATTGCCGACGCCAAAACAGACAGCTGCAATCCCGCCGAGGGCCTCGTACCAGGTAAGGCACCGCATTCATCCCATCACTACCTTTCACTGTCAAATGATGAAACCCCCCTTCCATTCCCTAGATGCGGAATTCCCAGCCCGTTGCTTCAATTGTGATCTCTCCTCGTCTCAGCGACATCACCCTCAGGGTCTTGCGCTGCGAGTGTAATATCTGTTCCATTCTCTTGTATCGCAGCTTTGAAGGGCTGCCTGCACAGGATGGGACTCGACTGATGTTGCGATCCAGTGTGGATAGGTTTCTGATGACGACGGCTCTGTCCCAGTCCCTGCACAAGTTCGAAGGCTGAAGAGGTGCTGACTACATCTGATCACAGGCTACACGATTATGATCACTAGAAAGATAAGACGCTCTATACCGGACACTCTGTCCGACTTCTTTTGCAGCGGGTCAGGTCCTCCATACCAGGCAAGTCCACTCTCCCTTCCAGAACACATATCGTACATGATGAGCGCCTTCCCACATATTGGATGCCGCAAGGACAATGCCCATTGCGGAGCACCCGAGGGGGCGCCTGAGCGCTTTGGTGGAAGCACCAACTGCCATCCGCTAGGGTGTGTGACTACGCAACCTAGTCACCGCAGCAGAAGCAGTGTCGGCAAAATGGAAGACTTCGAAGGGCTGTCGAGCACATGATTCCAGTCGGTTTTGGATGGGGTTGATGGTGTGGGATGCCTGTCTGATCTACGAGATGAATCACAACTTCTGTTCTGTCAGGATTGGGGAACACTTGCTGATTCTCATATTGTCAGATTTCCATTCTCCCGAAGCTGTTCCGGGTAGAACTCTGCAGCTCGAGATGCATAATCATCCTGGAAAGTCCTTGATGCCGACCAACTGCACTTGTCGAATATCGATCAAAAGAGTAAACAGCAGGCAAGTCATCGCACCCCTAACGTCCCTATCCGTCGTATGATGATTCCCTCCCCCACACACTGGATGCGACACGACATTGCCCGCCGTGGAGCAATCGGGGGCACAGACTATTTCTTCGCTTGGTCGATCTTTGAGCACCAAGATCTATCCCCTAGGGTGGTTCAAAATCCGCTCTAGTCAATGCAGCAAGAAGGAAGACTTCGCAGGGCTGTCCTGCACGTGATCCCAGTCGACCTGGAGGTAGAGTCGATGGTGTGGGGTGAAAAATTCTGATCTACGACGGTTTTCCGAAAGCACTGCGTACTGTGAGAATGAGGCGATGAGATGTGCTGACTTGGTATGTGTATAGACGCAACACTCAAGTGTCAAGTGAGGGACCCGAGCCCGTTGGCGGCTGAAAGACCATCATGATGAGTGGTCCCCACCGATATCGACAGCATTTCCATCACCCTATGATGGCCAGAAATGCTCATCCGAAGGTCGAGAGCATACAGCAGGCAAGTCAACCCAACCATTACCCTCCACCTATGACCTGATGATCTCCTTCTCACACTTGGATGCAACAAGGGTATCGCTCGTCACGAGGTTCTCGAAAGCGCGAGGTCGAAAACAAACCAAAAATCCATCCTGTGTTGATCAAACGTTCTTTTCGCGACAGTCGCTTTCGTTTGGTTGGGCTTGGCAGGGCTGCCCAGCACATGCTCTCAGTCGGTCCTGGGATGGAGTCGATCGTGCGGGAAGGTCTACTGATGCATGAATGAGTCCGTTGCCGTCATGCCGGGAACAAGAGATGTGGTGCTGACTACCTTTGTCTATATCGATCACTGACGCTACCCTCCTCAGTTCGCCAGACTCCTGTCGGTATTGCCATCCTCTCGACCTTGCTGCTTCTCTGGAAGTCTGATGGCACGTCGACCACTAGCCGTCTTTCATCAAGGGAGACTACGGTGAGTTCCCCTTTGCCCTTCCCGCCAACTCTGCATGATGATTCCTCCCTCCACCCCCTGGATGCGACAACGATATGTCCATAGCGAAATTTCCCGCGGACGAAAATGATGCAGCCTCCAAGGTTGTGCATACTCAGCCTCTCCTGGGCATCAAGCTTCTCCAAAAAGTCTTTCTTGCCCCCGCGGCGGATTCGAAGGGCTATCTAGCACAGGATCTCGGTCGACGTAGGAGAAAGTCGACGGGGTGGAAGGGTTATCTGATTCGCGAGCACTACACCTGCAGCTGTTGTTCTTTCGGACGTTGGTCATGCTGTCTACTGACTCTTCGAACCGTGATAGAACCTTATCAGACCACGCTGTACTCGTATATGCTCGCCTCCCACACAGCACCCCATGGGCCAAAGCTCTCGCCACCACATCACTCCAAACCGCTAACCAGGCAAGTCCATTCCCCCTCCCTTCCCTTCTCTCCACATGATGAATTTCCCTCCCACCCCACCGGATGCAACGAAAACGACATCGCCCGTCGCAAAGCCCTCTCGCAATCGCCGCAGCCACCACAGCCTTGAGAAATCTGTAGCGTGTTGCGCGATCCGTCCCCGAAAATACAGCGATAAGTGTAGTTGTACCCTCGACTGAGTCACATCGGTCTACCCAAGGGCTTTGAAGGGCTGTTCGAACGCAGAGGATCTCGAGCGACTTTGTCCTGGGACGGGAGTCGATGGTGGTGGGAGGGTTTCTGAATCGTGGAATTGTGTCGTACCCGATTCGTGATTGAGATGATGATGTGAGAAGGAGGCTGATGTTTTGTGTAGATTAGATTGGATTCGAAGCCCGATCTGGGTTCCTGCGCTTTCGTAGCGGCTCTGAGGCTTGATGCTGGATTATCTATCGTTCGTATCTTATGCAAGAGAGTACGATGTCCTGGGTATGGATCAGTAGTGGAGGGTGCGAGAGGAAGAGAGGGAGATAAACTGAGGCTGAAGGACATAGCGCGGAGCATAGGCTGGTGGGACATACATGATTGTTCCATGATGTTTGAGATGGACAACTCGACGCAAGCATTACAGCTGGATGTAGTGGCATCAGCTAGGAATGTTATAGAGATGACGGCAACAGACGAATTACCATTTTTAATTGCAGATGCTATAGGAGCCGTGCGCTGTATTCTTCGTGGTGATGGTGTTTTGATCTCGCATTCCACGGCAACACGTTCCCTTGCGTAGTCCCCTTGCTTGGACTGGCAACCCATAGTCGGCAGAGTACACGAAAACTCGCCATAGCGTTTGTATTCTCCACTCGTGATGTCGAAGGGAGATGATGCCGCTCCCATCCATGCGGAAGGAGCAATTACTATTTTTCGGTGCCTACATATCGTATTCCCATATCCGAACCCACAAAACACCCACCACGTCTCTGTCAAGTGATTGAGCTTCTCCATCGGCTGCTGTTACTGTTCACTGGTAGAAGCACGGTACAGCGCGTTTGCCTGATGGCCGACTTTCTCCCGACTCGATATGGAGCTGGTGACCTGATGTTCATCCCGTTTCGATGCAATCGAAGTCAAATAGCGGCATCAGCTCATACATACCAAATCTCAGCGCGCTCGAGAGTGCTGTCGCCCGGCGGAAGACCCCTGGGCGGTGTTTCCGCTCCCTGGCCGCGCCGACAACCCCCCTCGACTTCTGCTTCACCTCCTCCCACGAAATCGAACTTCGATGCGGTAATTCATATCGAGAATTGCAGAGCGCATGGACTCAATACATAGTCGTAACCATAACCTGCCTGATCAGCGGGATATGCAGGCGCAGCATCACCAGCAGACGCCTCTTTCTCAAACGCCTTTCCCACAGCCCAAGAATCTCCACCAAGCAGCACCAGAGTCATAAGACACCAACAGCCACAGCGGCATCATATGGACAGCTTGAAGCCACTCCCAGCGATACACCTTGTCTAGTGCAATCTTCAGTCCCTCATGACCGACAGGTACGAGCAGGAACAGCAGCCGCAGCAGCACCTTCAGCACCACTTGCTCCCCAGCGAGATTTTGGGAACCCGCATCGATGCGAAGGCACCCGCTTACCACGCCGCCAGCAAAGCAAGCCCCTGATAGCCTCGACAAAGAGATTCACCACCAGCAGGTCTTAGACACCTGGCCCAGCGCCGACGATGAAATCAACAGTGGCGAAGCCAAGAATGCGAAAAGGAAACAGGTATGCTGCATGGAAGGCAGACTTGAACCCGAGAGGGAAATACATACGACAAGAAGGCGCCGCTTTGTCAAGGTTCTGCCGTCCGCTATTGTCACTCGAGCTGTTGACAGGAGACCAAAGCCTATTGCACCACTGTGAAGACTCTGCCATTGGGTTCATGCTTGCAATACGAACCCTGAACTGCATCACGATACAGCGATTTGCTCGGCTCGAGTGATCGGGCAGTAGGGATGGTATCGAGATGTACTGATACGCTTGGGAGACCGGGTCATGCGGCGGCAACAGAACACCTCCTGCAACAAAAAGCTCGCCACGTGGAGAATGTCTCAGCCTCGAGCAGCATGAATCCTCCGATGCCAAATCATGGTGGCCCGTGAGCACACGACCCAGGGTTACCACCAAGTTTCAGCGCGGAAAAACGAACCAAAGATGGTACGGCCCTCCTTGGGCCTTCAAAACGGAGTGGCATGCTGCTGCAGCTGTAAGAGCATGGCCAGTCTCTGAGCGCAGGATGAAAAGAGAATGAACAACATATACCGGCAGAAATGGTGATCACCCGTCCCACAAACCCATAGCCTCTCGAGCCACCCCACCGATAATAGTCCATACAGATCAGCGCTTTCAGGTAGACGAGCTGCAGATATTCGCTCCAGGCAAACGACAATCCAGCATGGCGAAGCAACTCATAATTGTGAGCGAGAAAATCTCACAACCAACAACACGAGACCTGCGCCATCATTCGCCGAGCGGGAAACCTGGTGCAAAGATCAGAACAACATAGTCTTGCCGTACCCGATACTAAGTAGAAATGGGAAGTAGGAATGAAGCTGCCGGGCCTGCAAAGGACAAGATTGCATACCAGCAACCACGAACCTCAGCAGCGACAAGGGGCGCTAATATGAGCAGTATTCTCAGACAACACAGTGCAAAAGCGATTCACACAAACCCAGATATTCCCGGCCTTCTCACGTTTCGGCAAGAAGTACAATTGGAAGAAGCAAGGAACCAGGACACCGAAGCCGCAAACGATCTTGGCGAGACCAGCGTCCAGCCAGCAGTAATGTAATAACCACCAGAAAAAGCCTACAGCTCCACCAACCACTGAAACCCCGATCGAAGGCACGGAGAGTCAGGCGTCAGAGAAAGGAACGAAACTTTGCATTTCATAAATGGCTACCTACCAACAAAACCTCGCGACTGCGGCAGGGAAAGAAGCTCACGCAGCAGAATATCTCAGGAACAGCACAGCGTGAATATGCATCGTTGTGCAGGGCAGGGCGGAAAGAAAGGAACAAAGCAGCAACATTCTAGCAGAGGAAAAAGCCAGCAAAAGAACCGAAAGACGGCTCGCGGCATCTTGAACGCACACCGAGACATACGATGAGAGACGCCGGCCTAGTGGACTTTGCTGAGAGTGATGCAGGCCCGGGTGCTTGTGATTGCCTGTGACGCGCTGCTGTTGAAAAACGCCGAAGAAGTTGGCTCACCAGGTGTGATAGTGGGGAGCAAGAGTCGAGACATTTGGGCCATGGCTTGCAGCAGAAGACTGGATGTGGTTGAGGAGTCCGTCTGACGCTGTGGCCGGAGCGAAGGGGCGGAAAATAAAGCTGTGAAGAATATGACGGCTCACGGCATAGCATGCGACCACCAAAAGGGGTTGACATGCAATACCGGCCCTGGAAAATGATGATGCCGGGGTGAAGAGGCTCACGTCACAGCGAGAGTCTGCCGCAATACCGGCCCTGAAGAAGTCCTATGCAGATAAAGCGAAAGAAAGGTATTATGCCAAAAGATGACGGACTGCACGATGTGAAGTGGGACTGGTGGTCGCGAGTGGTCCGTTGGAACTCCTGGCCGGAACAGCAGGCCGGCCTCATTCTTCGATCCAAGTGCCAGAAATAACAAAGGTGACACTCGGGAAAGCCCACCGGAGCCGAGAATCCAAGTATGATAGCGCCTGTGAAGTATGACCGCGTCTGTCGATACAGAAGGGCGGAACGATCCAACGAGGAGAGAGGCTGTCATTGTCAGGGTCGAGTTCCGATGCCAAGGTACCGACAATGCAATGGATGAAGAGATGCACGACAATGGCACACCGCGATGCAAGATCTTGCCACGAGTAGTCTGCAATCATCGCCGGCCAACGTATGTGGAGAAAGGATCAAGCAGCAAGAGTGACAAGCAATGATGATCGGCTCACGGCTTTGCAAGAGTCTACCAGAGTAGGTCTCAGGCGTTGCCGGCCAAGGGTCATAGCGAACGACACAGTGGGTGATCGGCGCGAGGAGCAAAGGTGAAGAGCAAGGAACCAAGCGAGGAATAAGCAAAGGTCAGGAATGAAAGGTGGCAAAGGGGAAGAACAGCTCACGGCATTGCAGGCATCTGCCGAGGTAGTTTGCAAGCCATGCCGGCTGAAGTTCGTGTGCTGGGAGGAATGGTGAAGAGCAAGGAGTTCCACTTCAGGGCATGATGTTTGCAAGGAAGTCGGGAGTGGTATGAGGGCCATTGAGGAAGACCAGCTCACGGCACTGCAGGAGTCGACCAAAGTAGTCTGCAAGAAGTGCCGGCTGCATGTGTTCGGCGTGGAGGAAAGGTGAAGAGCAAGGTTCCGAAGTTCAGTCGTGATGTGTGCAAAGGAGATGAGTGGGATGTGAAGGACAGCTCACGGCAGCGCAAGTGTCTTCCAAGGTAGTCTGCGAGCGCCGCCGGCCATGAGAGTGCTGAAACGAAATGCACAAACACAAGCAAGCCAGACTCAACTATGGTCGAAAATTGGTCCAGGAAGGATGATGAGTGTCCATGATGGCTGAGGCATGACGGCAGCCGGATTAACATGGATCCTACTCGCGAAGGAGTAGCAGTCCAGGGCAGCAATGTCTGGCAGCAAGCAGAATGCCATTTCCAGACGGAGAAGTGAGACCGAAGTCGATTTCGAAGCGAAAAGTCAAAGTCCAGCTCCAGTTCAGCTCCTCTCCAGCCCGCAAGAGCCAAATACGAATCGATAGGCCATGCCGAAGGCAAGATCAAAAGCCGCAACCCCCACCAGCCACCCGGCATCGACTTGCCCACCCGCCAATATAGGCCGAGAGAGCTCAAGCACCAACACCGCACCCAAGACTGCAAGTCAGGTCCGCAGACCCTCCTCACCATCCCAGACAAACGTTGCAAACTTTCCGATGTCTTCACGGACACCGCTACCATGTGAGCCGACTCCAGCACCGCCAGCGACAGCCCAGAGCTGTACAAGCAAGCAGCGCCATCGTCAGACTCAAACATGGCAGCCTTGGTCAGTCTCGAACCCGGGTCCGGTGTTGAAGCAAGAGACTTCCCCGAGAAGTACTATCGAGCTTCACCTTCGCCAGATGTCGAGGTGCCGAGGATTCTGAGAAACAGTCTCCTTCGCGAGCGACTACCAAGGTAGTGCAGAACCCGCTCCAGAGACCCTATTCGGCACGCCGGATGACCACGCGTGCGTTGGAGAATGAGTCAACATTCCCAGCAGAGAGGTGTGCGCACTAGCCGGGACGATAGTCCCATGGTGTTCAGACACGGGTTGTGCAAACCACAGATGACACCGGCGTGGCTGATCCGTTCGTCAAGCCAGAGGCCGATCCGCCCGGTGGATGCGGAAGAGGGTGACTCCAAGAGGTGGAGATCAGTGCAGGTCCCAGAGCAGTGCAGAGCTGTTCAGCGAAGCGATGTGTTCCGCGGCGCAAAGAGGTGCCTGTAGTTCGACTCCCATCGCAAGGATGCGTCGCTGATGCAGCCGGAGCTGGGCAGCGGTGGTGGGTTTGGACTTATCCGGGCCCAAGGCTCGCCGGCGCCGGGTGGTTGTGTAATGAAGGAAATGAACTCGGAAAATGATATGCGAAAGCAAGCCAGCGAAGCGTCTACCAGGAGTAGTCGACAGAGATGAGGTTGGACTTACACTGGCCGACAAGCAGCTCGCAGACACCAGGAATGTATGAACATAAGCAAGCGGTACGCAGGGTGAACCAAGGCGTCTACCGACGTAGTCGACCAGAACCGAGGGCG
This sequence comes from Pseudocercospora vitis, assembly GCA_026120125.1. NCBI lineage: Eukaryota > Fungi > Ascomycota > Dothideomycetes > Mycosphaerellales > Mycosphaerellaceae > Pseudocercospora > Pseudocercospora vitis. The sequence goes on along the minus strand of JALRML010000028.1, from coordinate 96,325 downwards.
ACTTACACCGGCCGACAAGCAGCTCACGGATGCACAGTGGGTATTGATGCTGCCAGGGGTGTGGTGGTCTGCGAAGACTCTTTTTGAGATGGCGAGGATTTCGAGGAGAGACGAACGAACGAAAGGTCGACAGTCCAGAGTCTACCATGAGTAGACTTCGAGACGAAAGCGGGACTTACACTGGCCGCGTATGCAGCTCAGATGCCCAAAGTGGCGAAGAACACCGAAGCGAAGATGACAATACTTATTGGATTCTGTGGGCTACTGCGAAAGAGTCAGCATCATTTCCAGTCCGTGAAGATTTTCTCGGCGTACTGGAATGCTATCTCCTGGTGGCGATGCTGGCTTGCAATGGAGTGGCGGCGGTGGCGAGGTGCGGAGATGATCCTCGGCTCGTCACTTCTTGGCGCTCGCAATGCAGGCGAATCTGATATCGTCCAAGACCGATATCTTGTCAGAAACGAAGCCGAATACTGAAAAGGTGATGTGACCTTGAAGCAGTCCAGCAAACGCCGATATTGCTGATGGCAGCCAAGTGGCAGCCTCTGATGGTCAGTCACGCTATCTGCCAGTGATTCGTCTGGCAATACTGTTCGCAGTGACAGCAGATGCTCGATTATCAATCATGCCTCGAACAGGTAGCATCCTCGCCACATCTGCCATGCCAATAGATTCCCTGGGAGACAGAGGTGTTTGACGCTGCTACCGCTCACTGTGGTATCCGTTGCCCATCAAGTCTACAATGATCTTATGGGGAAGCTCCATCTCTTGTTATCTGGAGCCGCAAGCAGGCTCGAAGCGGCGTGACTGCTGTTGTATGGCGTTGTATCGTGATGACCGCTGGATGGCTGTTCGGAGGTCTGCAGCCAAGGACGGTGTCTGTGAGCGACGGCGAGGTCAGTAACAGTCAAACAAGGACCTGGATGCTTGCCAGAGGGCCGATGAAGCCTCTGATATGCCTGAAAAGGATGTATACGTACTTCATGCGGTGTTGTTGGCGTGGAGAGGCAGTCTACTGCTTTCTTCTGCCCCTCAATCTCCGCCGTCACGGGCGTTGCGAGGTTTCAAACACATGCTGCGGAGCATGTCAATGGTACGATTAAGCGTGGCAAGAAGTCTGGGGATGTTTTAAGAAGGTGTGAGGGTGTCGTGGTGGTGGAAGTTGCTGTTGCTGTTGGTGGTGGTGGATGGAAAGGTCGAACTTCACCACCTCGCGCCAAGACGCTGGACGGGTATGCCCGCGGCATCACCACTGCCTCCTTCGCTGCTCCATATCTCGCCACACGTAGCTGCGCTGGATCTGCGGATAATTAGAGACCGTTCAGCATACTCGATTTACCTATTTCCGAGTGCTGGATGGTTGGTATGAGTCGTGTTGGGCTAGAACTGGGCCAGCGAGGCAAACAGCAGTCATGACTTCGCAACCAAAACATCCCCGCAGCAGGGGTATGCGGCGATTCGATACGGCACACTACATTCAAAGGCCATATCTCGCTGCACAGTCATGCTACAAGGCTTCAGGCACCTCGAGGTTGTTCGCAGCGGTCGGTATATCAACCTCGAATGCAGACAACAACTGTAAATGCCGCATCTGGCGTAGACAGAGGCAGTAAGGCAAACTGACTGCAACCATAACTCACTGCTCAGAACCATTTCCACAGCCTCATACGCTCTATCTCGTCGCTTTCAAGTGCTAGAAACACTCAGATGCTCCAAGGTTGTTCGGCGTGCTTGCTATACCGATCTTCAACTTCAGCAGAGTCTATAGCCTCAATCCCCTCTCGCGCGCCAAGGTATCAAGGTATAGGTCTCACGAATGTCGCTGCAAGAGCAAGCTTCCACGCCATCCACAGAAACCTGACATAAACCCGAGACGCCATATCTCGCCATGAGCGCAGGCGAGGACGCGAACACTCAGAGGGAGTTCGCCATAGCCGAGATGCCGATCTGATACTACCGCAATATCTCTAGACAACACGGCCGGCTGGCACTGATGCCGCAAAACGACACCTTCGCCACCGCCAGCACCCTAGCTCCGCCACCTCCTCGCCGAAAAGCTTACTTGCTGCATCAAATGGCTCCGCGACGTCGAAAAAGCGAGACGGAGAGAGAAAAAGTACGCCAAGATTATATGGTCAGCTTCCAACAGGAGCAACTTGGCTGGATGGAGCGAGCGTGGTGAGGTAAGTGCAGGACTGCTACGAGGTTGACTTGAGGGGCGGATAAGTACGATAAAGCTACGCAAAAGAATCCGCGTGCATGACAACGATCCGCTACAGAACTCATCGGAGACAAAGGGATACCCGGAGCTTGTTGGCTGCATGCATGATGCCTACCGTGGCCTTGAGCAGTGTTGCTGATACCAGTGGCAGATGAAGCGGGAGACCAGCGAGAAAAGTAGATAATATCTTGCCTCCAGTCAAGCCGCCGCTGTATGACTCGCCGCAGCATGCCAAGAGAATACTTCGTCACGCCACGGTACCAGAAGGATCTAGACACTCATGGTTCTTTCGCACTGACACAAGCCTCTGGCATCTTCGCTCGCGTGTGCTTTCGAAGGGAATATCCAGCATACTCATCGCAGTAGGGAGGAATTCAAGCAGCCGGCGTTCTACGGACACGTGACATAGAATTGAGCTCCAGCTAGAGATCCTATCACGCGGCCAGAACTACAAACTGACTCTTCGAGATAGAGAGGGAGATGTAACATAAGATCTGGCTTTTTTTTTTTCCTGATAGATAACGCTGCCTAGAGCTACTTTCTACCTATAGAGTAGAAGACGGTAGGTCGCCAGGGAGGGATATAATGATGCTTGGCGAAAGAAATCGCATATATTTCCAACGACAATCATAGCCAGATGGTACCATTCTAGGCCGCCCAAATCCGCATTCGGAAATCCCGCGATTCACATCTTCCGTGGACTTAAGGGATGGCCTGGTAGATATGTATGAGTATGGGCTGACGGAATGGGGTCCAAGATCTGACATCTCTGTCACATTAGTTAAGAGAAATGACAAGCTTGATGATGAAGTGGTTGAGAGCATGAGGCTAATTACAGAAGACTAGAGCATCGGGTCAAGAAGCGCAGGCAATAGATTCTTGGTAAAGGGGTACTGTCACAGGTATAGCTGGTGTCGGGGGAACTCATGAATGACCTCTTGAAAACTTGTCCTAGTCTCGCCATTCTCAGTTGGGGTCAAGTAATTGCCGTGCTATATACTTAAAGTACCCCTTTCACTGTCTCACGGCGAGGTAACCAGCCGGTCCATTCATGAAGGCATCATACCTATATTCTCGCGATATTCGCGCAGTCCGCTGTCACATATCTGCATATGCACTGGACAGACTTTATTGGCGAGCCCTCCCACATGCTAACATTCTCAGCCCTGCTTCTTGATCATGTTTGGTCGTCGTACCCGGAGAACAAGTTCAGATTACTCTGCTTGTTTTTTGTCTACAACGGTGACTGGTACATGACAGAGTTGGAAAGTCTTTTCCAGGAGGAGAGCAATGTATGTCGTAAGCTTAAACAGCACTATAGCAGTTACAAAGTACTCTCTGTAGAGGCTACGTTTGGCTGCATGGTATATGTTCGAAGATGGGGCAAACAAGTGTGGTCTAGCGCAGTCGCCTCTACGACTCAAAGACAGCCAATCTATCGAACGCCTGATCCTGCCCCTTATGGAGCACGCCTATAATGACTACGCTCTCATGCCCTAAGTCTATACCATGAGCCTCTTACCCAAACTCAGATCAAATATCTCCCTGATCAGCTCCGCATGCCTAGCCAACCTATCGTTAGTCAATAATATAGACTCCCGATCCTCTATTCGCATCTCCGGCGAAGTGAGCTTATTAACACAGTAATTCATCACGCGTGCCATCTTGCCGACGCCATCTCTATATCCTGCTTACCCATATCGCAAACCTCTCCCTTTCGGATAGCTAATGCGACGTCTTCCTATCCCGCTGGCCAGGCGAGAGACTTCGTACACGAGACTTAGATACGAGGTTTGCTCATGTTTGGCTGATCACTGGGCGTCTGTCTCTTTGGGAAACAGTATCTCGCTTATACAGCAGTAGAGATATCGAGTACAAGCCAACCCAGTCAATTTAGGACGTCATAGACGGAGTAGGTTACGCTTGCGCCTCCACCAGGAAGACTTCGTGCACTACAACTATCAACCAGTCCTCATAGCACCATGCGAACGCAAGGACCAGCAACAGACCAAGCCACCCCAAGCCAGTCCCGGCTCTCTCCACCCCACTGCTCTAACTTCTTCCTCTTCTTCTTCGGCTGCCACTTCACGTTCTCCTTGGGGCTCGGTAAACGGGTCCATGCTCTCGAAATAACCGGGTGGGATGGGCTTGCGCTTTCCGGGACGTTCGCGAGCAGTGACAGCTTCTGCCTTATCAGCGTCCGAGGAGGTGAGTCTCGGGTTTGCGGAGGTTGGAGTTGGAGGGTATCAGAGGTCGGATTGAAGAACGCTGGTCCCAGTGTCTCTCGTGCGGTCTGGTAGGTTCGAGCGCTGATGTTTGGTGCTGGACCGACTGTGGTGGGGCGAATGCGAAGAGGGTGACTGGAGACTTCGGGTGAGGCGAAGAAGTTGTCATCGTCATCTGGGATGGAGATGATGGAGTGTTGGTGGCGGAACATTGGCGTTGGTGTCTTCACCACGGCCTCTTCGTCTTGAGGTCGCAGAGAACTGAGAAGGCCGTCGTTGACTGCATGACCATGCTCGAGTGATTTCACCTCATGCTCTCTCCGGTATCCTGTTGTGGAAATCGTGGAGATTGTTCCTGCGGAGTCTCAGCGCGAAAGGTCTGGGTGTCGGAAGATCCAACAGCCGCCGGGCCTGTAACGGTGTCAGCCTCTTCATCCTTCTCGATATCCTCCCCAAGTACCACATCTTGCTCAGTAGCCCACGCCGGATGATCCGCGACAAGCACTTGACGATGAACCCTCCAAGCCTTTCTCCGCAACATCCCAGGGAAACGCGTTCTTGTAAGCCCCGACGCCAGCAAAGACCGCCGAGACCCGATTCAGTTCCGCCGCCCGGCCATGCTTCTGATCGATCTGACTCAGAGCGGGAAGAACACTCTCGTGGAAATAGCACAACCAATCCACCAGATTGACCCAATTCGGCTCGTACCCGACCTTTAGCTCGACCTTCCCTTCCAGCAGCGGCTTGGCGAACAGCCCTTTCTGCATCCGAGCCAGCTGCCATTCACTGGTGGCGGTGGCAGAGTAGACCGGCGGCGGTCCGAGACCTTCCATGCCCCGTCGCAGAGCGCTCATTCTGTCAAAACGTGTCATCGTAGGATCATACTCCTCCTCCGCTTGAGCGACATTCAAGTCAAGACCGCCTGATGCGATCACGAATGCTTCCCGACGCTGCCAGAAGTCCAACATAGCGGCGGCGTCGTCAAAAGAACGAATGTCGAGGACGAAGGAGTTGCCGACGTAGAAGACGGATTGGGCTTCTGCGCGGACGAGTCGAGAGACTTCTAGAATGCCAGGCTTGCGAATAACGGTGGCTTCGAAGACAAGTTTCTGGTTCTCATTGCGGCGGTGGCGGTCAGTTGCTCTTGGCTTGATACGGCCATCGCGCTGGACTTCGTATGGCGACTCGGTGATGAGGACTTCGGCGTAGATGCGGTGGCGGAGGGCTTGAGGGATGCGGAAAAAGTGCGGGAAGGGAGAAGCGGTGGCGACGTCGTGATTGTGCTCGGCCTGGATCGTGTTAGCTCCTTGTCTCCTGAATCATCCGATGGCTACTTGCGCTTCGAGAAGGGAATTGATTGCTGGAGTTGAAGATGCCGGACTGTACGAGTCCCATGGCGGTATCTCCGTCATGGCGAGCTGCCTCGACATCTGCTTTTCCATCATGCTCTTGAACTTCCAGTATGGGATCATCCGCCGTCTGAAGGCCAATACCATGTTTGTTCTCTTCATACTTGCGCTTCATCCCGCGCAGGGTGTTGTCGGAAGTCGGCTTCGCTGTCGGGCGTCGTTGGACTATGCTCCACATGACCAGGACTTTCTTGTATGTGTTGCTGGCTTGGGCTCGACCACAGAAAGGTGGACTAGGAGAGAGTGAGAATGAAGGGGACGAATGGAGTTAGGTTATTGTTTTAAATCTTTGGGTGCCTGAGGCCCGCGCTTCACTTGTCTTATGTGGCGAACTGCAAGCGTACAATTCACTTTGTACACGGTGGTTTCGCGCAGAAGACAACTTCTTCACACATTAAGCTGAAGCCAGGTGTGCTCAAAGTCTCTTGAGAAGGTAAGACATCTCATATCTGATCCAACCAGCAAGCCTGCATGTCTAAGACATGGTCAAGACAGTCTATGGATCCCGGGAATTTCAATCAGACGCCACCATAGATGTCAGAGACATGCCTATCACAATGGAAACAAGAGATGCTTTCAGAGTTGGGTGGACTGCTCGAGCAAATTTCAGAAACATCTACAACGAGAGGCACCACCAGTGAAGCCCCGAGACGGAGCGCGAAGATTTGGCCGCAATTCGTATCCTATCGATTCGCCCTTGTGAAAGGTGATTCGAGGACAGTGACCCAAGCACAAAACTCATCATGATCTCCATCACTAGACCGGTAGCATTCCGGCAGAAGCCTTGTCGCCTCGGCTGAAATCATCTAATGCAGCGCAGACAGTACCGTTCGCTTTCCACCAAAAAAGCAGTCCATATCCTCAATGCCATGTTCAATCAACTTCCTCCTCATTCTCATCCTCCTCCCCATCCAATTCTTCCGCATCCACCTGATCACCACCTCGACCCTCCGCGGTACCCTCTCCACCTTTCCCACCTTCCCGACGCGGAGGGACATAGAATCGCCACAACGGCACAGCTTTCCCATTCTCCTCCTCAAATCGTGCAAGCTCTGCAGCAATCTTCGCAATCTCTCTCTCGAGTACAGCCTTCCGAGCCGCGTCAGATGTCACATACCACTCCTTACACCTCGGGCGGAGCTGGGTGTCAATGATTTGGGCCTGCGCGGTGATGATATCTCTCAGCTGCCTGAGTGGGAGAAAAGCGGCGTGAATCTCGTTGATGAGGGATTGAGCTTTGTGGATGTCGGTAGGCTGGAGGGAATTCCCCACACATGTAATGAAGTTTTGCAGCGAAGTCCAAGCGGATTCACCCCATCGGACAAATTGTGATTCGAGAGATGACCTCCAGGCGATTGTCGGGAATCGCTGCGCCTGCGTGAGGCTCTGGAGACGGATTTGTCTGGCTTCGAAGCCGGCTCTGATACGGAATGTGCGCCTCTTCGCATCCATCTCGCTGGTGATATCGTTTGTGAATTCGCCAAAGGACGTGAGGTCAGATCCCTCGCCGAAGAAGGAGATGGCTTCGCACAGCAGTGCACTACGACGCTTGGTCATCTGGGTGTGTCTGGAAGCATGCACGATCTCCGGGTGAAGGGTCGACGCCGCCTCACCATATCCGAACGCTTGTTCCCTCTCGGCGTTGTTGAGGTCAATTTGTAGCCAGGCCTCGACGTGGAAGTGTCGAGCGAGATGCTGGAGGGCGTCGGAGACGTTGGTGGGCATGGCTTTGAACCAGAGTAGGATGTCAGTGATGCGCACTTCGGTGGATGCGATGAGGAGGGCGTTGAGCTGGTGGGCGTGGAATTTCTCGTAGATATCGGGTGAGTCTTTCTCCCACTGCGTCAGGACGGTTTTGGCTTGGGCTCGAAGACTGAATGCTTGGAGTCGATGCATTGACAGACGGTCACCTCGACGATCTGCTTTCGTGGCAGCACGGGAGATTCGGAGCTCTTGTCGGGGCCATCTCGCGGCGCAGTCGACGCGTTTCGAACTCGTTCATAGACGCCTGCTGAGCTTGCTCTCTGGCAAGTCGGTTCGGAACTGGACGCATCCATTCGATCGGCAGAAGGTTGCTGGTATCCTCGAGGGAAGTGTTGACGTAGAGGTCAGGCGTGTTATGGATAGACGGGCGGGCTGGCAGTGGTGGCATGGCTGATGAAGTGTGATTGCTGTAAGTGTTGCGCGCGGCGGTGTCGATCTCAGGGGTGAGGTCTGGCTGGGATCGGGTCACGACTGTGATGTGAGGTTCCTGTGTCCTGTACTGTGTGCTGCGGATGAGTGTTTAAAAAACTTTTGGTCGAGTTGATGTTGATTGGAGTGCGAACGGTGGTGAGAAAGCAGCCCGCTCTGGCCCGAGTACAACACTTTCCAGGCAACAACTAGCACTGCTTTCGTCGGCAGTAAGTGAATGGCTTCGTGAAGTGCTCTTGTCTCAATTGTCCTAGACAGGAGCTTGATGGCGATTGATAAGGGCTTTGTTCGATTCATTGTGGTCGTTCCAAACAGGCAGCTGAATGTTCCTTGCACGACGCCAAGACTTGTGAGCTGCATGTGAAGTCCCAGATGGCCTTTGGCTTTGGCCGGGCGTACTTCGACGGGGTCGAACCGTGTTATCAGTCAACCCATCAACACCGATTCCGGAACATGGCCAATTCTACTCGGTAAGCAGAGACTGTCGGTGAACACCATTCCCCAAACTTCCACACGAGATACCTCTCCCGCTAGCCAGCTTCGCGAAGCCGCCCAGGGAACACCACGAGGAGGTGGGAGTAGGATTTCGTTCCCCGGCCTCGCAAGGCATCACCAGCTTGACCACTCCAACGGTCCAACAGTGCCGCGAGACTGCCACCCGACTCGTGGCTACTCCAATCTGGCCACGACGTCTAAGGATTTCGCGTTATGGAGTCAGGCCCCGAAAGATCGCTCTGACAGGATTTCAAGACGGGGAGGGACAAGGCTGCTGGACATCTGCGACCAATCGTCCGCCGCAACTCTGCCGCGTATCTCGCCCCATCATCTGCTGCTTGGGCCTCTCTGCCTGACATTCGAGGCTGCCACGATCTCGCAGCGACTCTCAATCTCCTCCAAGATCCGTTGCACAAGCGCAGGATGATGGACGTGAGCTTCACCTCGGAACGGATACCCGGTCAATCTGACTGGCGGTCCGCCCCAGGCCAGCCTGATCTCGTCGACCGCGCCGTGGCAATCGGACCACACGTTGATATCACAGTCTCGGAATGGGGCTGGGGCAGAGGTACCTTGGGCCCGGAAAAGGTCCACAAGGCACTCCAGAGCAGCCAGAATCGCTTGGAGCTCCACGGCAGTGATGTCGTTCGTCCAATCGGCCGGGAAGCATATGCCAACTGGTCGAGCGGGATTGACTTTCGTTGCGGAAGGCGATGGCGCCGCCAGCAAACCCCCTCTCCACGTCCACTCGTGTGCCTGGTGTAGGCCGTATGGACCCGTCGGTCCATACCTCGAAGTATGGTCGTCTGGCGGAGCGTCAGCAAGGAAAACGCAACGGTGAGGTGGTTCCAGTGCTGGTGTCCTCACATCATGCGTTGCGCCGCCGCGTCCACGCTCGTTGGTGGTGTTGGGGCAGGCGGCGGTGGTGCTGTCGTCGTTGCCATGGTGGTGGCTTTGTGTGTGAGGCGGGACCGTCGCGAGCCGCCCATCGGCCTCGCCATCGGCAGCCGTCTCCGTCTAGAGACCGGTCCGAGGTACGGCGGCTTGACCTCACGACAGGCCGGTTTTGCGTACCAGGGCGGATGGGGCGGTTGGCCGGGACAGACGCGCTATGATGCTTGGGGAAGACGTTTCCAGGGCATCAATAATGGGAGATATGCGGGGCGGGCGCCGCGGTATGGAGGGTTTTATTGAGCGGCGATGACGGGGATGTGGCGGTGATGGAATTGACCTGAAGTGCTTTGCACAGTGGCGTTGGATTGAGTTGATTATGGGGGAAATTGACATGGGTTACCTTGATGATAATCATTGTCATGGCTCTGTATGTGGTGCTTTGGCGGTGGTATTCGTCTATACTTGCTCTGCTCCAGATATGAATCCCGGGCCAGAGACAATGTATTGGTGAGCTAACGAGCTACGCGCTCACACCTTGCAGCATGGGAGGCCTTCTACTGAGCTTTTCAGCTCCGTCTTGTGACAGTATTGGCTACCATAGTCCAGGGCGATCGAGCACAATGGAGGTGACTTCTAGCTGAAATTCGCCAGGATTTGCTCCCACAATGCTTCCCATGCCATTTCCGTCGTCGGTGCACTCGCAGTGCTATTGCTGTACGTATAGCTGGCTGAGACTTATTCTCCAACATGCGAATGATATTTGGTGATGTCTGGATCCTTCAACCTGCACGTCGTGGTGCCAGTGGTATCCCTTAGCTCCGATGTGCTCTTTGGCACTGTACTACTTCGCTACATATCATGACTCTCTCAGCTTAGCAGTCCATCGAGATGGGATGACTGAGGGAGGAGTGAAGCTTCTGAAACACTTTCTATACTGCGCTCAGAGAAGCACTCTTTGTAGACTACAAAGGCTGGGCTTGCGCGCTCACCAGACTGTATTGCGACTCGGGAGTTCTGATTACGGATGACACTCATGATATACGAAACTGGTAGCTCTAGATCTAGTTCTACTTTATTTTTGTTGGGGGTGCGACGTGATGGACTATATCAGCGGCCAGCTGACCCTCCTTCATCCTCTTCACCTGCTTCCAACCTCGAACTCATCCCCATCTTGTCCATCGCTGTCCATCTCCTATGTATTCCGCTTCCCTTCGCTCTTCCTTGTTGCCTCGCCACTACGCCGCGATACAGTAGCTGGAACAAGCACAACGCACAAGGAGCGCAGCATCGTCCTTACCCTGCTTGATCACCTGGACCCCATCCGTATCCCAGACCCGCACCAAGCTGCGATTGATTAGATGATATACATTGAAGTTGGCCCGCGATCGAAAATGCAAGTTGCAGACGTCGTGAATGAAACCAATATAGCCAACATTCAATGACCTAGGAGCTGCATCGGCTCGACATAGCCATAGTTCTCGCATGGAGGTTTTGGGTTCTTGTTCTTGGCCGCATTCCTCGATTTGCTGTGGCAGATAGGGCACCCGATCTCAGTCCAGTGTCGGGGTGGGTGTTTGATGATGCAGCCGACGTTGGGCATGTATTTCTTCTCCTTCTTACGGCTGAATATCAGGTCGGTCTCCGTCTTCGTGTCAGCAGCTTCGGTGTTGTAGTCTCCGTCTGCGGCCAGCGTCGTCTGCGCCCATTCTGGCATCAGGGGTAAAGGTGGTGTCGACTTGCTCGTCACGCCTTCCTGATCGTGCACTCGCCCACCCTCAGGGGTGGCTGGTTGCGCCAAGCGTTTGTAGACTCGGATTGTATGGCTGTCTGGCGTGATACTCGTGTAATCCTCGGTCTCGTCTCGGAGTCTGCAATAGACAGTGATTTATTTGGGGTTATGTTCTAGCTGATCGTTATGCGGTGCGGTATTGCTCATTGGATTCTGAAAGGGGTGGAGTCAGATCCCATGGTCTTGTCAGTCTAGATTCTGCTGTAGAGTTAAGGAGCTCACAGCGTGATGGGTACGACGTACTTTCAGAACTGACGTCGCCAGTGCCGTGCCTTTCTTCCTCGACCACATTCAGCGATACCAGGGCGCTGACGCGATCCCCTTGGGCCATCTGCACTGCTTTACCTCGCCCGTCAGCAACCCGCTGCACCTGTGCGGCATCTTGCTCAATGCTTTCCCGCTGTTCAGCTGTGGCCACGATTATCTGGTCGATCCGCGATTTTAGCGGCGCAGACACGTTGCTGAGAATGCAGGGAGTGTGCAGCGTGGAGTGGAGAATTTTGGACAAGGTGCTCTTCGAATCTGTGGTCGGAGCGCGGATGATTTGTAGTATGCGAGTCTATATTCAAGTGTCAGGCTTCACACAAGACAGTCTTCAGCTTGGTGGACTTTGAAACGGCTAATCCTGGTATGGCACCGACTGCCTAGGCCCAAGCAGGCCTAGCGCCATGCGCCAAGATGAAGGTGAATGTTAACGATACTGACCACCTTGTACGATGGATCTTGGGGAGAGAACATTGCGTTATACAAGGCGAATTATGGTCATGTATCTCTGCTAGATGTACTGATACGAGGGCCTTCAAACGCAGCTTGAACGCAATGGTACGGATAGCGCAGACAAGGGTTGTAGAGTGATCATGAGTGAAGCTTAAACACGATCTCTTTCTGTGTTAAAAGCGCCCAACGGCAGTGTCTACAGTGGACAAAGTGAACTATCCGTGCCACCTGAGTCTGGACATGGTACGTGCAATCTCCAAGGCTTCCTCTAAGCTTCAAGGCCACCGGTTGGTTTGCTGCATGTTTGCCGTTCAGGATCTTGGCAGCAGGTCTATATACTTGACAGTCTCTTGGATCGTTCTCACATCACAAGGGATTCAGCGTATATCAGAGTTGATACGAAGAAAATACGCACAGTTATACTACGGCTATATCACTATCGGTACACGGAACGCGCTTGAAAGCCTTGGGAGTCTGAGTCCCGTTCATCTTTTGTCGATCTCATCCGTCTTAACTGCCGCCCCGCAGAGTCTACCTCAAACAGGGCAGCCAGCCAAAAGTCGTCGAAGAAGAGCATCGAGAGAAGCTGGAATACCACTCCATCGCCGACGCCGCTACCACTGCTACGACCGAGATTGCCAGCACTGCGAGGTCTGTTGCTGCTGTACCCACCGGGTCCAAGCAACCACTGTTGATTCCGATGTGAGGCGCTGTTCTATCCTCTCCTCTAGATATCACAGACCGCAAACAGCAGACCAGAGGGATCAAGAAAGTTGGGCTGTGGATAGCACAAGCTGCTATCCAAGCCTTGTTCGTCGGCCTGGTCGGACAGCTGTTCGAAGCAAGTGCACCCTCATAGGGTATATCTCCAACACTCAATGGTCTAAGTTCCTGATCTACGGAATTGCACGTGCTACCGCTTTCCAGTGCTACTATCCACCAAACGGTACTGCCAGATCACATGCAATCAAGCTAGGAGTGAATGGTTCCAGCGCCATGTTCTTGTCTGCTGCTGTCACAAGTGCACAACAATGGGTCCTTTCGCGTGAATGGAGCATTTTTCACATGAGCCAAGTTTTCCATGGCGCCGACACGGCGCAGGTATTTAAGTCCTTCCTTTGACAACACTGCTTCGGAGTCTAACAACAAACCTACTTCTCAGGCTAGCATCACTGAACCACGGCTCAGTTATCTATTACCTTAGCTGCAGCAGCAGGCGCTCCGAACTGACTATAAATCAGCCCCACAATCGGCGAAGTAGACACCAACGTATCCATCAACATGTCTGACAGCGACATCAGCTTTCAGATTGCCGCCATCAACCACCACAAAAGCATACCGCTATGTGTTGTGCTCATTTCTGCTGGATCGCAAAGCCAGGTCTACCGAGTCCCGGTTCAACTACACGCTTACATTGCTCTAATTAAGGGTGCTGGTGACTCCGGCCTGACTGTGAGCGTGGAATCAGCAACTCACCCGGAGCCGTCCAAGAGCATCAACGACGAGGCATCCTCAGCGTTCTTCGCTCACTCTGTCGATGACCCATTTGCCCTTGCTGATATGGCTGCGGCACTCTCCAATGTGCACATCATCGTCGACATACGCCACTCTCCACACGCCTCGAACATGTACGCCCGCAATGCCAACTTACTCGAGGCATTCTCGAAGAAGAGCATCAGCTCCTGGCACTTTCGTTTCGCTCGCAGCATCGAGTTCGCCATCCCGTACCTGGTCCAAGACAGAACCGACATCACGAACTACCGCTACGGCTCGGTGATCCTGATCTTCAAGAAATCCAGCCACGAGGAGGAGTGGAAGGTGGACCAGCTCAAACCTGATATTCAAGTTGAAGCGCACACCTCGAACGCAGACTTGGACTCGCAGTATCACCGTCTTCTGCAGCAGCTTCAAGACGAACCGGTCAAGGCTCTGGCCCATGGCGACCTCTTACTGGAAACTTTGGGTCAACTCCAAGTCCTTATCATGGCGACTAATCTTCCGGACGAGGGAACCAAGTGGCATATTATCGGAGCGAAGAATGTTATGAAGCAGCATATGGAGCATCTCAAGCGCATTCCACTAGTCCGAGCCAAGGTCAAGGCATCTGGCGCGAATATGCTCCAGTATCTGCGCGACCACCAGAGCAAGTCGGAGTGAACGTATGAGCTAGGCAAAGAGAAGAAGCATATCAGTGTGCGTAGACTGTATACCAACTTCTCATACCACTCTGGATCGACGATCAGACATTGGACTGAGCATTATCAGTACAGCGGGAACCAGATCTCATTGGAAAGCAATTGAGCGTCGTTGAGTAGTGCCCGGGTACGCAAACTGGAAAGTAAAACTCTCACAGCATTCCTGCACCTCCACACTTAGCATTTTGTACTTACAAAATCACCTTGTATGCTCGTCAATTTGGTTCTCATGTGTGTCCAGTGTACGCTCCAGCTCAGTAGAAATAGCATGCTTCCAGCTGCACATGCGGACAGTCTCGTTCGCCTTACGTGGGCCGGAGGCAGTTATGCGATTATATGAGATCCTCGCGGGAGTCTCATCGCTCTACCACACCGGGATTTGAATGCAGTATGGATAATAGAAGTTGACTCAGGAGAAGAATCCCACGCGCAGACCCTAGTTAGTCCAAATGGTCTTGTCTGACTTGAGAGTGTATAGACACATCTCACTCTTCCATGTTCCGACCTGTTCACACAAAGATGTTATGCAGAAAGCAGGGCTCCACAAAGCTGGAAAGGAACCAACAGCTGATCTGTTGTGCAGCGCTCTACATACTGGAGGTACGATCTCGGCGGGAGAATCGTCCTTCTACAAGTTAATGGCTTGAAGATCTCTTCCAATTTCAATCACAAACGCAACTTCCTGGATCTAACGTTGCGAAGGGCGCACGGAACATGTTCACCTCGCCGCTCTTGCTTATCAGGCGAATCTTCACGCCCAAGGGCCATGAAGAGCAGGAGAAGAACATCTCCAAATGCTAAAGCCCAGTTGAGCCGGAAGATCCTGATGCTGCTCAAACCTGGCTAGTAGGGAATCTACGAGGATACCAGAGGAAGAACGGTGCGTGACAATGCCCACCGCAGTGGTTGTACTGCTGCTAGAATTGTCGTAGAGATAATTCATTCCCAGACGTGAGGAGGAACCGCGAGAGATTTTAACTTCTTAGCACGATTATTTCTCCAGAAGACTGAATGTCTGTGCAAGCATGCGGTTCCAACACGCCTGGACCTATGGGCCACAACCTTACTCATCTGCCGGAATTTGCTTGGCCAGGTTAGGCATACATGCACCGGCCTGGTGATGCATTCAGTTTCGGTAACTGGAACCGTCGGTATTACTGTCCGTAGAAAGAGCGTAGGTCCGTGTAAGCTCAGTAATACTCCCAAGTATTACGAGGCGAAGACTAAACCCTTGGGTGCTTGCTGGGGTTGAGACTTCCTCCCCCTACCTACCAGCACAAACTCAAAGTTCTTGACCTTCTAGGTTTACTTCCCAAACGTCCAAAGAAGTCGATGTACTGAATAACTCACTACACAAATTCGTCATATCGCCGACCTCGAAAGCTGACTGCTTGACTCGATACCTGACCTAGATCACTGATCCTTTCGTGGCTGATCGGAGAGTGCAGTTAGATCACCGGGTCCACGTATGATTCACGACCTGAGTCTATTCGGCCACAAAGCAACAATCTCGTCGTTGTAGCCGATCTAGATCCAAGTCAAGTTGAGAGCTGTAGAGGATCTCGCTCACATCCTGCTCAATAGCTGTCACCCGATGACACCACATGACTTCAAAGCCGTTCTCTGAGGACTAAGGCAAACCAGTCGGAGCTATATAGCATTTCTACTAAGTTCGGTCTTGTCACAGGTCAGCCCACGGTGGCGAGGTCGGAGCTCACTGGCATCAATCGCATACCACCATGACAGCGATGCTGGTGATGACAGGGGATACTCGCTACGAGGTCAACAACTTTGGGGTCCACAAAGTGTTGGAACCCAGCTTGCGACCAACGAGCTCTAAGCAGCGGAAGGAACTTTTCGAGCGCAGGTCTAGGGTGCACGACACGAAAAGTTTCACCGCACATGTAGATGCTGGATAATGTGAGAGCGGCAATCCTAGCTCTCCAAACATGATCAAGAGCGACAAGTCGTTAGAGACTAAGCGGTATCTTTATATTTACTACTCTACCATAACATCCCTCGACTTGCAAAAGCCATGGTGCCGTGAGGTGAGTATAGGCTCCTGCGAAGTGATGAGCTAGCCACGTGTTCCAGGTTGTGCATCCCACGAAGTCTAGGATCCAGGCTTTCCAGTCACCATCGATACGAGCGGACCTGGTGAAATTTAGACAGCGCTCCACTACCGAGTGATGTCAACATGGTCGGGAGCCTAGTCCGCAACAAGGGAGTCTCAAGTAGCATAAGGTTACGGCGTATCGAGCTTCGTAAATGGCAGGGATCTCTAGCATTGAATTGAATAACGGCTGACGACATCAAGATCCAGAGCAGAGAGCGGCATTTGAACGACAGCCAATGTCCCTGATCTATCGTTCTGGCCCGATCCAGTCCGGGTCGAGAAAACCTAAACGAGTATCAAGGAAGAAAGAAGAAAAAGCACGGGTTGCCCCATGCCCTGATTTTACCCGACGGGATAACACTGAGCACGCGTACGTCGAGCTTGGAGTGTTTGCGGAGCCATACCACGCTTTGATACGATGTTCTGGTCAGTCTCGATAGGTTACATTGCCTCAATGCCTCTGTTATGGGAACAACGCAACTGGTTGGCGGCAATCCACGCCAACCCACGGCTATCCATGGCGGAGTGTAGCCTTCTTAAGTGATCACATCCAGACATTTCCCGGATATTCAAGGTGGTATACATTGCGACCAGCGAGACTTGCACAAGTCCGTCCTTTTATCAGCCATGAGAGCGGTATATATGGTCAAGCCACGAAAGCCAGAAAGAGACTCAGCACGCCTTCACAGGCAAGGCCAGGGCAGGATACCGGGATGCCTGTCATGGCGGCTGGGTCTACGTCCTTGATCCGATAGACATACCTAGTAAGCTCCACATCTGAACAAACAAAGGTCCAGATAGCAGCAGCGAGAACGCCATAGGCATAAGAATATCTGTCTGCCCATTTGAATCACGGCCCTTTGCTGGCTGTTTTGACGCAACGACCCACACTCGAATTGCTGCCTCGTAACACGAACACTTCAAATATTCTCACTATCTCTCCTGCAGAGCAACAACCACACAAAACCCTGCAATGCTTCGCCTTGCGGTACTCCTCGCTAGCCTATTGGCTATAGCCGCAAGTGAAGAGTCTTGCACTGGACTCTGGCAGTGCAAAAACGCGGACACCAGCCATTGCTGTGCACGTGTTGCAATATCCTTTGTGTCTGTCGATTTTGGTAGAGACTAATCTTCTATACTACAGCTCTTGCCCGGTACAGGCTATACGACATACAGCTGTCCCACTACATGTAAGGGGACACCAGAATGTGTAGCCGGCGGGAAGAGCTTCACAAGGGCTCTCTGTGCAGATGTTCTGTACCTGGATACAAATGCATCGTCTAGTGGGGGTCCACTCGCCACAAGCTCCATCAGGAGGAAATGTTGCAAAGGCTGGATACCGTTGGCAATGGTACAAGCACCCGTGGCAAGATATGACCTGCAGTCAGCGAGGCGACAGAAGTAACGGCGTAGAAGGACAACGGATGAGGAAATATGGGAGTTGTGATAAGGAGGGACGGGACCAACAGGAGTGCACAGAACAATATGACCGCACCAGCGAGCTATGCAGTGACAGCAGCGAGAAGGACACTGTAGGTAGCCATCAATTCTGGCCGTCTCCACCACACGCAGACCATTCCGATAAGCACTGCCCGATCTTCACAGCACGCTGTCCAATCCATCTTCCATATCCGCTCTCATCCTCCACTCGGGACCTCACATGCCACACCAAGCATACCATCAACCTACGCTTCGGCGACCAATGCAAAAAGTGCAGAATCGTGCCAGCTGACCAGCTCAAGAGCAGAACCTCCTATCGTCATGATGAGAGCACCAACAAAACTGAGACGAAACAACGCTGTAGCAACATCTGGGTATACCACATTTGCAAAAGCATATCTTCTCTCTCCAGCTCCAACATATCATAGACCCAACCTCCCACATTCTCCATACCCGCTCCACCAGGTTTGAGACACAATCCGGCTTGCACACACACCCGAAAACAGAGCCGGCTCTTCCGAAATTTGATGATGATATACATATAGGTACGAAGCCACTGCTATCTCCGCACCCGAAGCCAGCGTCCGCATTCTGATCGATAGTACAATCAACCACGTACGACGTTTACGCGCGCTCGCCAATCTGGCGGCAGAATTAGGCTTCCACCCCTGCACGCCGTTATTCCTCAGCGCAGGATCGAATCTACTACACAAGGCCATAAAGAATATCGCGGAGTGTTCAGAAACTTCTCAGGGCCGAGTCCAGGGGATCAAGAAGACTGGTATCTTTAGCAGCGTCTTTGGCTCTCCGTGTCCGGACCTCAAGATTAGCGAATCCAAACCCAACTACGAAAGCGAATCCGGGAGCGCTTTTCAAAGGCGATTCGAACCGAGCGGGAGCAGCATAGCTATATACGATGTTTCTGCGGGGAGGGAGACGAGGGGACGAGCTCAATGTGGCTACCTCTGAGAGGGAGAATATGAGGAGGATTGAGATGATCGTCTATGGGACGAGGCGATGGCAATGGCAGTATATGCAGACCGCGCTTACAGGAGAAAGAATAGAGAACGTGAGGAAGTGCGTGTATACGTGTGCAGATAAATGGCAATAGCAGCGGCGAGGCAACCTAGAGAAGGCATCGCCATGATCCTTCTTCTGACTAGCTGACCAGATGTCCTATCTCCAAACACGACCCGTAGCTCATAACCCAGCACTCGTAGCAAAGCAATCGGTTACAGTCTTCGTGCCTTCGTCCTCGACAGTCTGCACGGCACCATTGGGACAGACGAATTGCTTCCCACGTAAACAGAGGCCCGCGTTCGGATGTTTAATCGCAGTGGTGAGGACACAGCCTTGGCAATCTGTAGGGACCGTGCGGGTGTATTTGTAGGCTGGAGATAAGTCAGTGCGTGGATCCGAGACAGAGGGGCGAAGAGACGTACTTGTCGAGAAGCAGCCGCCGCATGGGGCTTGGAACTCGGTCAGTGTTCTCGTGCAAGGGCGAGTGGAAGCTGAGGGTGGGGCTCGGGAGCGTGTCTTCGTTTGCAATGACGAAGTCTTTGGTGGCTCGCACTTTGTTATGGTGGTGCGACCAGATGTTGAAGCTGCGGCGCAAGGTGCGAAGCATTGAATTGACATGGTCTCGCTAGTCAGAGCGCAGCTGCCGCAGGCTGTATAGGCTGTGTCGGTGGCAGTGGCCACTGGTGGGCAGCATTCTGATTCCGTGTGTGTGATCGTTGAGGTACAGTTCGGGTACAACTGGACGATCTTGTTCGAACCCAGGACTGCGGCGGTGAGACTGAGGGTGGTCGCGAGGACGCTCAACATCGTATGAATTCTGCAGCGTCAGTGATGAAGGCGACACGCTATGCAGTGCAGATAGTCGGGTTAAGACAGTCTGTACCGCATAGCATACTGCATCGCATTCTCTTATGCGCGGATGACGTTGCACAGAAGATTCAGCTCGCTCGTTTCGCATGTTCCGAGCAGTCGGCGTCATTCCATACCACGCTGAAACCCAACGAGTCATGGCAACAACGGACGCTTTCTGACAGGCACAAAACGTGACAGCGTGGCCAAAATTATCCATGCGGGCGATGGCGAGTGGCCCTCGTTGCATGTTCTCGTTGCGAATGCGAAGGTAGCCAGCCGTTGTGGGACAGAGCTGAATGTCGGGGAGAAAACTGCCGAGAGGCGTCCTTTTTCGCATGCTGAGTCCAGCGCCGGGCTTGGTAAAGTATTAAGTTACCTTCGATAATTTAGACCAGCCCAAGATCGATGTCCGAAGCTGAACGCACTTCAGCATACAGGTAACCTCGTGTGCGTCCAGAATGGGGGCATGATTTATCTTGCAAAGCTTTAGTCGTGTGTTGAATACCAACGCTGTGGTAGAAGCTTGATGATTTCCAAGTGTTTGACCATTCTCGTAATTCGATTTGTTCAGCTCGCACTGCCCACAGACCGCCCAGCCCTCCTCTTGCTTCTTCTCCTTTCCACAACCTCCGTTGGCGTGCCCTCAAGCGGCTCGGTCTTGACACGCCGTCGTGATTGCCGCCAGTCCGGATCTGCTTTCCCGTCGTTCTCGGAGTCCGCCTCCTCCAGCATCAAGAAACTCGTCTCCCGCCCATCAGACAACTCTTCCGAAGGCGATCGCTTTCGCTTGCGGAACTTCTTGGGAGAGTGTGTATTGGGCAGTGAGCGCGGAGCAGAATTAAGCTCGGCCTGATAGAGAAAGGCGGCCAGGTCAGAGAAAGGGATGATGATGTGCTCGTCGTAGGCCGTGGCAGGAAGTTTCTGCATGACGGGCTTCGGCAGCAGATCAGCCAGAGTCAGCTGCATTTCGCCTTCGCAGGTAATGCCCTGGCTACCGCGGAATGGCAGTTCATGAACGTCACAGGCGCAAATTCCGGTCTCTTCCCCGTTTTCGTCATATTCGATTTCTGGCCGCCAGACAGATACGGTTGCTTCGTGGTCCTTCATGGCCTTGCCTTTGGCGCTCTTGTACGTGATGTCCAGCCCCACCACGCATCGGATCGCATGCCTGGAATCGACAATATAGCTCTCCGCCAGCCGCGGCAGATCCTTCCGCTGCTGCGAATAGCTCACCTCCACCACCAGCGCCGGCAGATCTGCTCCCTCCCCATCTCCCGCACTGCAGCAGAAGGTCGCATCGGGACTCTTCCGCACCACCGTCTCCGCCTCGTCGCTCTCCTGGCTGCTGTTCTCGAGTCTTGGCGCATGCAGTACCAGCGTCGTGCTTCGGCCCTTGTAGATTCCCCTCAACGCCGCGGCGATTTCATCCTGCCCGTCCTTCCCCAATTTCTCCGCCAAGGCATTGATACCGGTGAAGATGCGGTCTTCGACGGACGCTATGAATCGCTCATGAACGGCGCTGGGCATGCGCAGCGTGAATCTGCGCCCGTCGTAGTCGTAGCGGACTTTCGCGGCAAACCACTCCTGGAGTTGTTCCTGCTCGATCCGGGCTTGTAGTACGTCAAACTCGGCCGGCGTGAGCGGAAATGTCTGCCAGTCGCTGGTAAAAGGTAGCCGTCCGCTACGCAGGAGGTGGAGGATGCCGATGAGTCTATCGACGGGCGCGATCGAGGGAGCGGAACGTTTGGGTGAGAGCGGGGGAGAGGGCGGGAGGCGCGGAGACTGCTCGATGTCGCTGCTGGGAGGAGTGGCGCAGTCTTTCGACGACATGAGCGTCTGTGTGCGGTGAGCGGCGGCAGTGAAATTTGCTGCAGTGTTATGTTGTGGTGGAAGGTCGAGGTTCGCGTCTGAAGATGGCATGGGGCGGGCGGGCGGGCGGGCGGGAAGTGGCGGAATGCCAAGACATCGGACTTTACCACATCTCCTTCTCGTAGACACAGATAAAAGAACCGCACACAATGATGTTGAACAAAACCCCTATTCTCGATGCCAATACGTAGAGCTCCAAGGTCAAGTTGCCTCAGACAGAAGTAAAAGCCGTAATATCCAAAGTCTGCACTCTCAAGTAGATCCAGGAATCAGCCCTACACCTTGTTCCCAATATACTACTTCCCTCGATCTCACAATATATATATTCTAGCAGCTTGAGAGTCACTGCCCTCGTGGTCTACAGTAGCTTCAGAGAGATATACAGTCTCCGTTCCGCAAGTACTTCCGTCCTATCAGCAATGAATCTATAACAGTAGCCACTGGCTGGACTCCCGCCCAGGTGGGCCTTTTCGCCCAGCGAGAATGCCTCTGCAGGGCAGAACATCAACTCATGTCGATCAAGCATGCCATCAGAGCACGACTCCGTTCATCGACATCGCCGTTCGGTGACTTTCTTCCATTCGTGCTGAGAATAGTCCCAAGGCAGATAGTCCAATTTCGTGCGTAGTGCTGAGATGCCTGGTGCAAAACCCCGTCACAAGCTTTAGGCAAGCATAGAAAGTACATGGACAAGCCGGAATGTTGCTGCAGAGACTTCAAACATGGTATCCTCATCAAGTCGGCCGAGATGTGGTGGAGTTTATCCCTCGAAGCGAGTAGAGGCTTGGTGGCGAGTGCATCGTGATTGGCGTGACTGTTTGGAGCGCTCTAGGCTCACGAAATGGGTTGGAGCTGATGAGCGAGAGGAATTCGGTGGAGACGATGAGGTTTTCGTGGTGTGGGCGGGGAATAGCCTTCGGTGTAGCTACTCTTGAGAACGACACCTCCCGTTGGAGGGTACCAAGGCATACGGAGCTCTTGCTTTTCTCACGCTTGCTCCATTTATTTCTGCTAGACTTACACATGTCTGCTGTGAATCTGGGGCATGAACGCACCAAGTGCAATACGGCTCATTGTCCGATCGCGAAGTAGACTCCCCGGTCATTTCGTTAGGAGACTGATCTTTGCCAGTCTGAGCATGCTCTCCAGATGTTATAGACAATGCTTGTTTCACTAAGCAATACTCGCATTGCTTTGAGAGTACACACTCCCGTCCCCGTCTCAATTGTGTAGCCGCGTCGGCTTTTTTTCTCTCAATCAGTGAAGATTCTACAAGGGTTGGATCTATGCTTGTGTCGCGTCTTGACTAGCTCTAAGCGGTGCGGGCGCGGTGAGAACGGCGTGGAGACGAGCTGTCTATGGGTCAGCCAGGGTCGTGAGGCTCTTGCCACAAAGTTGTTCTACGCATGAAGCATATTTTTGGTTTGGAAAGACGCGATCTGTCCTGTTGATCCAGCCGCGCTGCTCGCGCCAGAGTGATGCGCAACACATCCGACTTCTGTTATTTTGACCCCTGGAGAATGAAGGAGAAGGAGTATATCGAAGTGTTCTTCTGTTGTGGGGTGGTATGTAGGTGGGGAGGGTGACTTGTGCGTTATGATGGGGTTGTAGTCGAGACAGGAGATGGTGTAACAACTTTCTCGGGGCTGGATGAACATATCCATGGACACCAAACGATGGACTATACCATTGAGCCGAGTACAGGTATACTTCAGCATTGCTATCGCTGCGTTTGGTATAAGACTCCCACGAGCCCCACCTCCTGTTGCCCATGAGGAAACACGCAAGCCGAATAACATCCCACCACCAACCTCCTCGCTCCTTCCCCAAACCAACCCTCCCAGTCCCGCCCTCCAACGGCCAACCCTCGCTAATCCAGCCCCACTATCACGAGTTCATATAATAGATCGTCGGCTCTCGCTTCCCATCAAATCACGCAGTTGTGTTGGTGCAGGTGGTTAGCACACCGGACCTCGAGGGTCTTCCTTTCTTCCCTTTGTCTCTTCGTAGGCTTTAGGTGGGTCAGTTTGGTCAGCGGCGGCAGCAGCTAAGGTATCCGGAGAGAGGGGTTCGAGTCCCTTACACGACAATTTCTTTTTGCTTTTTGTATTCTTTATGAGATGGTGAGGGAGTGAATAGGGGTGGATTTTGGTAGCCGTTAGCTCTTTCTGTAAGAATCTTACAGTCGCTTTGAGGGGCTATTGACTGCTTGCTGGAAATATGTTTTCAGCAGTATGGTTTTCATTGTGGTGCTGTCCCTTTCAGGGGTGAGATGGGACACTTTTTGTGAATCTATTCGCCATGCCTTGCTTCTACATAAGTCTCACAGTCCGCGCGACCCAGGATCTTTCTGTGCTTGCATATATCCAGATCGCATTATGAGCAGCATTTCCCCTGCCGAGAGCCGGTCATTGCTATACACATTACCCACAGCAGCGCCATGCGGCTTTTTGGCTCTGACAGCGCCCAACTGCCCAGCTTTCGACATGGTCTCCGTCTACTCCTATACTGCTCGTTCTTCCAGAAACAGTCCATAGCGTGAGCGCTCACTGGCCCCGTCCTCTAACGCAATATACGCCACACGGTACTATTGCCTTTCCACTCGGCCGTACGATACCTACGCGCAGCTTCGGCACGCGTCTTCAACACATACTTCACCCCTCTCTTGACAACGACTTCACCCTCCTCTTCCTCGTCATCCTTTCCAAGCATTTCGAATTGCCTCAACGGCGCGTTGTAGTCTCTGGTGCCTTTCATGAACTCGCGAGCTGCGAGTCGCTGGTCTGCTTTTGTGAACGCGAAATGTCTCTGCAAGCGCCAAAGCATCACTGGCGTCAGCCCTTCAGCGTCAGCCTCGTCGTTGATGCTGTCCAGTTCGAACCTCAATGGCTCCATCACATCCTTCTCGACGTCGGCTCTCGTGATGCGCTCGACATGTGGATTGAACTCCGGAGCTTCAATATCCCCAGTCTCAACCTTTTCCTCCCACACGGGCGTTGCCATTCGCCATTCGGTACCATAGTACGCCGCGTGCTTGGTGAAGGTGATAGTCATGCGACGCAGGCAGTGGTGCCAGTTCCTGCTCGCTTCGCCGGCGTACTTGAGGAGGTATGGCTCGCAGATAGAGAAGCTCTCGATATCTTGGATGACTTGACCTGGGATCTGAGTCGGCATGACGTGGCGGATCTCCATCGGGTTGCTACAGATAATGGTAAAATCGTTGGCCAGATCGATGGAGAGATGGCAGTCTGTAGTACTGACAGCCTATATCGAGTCAGAATGTAATCGTCAAATGGAAGAGTCAACGTACACCAGATTCCGCCAAGCGCTTGTGGATCATCTCAGCCAAAGACCGGTCGACTAGCTCCACATGGTACTCTATCATCATGCCATCGACCTCGTAACACACCGCTTGGGCGCGGAGCGGCCGTGCTAGCTGCAATGCTGAGACCTCGGTTTTCTGCTCGGATTCAGACATCTCAGGACTGTTGTTGTACGACTCGACGCTCATGGATTTAATAGTATCAGCTGGGTCAAGGCCGCTCGAGTGAAGGGAAGCCATCTTTTGTAAAGCTCGAAATACCCAAAATCGACTCAGCATTGTCGAATGTGTAAAAGAAGTCAACTTCGCTGAGCAACTCCAGAAGCATGGGCTGCGTCCCGCGAGTGAAGGACGCTGAAACCACGCTAGTAGGGATAACGTACCTGCCAAGCTGCACATGCGAGAGTCGGCGTCCCTCAATCAAGTCGAATCATCCCCTGAACACCCTCAGCTACAATGCTCGCGAAGTCTTTGCGTGCATAGTAGCAACACATCATGCGGCACAGCGCAAGTACTAGAATGGACTCCACACCAGGCGGCGGAACCGAGAATGGAAGTCTTTCCAGACTCCCTCAGGAGCCGAGGAACGTGGTAAACATCGAGTAGTTCGACTATGATGCGGCAAACGATCGTACGATATATCCTACTTGGCACCTTTTTACATCAATGACCAGCCTGGCAACGAGTTCGGTCTTCCACTTGTAATGACCTCCATCCATGTTGCCATGCAGTAGGCCCCTGAGCGCTTCACCTTCAAAATGCTAATGGAGCTCAACACTTGTGGCATTTGTCCCGGCCATTTCATCACTGTTTCCGGAAGCACAGCCCAGCTTCTCAACATATTCGTCCCCATCGGACTCTTCCGCATCGACTATGAGTAGCATCAGGCTCCGACCCAGCACGATCTCCAAGCGCGCCAGACCCACCAGCAACGGCGCCTGGTGAAAAGGCCCTCGTACACGTTAGCAGATGCTCCGAGCCCGGGCAACATATAATTCATGCCAGGAGGCCGTCATCGAGGCACGGAAGAAGCTCGAAAGCACTCTCGACCAGCGCTTGCAGTCGATCATGAGCAGCTATCTGCCTGCCGAACACATCCACGCCTCGCTTCCGCAATATCACCTCATGCCCAAGCTCCTGGAGAAGACTCGTGAGTGCTTGGTTTTCTAGATCGAGGAACGTGCTCGCTTCACCAACAGCGAGCAGTATCAATTTCGATACCGCTAGCGTGTTGTGGAGTATCACGCCAACATGACAGAGACGAATAGATAACCCGATCTGCAGGTGAAAGAAGATTTCCTGGTGAGTCCGGTGCTACATCGCTTGCAGGATGGTCGGAGGTAATGGACACGAAACTTGAGCTGGTGAAGGTGATACGTATAGATTTCTTCTGCATTAGATCACATCACATTCATACGACTTGGACAGCTCCGACGGGATTGGGATCTGGACATCGCAGATTTATGGTAGTATATCGTCTGGATGACACTTACGTAGAGGGATCGAGCAGCGCTCTGCTGACATGAGGCCTCATATTCGGTGCTGTTCCACTCGCAACCGCTTCACCAGACGTTGCACGATCGGTTCGCATCATGTGAGAAGAAGCCCGTGTCGGTTCATCGACTGGAAATGGAAGCTGGGCACAGCAAAATGCTCATCATGTCTCCAGCGGATGTCTCAATCGTCAACCTTCGGATGCTACAAACTGTCATACTGTACATCTTCTCCGTCTATCTCTAAGCACATCCCTCGATCCTATGTGTCGCCGAGACAAAGGCTCGCTTGTCACGACAAGTCTCCGTCTCACAGCGCCGTGAATGCCATCCCCTTGGTCCAGATCGACGCCATTTATCTTTATTCACCGAACAAAGACATTGTAAACGTGAGTATCAGATGGAGCATACTACGACTCCCACGCAAGCGAGCTGAGTCCCATGCCCGAGAGTTTGGTATGTATGTGATGCGCAGGATAGAGAAGAAGCGACCAATGCAGCAGATACGGACTCCCAGTTTCGTGACACTGGTGTTGGGAGTGTGGTGTTCTTATGCGATGTTTTGGGCAGAATTTCGCAACGACGGCGACATATGTGCGCCAGTATATGTTGCGTTTCTGTAATAATCAGCTTAGTTGCAACTCAAATGTGGAGGATTGGCGTCACAAGAACCACAACTGGATAATTCACAATGCGAGGCGAGAGAAGTGCAGTTGGCGTTCTCTACCCAACACTACTGCCTGGACGGGCTTTGAGAGGGCCTGCTGTCCGCGAGTATGGCTTTAGCTGCCTCGGTTGCTTGACCGCAGAGGACAGACAAATAGCTGTTCCCGATAGATCAAGGCGGGTGCCGTCTCAGAAAGATGATGATGCCGATAATCGGGTCGCGGCTAACATTTTTCAGAGCAATCAATCTAAATTCAGAGCCCTCCACCATCTTGCTCCAATCTCTCCCCCGAAAGCGCTCCAGACCTGAGAGACCGCTGACCTACCGGAGTAGCAGCATCAACATTGATCTCCGGCATACTCGCCACATATTCCAGCAGACCTCTGACACCAAATCAGAAACTCTCTCGCTAGAACCTATTACAAGTCGACAGTCATCCGAAATGATCGTCACCATTTTCTCGATTCCCAGATATACCGAAATCTGCAGACGCGCGCACGTTTGGCCACCTTCGACTCATCCACCGCCGGACGAACTCGATTTTCGAATTAGATATGAGTAGATGGCGACGGGCTTCATCAAGATGTCATTTGTAGTAATGCCAACATTCCGTTGGTGAGGGGAGGCGAACGAAGCCCATCGTCCTCCTCCACAACCTGATGACCAAAGTCAAAGGAGCGTTCGTGTGGGTTTTGCTGGCTGCGGCTCGGGATCGGGATAACTGCTGAAGATGCTGATGGACGGTGGTGGGACTGCGATATGGTCAGAGGTGATTGAATCGCTACGGCCATGGGTGCCGTCGATGCACAGGTCCTCGTGCCACTGTCCCTGTGCTTGGTGGTATATCTAAACGATCAGCTCTGGCTAGAAGAAAATCTCAGAGCTCGAATAAGACCAGTCCGGCATCTCATCCGCTCTCAAAACAACCCGAGGGAGGGGAGTGACACCTCACATACGGCTGTAGTATCCCAATTCTCGGATCAGGATCCGCTGATTCAGCGGACCTGATGCTCCACGAGGACTGCAAACCTCAGCATCCCGTTTTGGCGAAATTGTAGCGCGCCAGACAAGCAGCGGAAGAAAACCATCCTCGTCTTCGGATGCTGAACACATTTGTATAGGCAGGAAGAGATCACGAGAACGTACCATCATATCCGCATGCAGGCGACAAAACAAATAGGGAAAAAGCGGCTGGATGGGACGCGAAAGTGAGAAAACCGCGCGAAGAAATGCAAAAGGTCATCAATTTCATTTCATTCAATCAATCAATCGTGCAATGCTACATCCCCGAACCTCTCACACCGCTCAGATATCATGACCTATCACGCCTTTTAGAGGGAAGGGTATCGCAGGAGCCAAATCGAAATCCGTACCGTTGCGCCGTAGAAGATGCAAAGGTTCTATAGTAAGGCGTTTACAAGACGAGAGCGCCGGCCACGATACCGAAGACGGCACCAGCGGCGCCGAGGACGGCACGGTTGGTGGGCATGGCGCCGGAGTCGCTGTTGGTGGAGGAGGCGGCGTCACCGTCGGAGGAGGAGGTGGCCTCGGCGACGCGGATGCCGAAGGAGGTGCTGAGGGAGGTGATGGAGGAGCCGGCGGCGTTGGTGGTGGTGACGGTGACGGTGTCGGTGGCGGTGGTTTGCGCGGTGCATGCGGACCAGGTCGTCCAGGGAGCGGAGGTGGACCAGGAGGCATCGGTCCAGCCTGTTACATATTGTTAGTGTGGGTGTCAGAAAGAATGGGAGGGTGACGGTGTTGGACTTACCAGACCATGTGCTCGCGGGACAGGCATTGGTTCCCCACCAGCTGGTCCAGGCGCCGCTCGTCCAGGCCCCGTTGCTCGACCATGGACCAGCGCCCCAGCCCTTGCCCCCGGATCCTCCGTGACCGAACGGACCATAACCACCAGCGCTCGCACCTCCCCAGCCCGGACGACCGGTTGCGTTTCCATCGTTCCATGCGCTGACGGCGGAAGCCCAGGCGGAGTTGGTCGTCCAAGCAGTCGGCCACGCGGAGCCGCCTGGGAAGCCATTAGCACGCCACCAGCCAGCAGCGGAGGAGAGGTCGGAGGGAAGGGGATGGGCGGAAGTGATGGAGTCCCACTGCGCCGAGTTGGTCGGGGCGGCGGTCAGGCTGGCAGCAGAAGTCCAGTCCGACCAAGCAGAAGTGGGCCAACCGCTCACGCCGACGGAGCTCGCCCATGCTCCCCACGCGCTGTCGCCGCCCGGCGGTGCTGTGTATGTGCTCCACTTACCACTCGTCACCGAGTACGAGGCGAAGGGTGCTGCGGTGATGGTCGCGCCAGCGTTGGCGCACAGCTGGGCGATGGCCTCTTTGACATCGTTCTTCTCATCGTCGCTGCAGGAGGAGGAATCGACGCAGGTGTTGAAGGTGCTGAGGGTGGCGTCGTCGCTGCATAGGTTGGCGTAGTTGGAGTAATCGGTATTGCTGTCGCGGCAGGACGAGACGCAGGAGGGGAAGGCGGCGAATGGACCGCCAGCGCTGCCCCCGTTGCCGCCGTTGGAACCGCCGTGACCTCCGAACTGTGGAAGGGCGGCCGCGAGACCGGTGAGGAGGGCGGTGGCTGCAATTGTCTGCTTCATGGTGGAGGATGTGGAGATATGGCTGCTGGTAGAGATACTGTAGAAGGACGCTGGTGCTACGAAATGCTGCGACTGGACACGGACGGACTGGAGAGGAATGGAGATGGTGGTGGTGAGGATGGAGAGCGACTCACGGGGCTACGGCTGGGACTCATATACATTGGTGGTGATGGTCACGGCGTCTGCCCGTGACAAGGCGCAGTGGCACGGAAGCACAACTGCAGCCATTCCATCCTGCGTCGGAGAATACGCGTCATGCCGGTAGAAGGACAGACAGTGCGGAGGATCGACGGCCCACGGATGGAATGATGGTCGTGCTATAGTGGGAGGAAATAGTGCCAGCGTTGTTGTTGCAGGAAGAGGCTGAAGTCTGCCGCAACAACCAGTGCCCAGCAGCCCCGGTCTATTTTCGGAGAGCCGATGGTGGAGAGCCGTTCGATCTCTTGGCAGCCATGTTTGCAGTGCTTGTCTCCCATCGACCGTCTTGGCTGCTGAACCGATCAATAGTCACTTAATTGACGATGTTGTTGCGCTCGACAAGTGATAACGCCCGCTTCGGGCATGTTGAGTGGTATCGAGATCTAGTATTGTACATGTATCTAATGTATGCCATCTCCACGCTATACTCCATTCGCTTCGGCTACCCGATGTGCTGAATCATCCGACCAACCGACAATCAATTCCCCGGCCGCCTTTTCTGCACATCCCACCCGCCCAGCCTATCGGACGTCTACCATTTTTACACGTCAATAACAACCATGCTTCGATCGGCGTCAGAATGGATGGGCTGATGATGACAAGGCAGTGCGCGCCTGTCACCCATCTTGGGAGGGACAATCTTCCTTCCAGCCCTGATTTACCTTAGGCCTCCCGTGAGATCAAACTAAGTGTATTTCCAGCGCAGAGCCTCTCCATCGTCCGTCAGCTTGTCCAACGCCTCACGTGAGCTGCAGGATCGCTTCCGTCGGCCTTTCAATGGCTCCCGACCCCCCGGACCACGCTTCCGGTCACAGCAACTGAGACTCATCATTACACAGAGCAAAGACCCGTTTCATCAGACCCAACCGGCCAACAAGGTCCACCTCCAGACTCTCACCACCTTTCTCCACGATTCTCCTGCAGCCATGCCGTCATGCCCTCCCAGCAAGGCGTACGCGGCCTTGCAGGACGCCCGTCCGCTCACACCGTACTTCTTCAGCTCATCATGTTCTTCTTACTCATCACGCCAAATCCTCCCGACTTGACTGATATACTGGATATACATCCGTCCCGCCTGCCGCTCAGCCGAGATCTTCTCCAGCTGACGCGGCCTGTGTAATACAGCACACCTGCGTCGCTTTTGTGCCTTTGTTTTTGTCAGCCCAGGTTCGCTTGTATCTCCCGAACATCAGACTGCGATGCCCTGCCACGATCCCCCATGCACTGCGACTTGGGATTTCCGTCTTGATGTTTCACAAACGTCCGAACTGCGAACTCAACTGTTTGAGAATGTGAGCGGGAAAGTTGTTCGTTCATAAGTATTTTCCGGCTGGCATGTCCGGCGATGGGAACGGGAGATAT
The DNA here is from genome assembly GCA_026120125.1 of Pseudocercospora vitis. Taxonomy (NCBI): domain Eukaryota; kingdom Fungi; phylum Ascomycota; class Dothideomycetes; order Mycosphaerellales; family Mycosphaerellaceae; genus Pseudocercospora; species Pseudocercospora vitis. The sequence continues at coordinate 65,242 of JALRML010000028.1, read as the reverse complement.
GTGTGATCGAAATGCAGCACTTTTTTTCACAGTGGGTGTGAATGTATGGGTACTTATCGAAGCCTGTGCGAGACGTGGTTTCGCACAGGTTACAGTATCGCCGCGAAGACAGATTTGGCAGAAACCCGAGCGTTGTCCGAATACGCACCAATGGCCGAATTCTGCCAAGTTCAGCTTATAACTTCACGACTGTTTGCTTAGCATCAGGCACTTTTGGGAAACCAGTGTCTTAGTGATAATAATGGAGTGTATTCTGTTCGGCCATGAGCGAAGACCCAGATCATCTCCAGCCTAACCTGCCGATACGAGTCTACGAAGACAGAAGCACCTCGCATTGAGCCGGACTCGGTCCATATCTCGCGAGTCGCGAGCGGTGTGGGACGAGCATCCTCTCCTCTTCATATAAGATGCTGCATCTTATGAAAAGCCTTTGGACCCCGTGGGATTTATTTCCGCGCATATGTCTCCGTCAAGAACCTGGCGCCAGTGATACTGCATAGGATCTCCATGGAGTTGACCGACTCGGATTTGGGAAAATCATCTGCAGAAGGCGCCTGACCCGCTTTCTAGCACTTAATTGACATACTCCGTTTACAATCTCTAGCCTAGTCGCAGATTGATGCGCCGAGAACTCGAGACCTTTCGAGCCGCAGTCATTGCAGCTTCTCGAGCCGCAACGCAGCGATGCCTAGTCTCCAGGGTTTTGAAGCGTTCCCAGGTGTGGAAGAAGTCATCGGTATCAAGCACCATACTGCCACACCCTACCGTTGGGTAGTACTTAGTTCCACGCGATCTCCACAAATGTAAGAGAGGCAACAAGGCCAATGTGATAGCATTGCTTACCTTGAGCATACCTAGCTCTCCAATATCAAGTCTACCTAGTATCTTCAAGAGACACGAAATACCCTAGTGTCTTTCACTATCACTGAGCCGGAACTGCTTCCACGGGATTTTAGCAAATGTGAGCCCGCAATAGAGCCAAAGATCAAAGCCTTGCTTACGCAGATACACTTGGCTCTTGTACAATCCAGCCATAAAGTCTTTTCAAGAGATACAGAGATCCCCAGTACAGCAGAAAAGTAATGAGTTCAACCAACTTTCACCGATCTTGGGATAAGTTCCGGTAAAGAGTCCGGAGATCTTGACTTTTGCTTTTCACCTCCAGAGCACTCAACCCCAGCATGATATACAAGGAGCCTGGCCTCAGAGAACACTAAAGGCCTTGGTGTAGTGCATCACAACTGCGTTGCGGTGGCTATCACGGCCTCGGGGCCAATCTTAGCGGAGTGTACGCTCATTTGGGCTTTGGCTTTTCACATTGATTATACCTTGAAAGCACTGCGTTCCAACACAATGGATCTGTAGCGTATTCTCAAGAGCAATCAGATGTCATAGTGTAGTATACTCTAACCGAGTCGTAGCCAGTTTCACGGCTTTTGGAGGACTTCAAAGTGGACAGTACGCCGCCTTTGGCTGTCACAATCTTCCTTGGAAGTACTCGACTCTAATGCCACATACCTTTACATAATCTTCAAGAGCTATCAAATGGTATGGTGTGCTTCACTGCCACCGAGTTATAGCCATTTTCACAGGTTTGAGAGGAGGTTCAGGTGGACAGTTCGGCTGTTTTCGCTCGCCTTCATAGTGCGCGTCTCTGGCTCGATATGTCTGTAGACTGCCCTCAAGACATAGTGAGAGCCATAGAACGGTCTACGAGAACCGAGCTGCTGCCACTTTCACGGCGTTTTACCATATCCCAGGTAAAGCATGAGCTGGTTTTGGCTATTGCTGTTCACATGGAGATTGCTCAGCTCCGATAACATGAAATAGTAGCATCTATTCAAGAGAAATGAGATACCCTAGTATAGCGTCCTGTCACTGAGCTACGGCTACTTTCACGACTTCATACCGTATTCCAGGTGGGCGGTGGATCGGTTCCGGCGATCGCTTTCCACCTGTCAACTGTCAGCTCCAGCACTGTATTACTACAGCCTATCCTTAAGCGATGGCAAAGGCCTCAGTGTAATGTTGTGACACTGACTCACGGCCACTTTCACGGCATTTGGGCGTGTTCTAGGGGGAAAACTAGGCCGAACTTTTCTGTTCACATTTGTCCAAAACAGCTTCAGCTCATACAATTGGAACCCGCAAGCTTATACGAAGACGATATCGTGCACTTCGGCGCTTGCAGTGCTATAGAGGGAGGCAGGTCTTCGCGGGATTCTGTGCCAGCAAGTGAGCACTTTTGGAGCCGAATTTACCACAAGGCGATCGGTTGAACGAGGATGCATAAGCTGAATTGGAGACTTCAAGGGCCACAACAGAGTGTTCAAGGGAAAGACAAGAGTACTCGGGGACTATCCGAGAGGGAATAGGAGAAGTGCAATTCTCAATCATTTACTTTTACCCTGTTGATTTGGTGGGACCGCCACCAAAATCACGGGAATGCCGTATAGTACTTCTAGCTATTTGCTATTCTCTCTCTGTCTCTTCTCCGATGCCTGCGCTGCTGTCCTCGACCACAACAACCGACATGATGCTCGGTCCTCTGGCCGTCTGGCCACGTCTTCGTCCGCCTTTCACTACTTCTGTCCAGAAGCACGCTGCTCTCCCTTCCCCTGGTTTCCCGCAGCGGCGGCCTTGGCCCTGCCCTTCACGCGTCTCGCCTCATTGATCTGCTGGTACCTCTCGTACTCCTTGCGCTTCGGCACCAGCACCGCCTTCTTCTTCTCGATATCCTCCACCAGGTCTGGCCACTGGGCGGCGGTCTGCTCCATCGCGCGCACGGTCTCCTCGTCCTTGTAGTTGCCTTGAAGCAAGTCCCAGACGTGCTGGTGTACCATGGTGCTGTATGGCGTGTAGAAGGCTCTGTGCTCCCCGAAGACTTCGTAGACTTTAGTCATGGTGAATGGCGTGGCCTGCTCGTGGCTGATACGATACGCGATGTTATTGCGTACGTTCTCTTCAGCCTCTGGCGGCTGGAGGAGGAGATAACGACAGGCTTGCCAGATCAGGCAGCGTATTCCGGTGTCCAGGACGGGGTTGATGCGGACGACATGCTTGTCCCGGCTCGGGTCGTAGGTGTTGATGGATCGAAGAACGATCCTAAGGGCGGCGGGAGCGGCGCAGCCCTCTGGCAGGGTGATCTGGCGATGCTTCTCATCTTTGACGCGCCACTTCTGGAGGAAACTCTTCATGGCAAAGGAATGGTATTCCAGCTTGTCTCTACGCACTTCTTCGACGAACTTGGATTGGTCGTCTTCTTTGAGGAGGATCCGGACGGTGGCAGGGTGCGCATCGGGGGTGTTCTGCGTTGGTGCCATCTCTGCAGCGGTGAGGTTATGTCGGCAGTGTTGTAGCGTTATGGTGCTGTGGTGCTGAAGTGCTATAGTGTTGTAATGCTGTGCGTGCTTGGTTACCGCTTGTTGATAGTGGGTTTGCCAATGAAGAAAGGAGGAAGAAAGGGAAAGGCAGCGCGAAGTAGAATGATATTTGATCGCACAGGCAGACCTTCAGGCACTGATGCTTTGCCGAAGTCGACCCGAGACTCGAGCAGAGCAAGTGAAGTTTCATTTACTTAAGTCACGAGACAGCCGCCAAGGAGCCCTATGATTGTGAAGCAAATGATTGACCTTGGGCCACATTTAGCCGATCTCTACCCATTTCCAAACAACAACAAGTACTCTATGCTCATTCACACGGCAACAAAGGGCACTCATGCTAATAATAGCCGTTGTAGTGTCCGCAGTGTCAGTGAATGAGTTCACTCAAGTGGATCCTTCACATGCTGGTGTGGCCGGCTGACACAAGTTAAAACCTGACTCAGTCACGCGTCGTCAGCAACATGACGTGCTTCACACAACATTTTCTCAATCTGCTAGTCCATAACACTCTCGTCATTCCATCCCCCTTCAGCACCACAACATCTACCAGATCTCCGCAGCACCCTCCGCAGCACCGCACACTCGACTTTGCTATTACCGACTACAACGTACGTGGTGTATTGATCGCCAAATTATATAGAGAGGCACTACTGACCGTCGTGACAGACACCACAACAACGACAATGTCTTCCGCTGGCGCCCCTTTGTCCAGCTCGGCCTCCATCTACGTCAAGCACCGCGACGGCGATGTCGAACTGGTGGCGTTCAATCTGAACAAGAACCAGCTGTGTACCTTGTCCAAGTACGCCGAGCGTCGTTTCAAGAGCGAGCCGACTCGTGACCGCGCTTGTACGCTGCCCAATCCATATCTCGTCTTCGAGCCCAAGGATCTCGATGTCGACATCGTCTCCTCCATCCGCATCATCGCCCGCTGGATCGATAACTATGATTTCGACAACCCGATGCCTCTCAGTACCAGCCTTATCCAAAGTGACAGCGCCTCCAGCGAGCTCGGCTCCTCTGGCGGCCCCACCCTCAAGGAAGCTGTCGACCTCTACTACGCCTCGTACTACATCTACATTGACCGCCACCTCCGCGGCGACGTCATCCACGACCAGATCAAGAAGTACACGAAGCAGACTCCCTTGACCCTGAACGAATTTCAGCTCATCACTGAGGTCCTCTCGTTCGACAAGGCGCTGGTCGATAGCATGAAGAACCAGGTCGTCTACGACTCGATCGTGGGCAGGATCGTGCCTGAGTGGGAGCAGATCAAAGCGTACTGCAAGCAGAAGGGCATGTGGAATGAGATGAGGCAGATCGGGGCGGATATCACGGCGAAGATCAAGAAGGCCAGGGCGAGAGATGATACAGTAGAGGCACAGCAGTAGGAGACGCTGTAGAACCGGATAATGGAACTTGGGGCTGTGAATGTATATGAGTGAGAAAATAGCTGGATGCTGCTAGTAGATGCTAAGCCCAGGGATCCCTCACGATTAGGTTGACATGTTTACCCTTTTCATGATCACGTTACTTGATATGTTTTGCCTTCGGCTGGAAGGTAGTAGTAGCGGCTCCCCAGTGCCTTCTGCTTGGTTTCTTGGTTCCGGCACCCAGAGGCGAGGAGGTAATATCGTGAACGAGAGGTCCGTTGCAACAACTCACATAAGATCACCAGCTCCAGTCCGAGAGGCACACTCACCATTCTAGTATCCTTCAAGGCAACATCAATAGCAGAACGAAGAGAAGTGGCGTCATTTGTGACGCTACGAGGCTCCACAATCTGCAATACTGCTATGCCGCTCGAAGACTGGAGGGTCCATAAGCATTTTGCTCCATAGTCGGTACGTTGTATGCTTTAAATATCCGCACAGAAGATATGGCATCGTAAAGACAAACAAGCATGTAGTGACTCACGTCATCTGCCCTCCAGGCGAAAGTATCCCCGTCCCGCAGCTAGCGTCGTCTCCATAACACTACATACAGCACACCGCAGGCGAACTGAGTGTTGTGGTGACCTGAAATTTATTTACAAGCTGAGCAATTTGCAAGCGCTTCCTACATAAGAATGGGCTCGGAGCACTATCGGTCACAGCTAACGTATCGGAGCCAGCTTGTCGGACTGGAGCATTCTCGATGGCGTAAGCGAATGGACGGGTACGATGTATCACCCTGTTGCGAACGCGCGACGATGGTAGTGACTCTGTGCCATGATAGTCGTATTCCATTGTCTTTAACTTATACTATTGTACCGAGACAGATATCGCAGTGAGCATTTGTAAGTTTACCCGAGAGACAGATCGGGCTCGCTTCCGTATCTTGACAGTATTGTCTGCAATGCTGTTCTTAGATAACAGTTGATGTATGGAGGGTGGTCATAGAGTTTTCGATTGCATGGCGCTCAAAAAAGGGCACTGCAAAGGGCCGGATGGGATAAGGGTGCGCTGAGGAGGAGCATGGTATTACCTCGGCAACGCTGAAGGTACTGTCCCCTAGGAGATAGTTGAAATGTTGCCGATCGGCCATCGAGAGTTCAGGGAAGGTAGCTCAGGAGAGCACAACCAGGCTGCCTGTCATTCCAATCTATCCTCGGTGGGTAGGCCTCGCTACATCGAAGCAGGTCATGGCCGATGGTTAGCTTGATCAATCATGCTCAACCAGAGCGCCAGCGAAAGACAGCGTACGCCTTAGCTCAGAACGCGGCCCAAACCGTGAGATGAAATGGCTGGGCTGGTATAGCAAGTTCAATTAGCTCTCCATGCCCTGGAGCTTGTTTTGACCTCACTCAATTCTGGACCTGAGGCATCAATATCGGATCTTCGGCCGTAGCGCCCCAGTTAGCGCCGGGCAACTTCAGTCGCCATCAAATGCCGACATACCCTACAATTCCAACACACATCCCAGACATGTGCTCTTCCACCGATATCACCAACTCCCACATCCCGTATCAGCCGAATTGTACCCATTGACGCTGCAAATATGAAGCTTCTATACCCAACCTCTCTCGCCCTCGACGTCCAGTCCCTAGAAGGATTCGCCGCCACTCTCCACCCATATGACGTCAAAGAGCTGATCCCAGAAGACCTCATCGATGCCGAGATTCTGATAACATGGACGAATACGGCGGCAAACCTCAAAGATGCCGCCGCCCGGATGAAGAATCTTAAATGGATCCAGTCTCTCGCCGCCGGTCCCAACGACGTCCTCAGCGCCGGCTTCGATGCCTCCCGGATCACGGTCACCACCGGCTCCGGCCTGCACGACCACACCGTCGCCGAACACACGTTGGGCCTTCTCCTGAACGCCGCCCGGAAGTTCTATGAGATGCGAGATTATCAGCTGCAAGGACAATGGCCCCAACATCTCGGCGGACCGCAACCCGATCGGCCGAAAGGCAAGTTCACTAGCCTGCGAGGCGCGAATATCCTGATCTGGGGCTTTGGAAACATTGCCAAGACCCTGACGCCGCATCTGCGAAGTCTCGGTGCCAATGTTCGAGGCGTGGCGAGATCGGCAGGTGTGAGGGATGGCGTAGAAGTTTTGGGCGGGGATCAGCTGTCGGAAGCTTTGGCGGAGACGGATGCCCTGGTCATGATTTTGCCGGGGTCGGAGAGTACCAAGAATGCCTTGGATGCAGAAAAATTGGACCGGTTGCCGAATCATGCTTGGGTGGTGAACGTGGGGAGGGGGACCAGTATCGATGAGGATGCTCTAGTGAAGGCGCTGAATGAGGACAGAATTGGGGGTGCGGCGTTGGATGTGTTTGTCCAGGAGCCGCTGCCGACGGAATCAGAGCTGTGGAAAGCCAAGAACTGTATCATCAGCCCCCATGCCGCTGGTGGTAGACCTCAGGGGAGTGAGGCGCTCATCGGGTACAACCTGAGGAGGTTCTTGGCGGGCCAAGAGCTCAAGAATGTAATATGAGGTAGGCATCTTGCATAAACAATGAGCTGAAATATAGCAGATGATTACAGGATACAGCGCTCGTCATCCCTCTATAATGAGCAAGTTACGCTCAAATTGACGGAAATGACTCGAGCAATTGAAATATTGTGGTGTAGCGCCTGCACGACTTGGAATACAGCACATGCAATGATGAAATTCGGTAGGATAATATGTATTGAGAGACCGATCGCTAATTACTGAGCTTTGCAAGAGTCAGCTTGCGTACATGCCCACTGCGAGCCACCAAAACACCTGATTCATTCCCGCCCTGTTCAGGTCCTCCATGATGGTATAACAGCAATGCCACCGGTGATCTTGGTCATAACCCTGCGCGTCCCGACCCATTTCAGCTTTCCACCCAGCGTCGTTCTGACTCCAAATTGCCAACCGTGGCAAGCACTCTTCTACTATTCTCTATCAAGATCTGGTCACTTTGCTGTGCTGTCCGCAACCCTCGGTACTGTGCTTCTTGAAGGATGATGGCCAATCGTGCCGAGGACCCGTGAGGGAGAGCGCCCTCTGCGACGTGGGAAGTCACTGGCTCGAGTTCACTCTCGATCTCTTCGTCAGCCATGTTCACCACACCGACAATGTTAGGCATGTAAGCGAAGATGAGGCCTTCATCCATGTCATACAGATACTCGGCCATTCCGAAGATAACATCCTGATCTAGGTCGATATCAGAACGTGAGCGAACCTCGCGCATGTATGATAGCAGCGGCTCGGCATGGTCTGGTAGGCCTTGCTGTTGTTTCATCCACGGGTCCAGTCGAGATATCAACAATTCGTTGGAAACGTTACGGAGGAATCCTCGGACCTGGGCGACTTGAGTTGCTGAGAGTATCTGCCCATCGGTTGGGATGTACAAGACCTCGTCTCTTTCCCACCTCTCATCCGCTTGCAGACGTGGAATGAGGCGGTGGACGAGTTCCGCATCAAGATCCAGGGACTGGGCGAGGGACAGCCGCTTGCGAGCCTCGAGCGCGAACGACAACAATGGCTCGAAAAGTATCGGCAACCCCTGCTCTGGGCCCAGCCATCGCCTGACGTGAATGACGACTTCTTCGTCTGGAACACCATCGAGGATCTCGCGAAGTCGAACAACATCATTTGCAGTAATCCTGGCCTGACGATGGGTCTGGCCTTCGAAACGGCGCAAGGCTGTATCTTGCGGGAGGTGCCAGAACTTGTCTTCATCCCTGTAGTCAGTGTCAGAGTTAGCGTCATCTGGGTCAAAATCATCGGAGTCATCGGAATCCCACTCGTCAGAAGAGGCTTCTTCTCCATCGTGTCCATGGCCTCGCGGGACGTAATAGATACCACGGCGATATGTATCCACATGATCCGAGGGCACCGGCGGGCCACCGTGCTCGGCGTTGATCTCGCGCCATCGCGGTAATATGGCCTGTCCGACCACCCTCGCGTCGGGTGATAAGCCCTGCAATCGATTGGTGTTCTCTTCCACCACTACCTCGACCGCACGTCGACTCAGCAGCCCACGACTGTGCGCCGTCTCGACGAGCGCTTTCAGGCGTAGTGGACATATATTCTCCGGATCCTCCCACAGGCCGCCCGATGGAGGTGGCACGACGACGAGATACTCCAGCTCGTTCAGAATCTGCAGCGAAGTCATCGTGCCCACTGTCCCCTCGGTGGAATCCTCGACCGTTGGAATATGGAGGCTGTCGGGGAGCATTCGGATCTCCACGGTACCTGGTCGGGGCAGAGGCATGAAAGCGGGTAGTCTATTCCACGGCAGAACACCTCGACTCCATGCGTAGGCGGCCAGGGCACTGATGAGCCTCGTGTCAGTCGGCGAACTCTTTCCTGTCCAGAGTTCCTCAAACAGCTTGTTGTTGGACAAGTGCGTGAGCCACTCTCCACCGACCCTCAAGACTTCTGCCATGATCGCCTGTCGGATCTCCTCCGTGGGCTCAACTTCTGGAGGTCGATTGGGGTCCGGCTGGCCGTACATAGGACATTGCCAGTGATGATCTCCCCAATGTTGTTCTTCAGGCTCCGTCTCCGCTCCACAGATGAAGCAGAACTCAGTTTGACACGAACTCATCTGGCACGTCATATGATTACACGCTTCCGCGAGCTCCACGACCACCCTGCAATCTTCGTTCGGACAGACCTGGTACTCTTTGCCGCGCACCAGGTCCTTGTACGGGTCTTCCTCCCCTTCGATCGTTGGGGGACACTCGTGGGGTGCCATGACGGAAAACAGAGGCTCACCGCACACGCTGTGGGTTCTTCCACAGCATGATGAGCATATGAAGTCGCTGGTCCGGGCGTGGCTCGAGTTACTGAGCTGGAACTCGCAGACCTCAGTCTCCGGAGCTGATTTGCCTGTGAGTGCATTAAGTGGTATCCAGGTAGAGGGGTTCCTGGATGCGTACGGGTCTTTTGGACGCGAGCCCAGCGCGACCTTGTGCTTACAGTACTTTCGCTCCTGTTTTGGGACTTTGTACTCCTCCGCTCTGTTGAAACACAGTCTGATCAAATCGTCGTCGACGAGGCCTCTGAAGTCTGTGATGTTGAGGACGTCGGGGCCATCACAGATGGGAAAGTACATCTCGTTCTTCACAGCACTTTCGACCTTTGGGAGGATGTATTCCGCCGTACAGTCGATGCAGTAGGTGTTCCCGTTAATGTCGAGGGACTCTTCGTTGATGTAGTCGTCGCAACATGTGCTGCACATGAAGTTCGATCTTGGGTTGCGCCTGGACATCGTGTCTGTAAGCGTGTGGAACTTCTGGTAATTTCTTGGAAAAGGGTGTATGGAGAATCGTTGGCGAGTGGGCTCTCGACCAGGATAAATATGCTGCAGGCATCGTTCTTTGTCGAGACTTGACCACTGTACTTTCTAGCTCATCTCCCTGCATTGTGCTCTCCTTTGTTCGCCTTAATCTCCTGGCTGTCTTGAACAATTTGGGGTGTTTAGGGCCGCATATCTGCCTGGGTAAAATACTGCAATGATCTTGCAAGTCCTGAAGGCGATCTCTGCATACTGTCCGAGTCAATGCAGTCGATATGAAGTCTTCAGTAAACCCTCGTATCTCATCCGAATGCCCGCTAGGCCACTAACCGCCATCACCAAGAAACTCTGTGAGCCCTTAATCAGTCGCATAATGGCGTTGTGTTGCCGACTACAAAGCCCTTCAACGTTTTGACGCGGAATCTATTGAAGAAGGACGACCGTTGCCAAGCCTCGAATGTGCACTGCGCCGTCATTCACTTCTGCATAAGTTTGAGGTCAGCTTGTAGCACATCTATAAGACGCAACGGACGTCGGCAAGTTACTGCCAAGCCCCTTCCCAAAATCTGACCCAGATGTCTTCCGTACTGCCCTTGATCCACAGTCAATACTCGCGAGCGCGAGAGCTCGACGCACAAGCATTGATACCCAACGTGCCAGAGGCGAACATCTCTACTGGAGATACCTTCACACTGGCTCTTCGGCCAATCACATGCACAGTGGTCAAAGATCCAGCGGCGATGGGCTACGAGATCGTGCCAGCGAGGAATGCTGCTGCAGTCACTAATATCACAGTACCAAATACAGAGCAATATGGCCAAGTCGCTGAGCGTGATCTCAAGCGCCTGCTCAGTAGCACGATCGAAAGCACATCCAAGCTTTCTCTGAGAGAAGCCAGTAGCGAGATTGAGGGCTCAGGATTTGTGGCCATGGACGAGAATCAGCTTGCAGATCGCCGCAAGTACAAAACTCTACTCAGAAACGCCATCGAAAGCACGTCAAAGTTGTCCTTAGCAGAGGACGGCGATGAGATCATGATCACAGAGATGGAGGCCTTACACGAACATGAGGCTGGAGACGGGCCGAGTGCACGGGCTGCATTCCAGGTAGGCGACGATGCGATTGAGAGCGCTGAGGAGACCAGACCAGACCATTTCACCGATATTGAGTGGAACGAGCTGATTGAAACAGAAGTCCTCCGAGGAGAGGGAGCAGAAGAAATCGAAGACGATGCCGCCGCGCAAGCCCACACCGCAGCCAAACTCCACCACGACGCGAACGAAATGCTCAGCATGCTCAGCGGCTTGAGGGTCCAGAAAGCCAATCCTCACCGCAAAGTCCGCGGCGCCGGCATCACCAAACGCAGCAACTTCAAGACTCCTTCGATCGATTACGCCAAAGTTCGGCGGCAAGGTAGAGTCCTGGTGAAGATTGTGCAGGACAGAGTGCTGCCGCCTTCGAGCTTCTGGCGCTCGGGCCTGGATACGGCGAAGGAGAGGCAAGCCTATATCGAGACTGCGGTGGGCAAGGCGAGGTATCTTCAGACTTCCCGGGTGAGGATGCATAGTGCTGCGGCGTGGCATCGGGCGGGAATGACGAATTTGTACATGGACGAGAAGCCGACGTTGCTGCGGTGAAGGAGATGGTATCGGGGACTGGGGATCTGTTCATGATAGTGATAGACTTCTACTCTGACTTCGGCTAAGGCAGTATTCTAAGAGTGGCGAATCCCGCATGCTCTGCTCGTGACATTAAAGGTCATGGCCCTTCTGCATGGATAGTAATTTCGTCAAAAATGCATGTGATTCGACTGAAAAGAAGCTCGTAATCATCACAATGGCAATGGTATGACCCTAGCAGTTTCCTAGCACTCTGAAATTCAAATAGAAGCCACGAGCGAATACTTCAGCGCGAGTCAAAGAGAGTGAAATCAAAATCAATACATTGAGCATGGACGTAAACAGAACCCAGAACTAAATCAACCACGACCTGACCTCCATTACTCTCCCACCCCTTCTCACGGGCAATTAAACCCCCCATTCTGCGCAATCACCGGCCAACTCTTGTTCAGCGCCTTGTTCAGACTCTTGCCCTTGCCACGTATGGCGTTGAAAGACAACTTGGTCAAGCCCCGGTTATCGGCGTCGCAGTTGATCATGGTGGGAAGAGCACCCGACTTCTGGATGTTACGGATGCCCTCCTGGCATTTGGAGTCCATGTAGTAGCGGCCGATGGAGATTTGGTAATTGATGACGAGTCCGTAGGACTTGGCTTTGCAGGATTGCTGGTTCATGGGCACGGCGCCGGCGAGGGCGAGGGCGAGGAGGGCGAAGGTGGCGATGAAGATGCGGAGCATGGTTTGGTTTATAGAAACTGTAATTTGGAGGTGGCGAAGATGTTGAACCCTTGGGGATTGTGAAGTATGTTGGAACGTGTATCTGCTTGGGGTGTGATTGGAACGAGCGTGGTGACAGGCCAGCTGTGTATATTGAATGGTGGTGTTTGTGGGGTGATTTTGTTGAATATTACGGGTGTATATATGGTGTAATAGTGTAGCTTGTCACTCGCAGACATATTCATAGGCTGTATGATACAATATTGCTATCACACAAAGGGAACAGTTCCCAGATCTGCAGCACAAAGGACCCTGCTTCGGCGATCTCTATTGATGAAGTAGCTTTGCTTTGTTCGACGCCTTCAGTCTTGGTTGGCTATTGATGCACTATTTGGGTATCTAACAGCCGCAAGAGATTTCAGTCCGGCAACAATTGAGCTGGGCCGATCTGGACACACCACTCAACGGTCTGGGCGGCTCGCTTAGAGCGCTCAGGGTACTGAGGTACGTTCGAGCGACGCTCTCGGTCCATCTGGACATTGCATATCCGCAAGTTCTATGTAGTGCTCGCCAATTCTATAGCCGTGGTGCCACCCCTGATGTCGGAAAGACTTTCGATTGCAGACCGGACACAATGAGAGCTGAATTGCGATGTGTTGCAATGTGCTCCGAGTGTTTTGGTTGTCTGAGCTGTGTCGTGCCCGGACAGTAGTCTGCCATTCGCCCTGGTATAGTGCTAGGTATCCTTCACCCGTCTCAGTAACTCATCCCTTTCTTGGTTCTGAAAGTCCTACGCTGCCTCGAGACGATGTGAGAGCCTGGACTGTGGCTTCGGTGATTGGTGGTCGGTCTGCGCATATTCAAGATCTCCCAGCAGTGCTCAGAAAGTCATATTCTACCATGCTGCATGTTTCGTACCTTCCAAAGGGTATTTTCAACTCTGACCTTGCCTGACCCAAGATTCCAGTTCCAAGTATTACTTTTTCTGCGGGATTCGAGAGTTTTTGGTGGTACTCGACACGAGTGGGCTCTGGCGTGCCACCAAAATCTTCTCACCGGTTGAAGCAGGTGCTGGCTCAGCTGGCGTGGACTGTTGCGTGTCTGCGCGTTCGATAGAGCGTGTCGTATCAAGGCTCATTCTTTTCCCCGTGGCGTTTGGCATCATTGGTGGTTCTTGGAGGAGTTATGGAGATCGGACACGAGGAGAATCTCGGGTTCAAGTCACCACTCTTACAGAGTCAACTCGGGTGATGTGGAACTGTCAGACCTAAGCCGCCGGCTTCAGTGACTTGGGGGCTGCACGCCTGCTGCAGTGGTGGACTTACGGTAGTTCGACATGCACCAAGTAGTTCAAGCATACTCAAGTAGCATCAAGGCCTGTGACTTCCCCTTCGAATTCCAATGCTTTCCTGAGTGTCCCCGTTCTCTTGCTGAGTCTGGAAACTCCAATGCCGGAGCAATCGAGTGTCGCGGGAAACGAGGCATTCCGTGGCTGCAGACTTGTCCGCGCTCGAGCATGGTGATCGCACAGGATCTATGCTTGGCCGATCACCTCGTCGTTGATGACGATGGATATGGCCGGAACCTTGAAGGGGGCGCCGAGTATAGATACGCTGCATAGGCGCCTGGGGTTGGAGGCGCTTTGTAGCAGCAGATGGCCATAGTGAGGCATGAATTGAACTCGAGCTCCTCAATGACCCCTGGCTCATTGTGACGTAAAAGGACCGTTGCCCAGCTCCAGCAGGAAGAGCAGTTATATTGGAGCTTAAATTCACCGCTGTCAACAATGAGAGCCTCAGAGCTCGTGCGGCCCTTGTGGTCTAGCGGTTTCATATGACAACTTCGGTTCAGGTATGTTGTCCTAACTACACACATGTTTCAATTCGTGACATGTATGTCTCTCGCGTCTGGCAAACGCATCGACAGGAGGCTCACGGCGATAAAGAAAACCCACCGGGGGTAATTTCACTGTACAGGTGGCTGTACAACCATCCGGTTGTATGGCGGAGCCTGTACAGAAGTTTTGCACTTTTGGTTCACTATTGGCCATACTTTTGCCATGTGGAAAGTCGATAGGCCTCCTCCGAGCTCCCTCACTCCTGATTGAGTACACAAGTATGTCATCACTGTCGTTGCAAGGTCGTTCTGTACATTATGCGCGAGTTCGAGCCATGAAGCTGGCGTGAGCCCCTGCAATTGGAAGTCTGCGAAACGACGTAAGCGATGGAAAAGCCCGTGGGTAATAGCTGCGATGTACCAACACTACATCTGCTAAAAAGCCAGCAGATGGTTTTGGCCTTCTTGGAGAGTTGGAGAGTATGAAAGCCTGCCGCAGGTGATGGTGGGCGGTGACAGGCGTCCACGGGAGAGGTAGCGCAGCGCGAGGTCGAAATGTTCGAAAGCAACAGAGGAACCCATGGCAAGGTATCATTCTATTGCAAACGCGAATACCAGCACTCGCTACTCTGGCTCAAGTCTACCGCACGTGGTGGAATACTAGAGCGGCAAGCCTTCTGAGTATGCTTGCGGCCATTATCTTTCTACGAAAACTTGCAAAATGCCAAGACATGTCATTGTTCGGGTTTTTGCTGCAGCGCTCTGTCCTGAGATCCAGCATCAACATTGACCGAGGATGCACACTCGTACTGACCGAGACTTGTTAGCACGGTTCGTAGTCAAGCACACAGATGCCCGGCCGATGACTGATGGAGTGACCACAGCGAGCACCTGCTACAGCGACGTTGAGTTTCATTCGCCACACTCTCGCCAGAGACCAAGCACGTAGGGAGGATCTCACACCTGTTGAGCGAGAAAAAAGCATGGCGATCGGCTTCGCGAGCCCACTGAGCGTTGAGACTGAGCGGATGCTGCTGCATTATTGAGCCTGACATGGAATCGGAAACACTTGAATTACGAAACACGAGAGCGTAAAAATGGGAGCATGAACACGGCACACCTAGAGACTCTGCGGCTACCTGGTCCTTGCAAGGAGGGAGTCAGAAGAACACACAGTGATGGGGCATCTGTTAAATGATAGGACAACCCGAACGATGTCTTCTCTGCTACTGGAGGCATTGGCATGCAGCTCTGACTGCGGCGAAGGGGTCGGCTATCCCGATAACGCATTGCACCACGGAAATAAGCATGCGATTTGGAATGTGGTTCCCTAGTTTGTGCGAGCACTGGCACTGCAATTCCAGAACACCATCGAATTCATACACGCGAGCTACGTCGAGCACGCCAGAGAGCCTGTGTGACAGGTGCCGCGATAGAACCAAATGCCCTACATCCGGGATTATGCCCATCAGCAACATGCGAGATGTTCCAACCCACTAGTGTCGCCATTGGAATCGTCGCCAAGTCTTCCACCCTCCTGAACTTGTCAGCCCGGCACAAGTCTCTTTGACCACCAAAGATTGCGTCTATGAAGCAGTCGAGTTCGGCAGAAGCTATTGAGGTTGGAGGCACGCATTCGGTCCAGCACTTGGTGAGTGGAATGATTCAACAGCACAGTTGTGCAGTGGTCCGCTGGCTCTGGGCTCCGGCTGTGGAGCGCACCCACGTCGACTGGCCTGCACCCTTGTCTTGAATACACACACCCGAGTCGGCCGGCACCAGCTTCATCAGAAGGGTGTCATCGCAACAGTGGAGCTCGACTACATCAAAGAGCTGGCAACGTACAGCTGAGAGACTTCTTGACAGCAGTGAAGAAATGAAGCAAGAGCGCTGGTCTTATAGAACGCCGCCATCTTTTCTTATGGGTCAAGGAGAGAACGCCACTGACTCGCGTGCATGCATAAGGGAACCAGAATATGTGGATACAATGCCGCCATCCCAGCCTTGTGCAGCAACGATGGCTTCTGGTCCGGGCGGGCGACGAGCATCACTCTTTCAGAGATTCATCAAGACTATGACTAGAGTGATCGGGGAAAGCCGAGGTCGCAAAGCCTCACCCTTCCTTTTACCGTCCATGGGATGGAATGCGGTCGACGACAGAGATCGATGGCAATCAACTAATCTCCAATCAACAGCACACAGAGAAATCCCCAGGGACCGCCACACGGGAAGGTTGCGAGTAGCTGGACCACTCACCGCCCTGTCGCCGGAAACCACCAGTCTTGTTACTCTCTAGCGTCGGCGTGACGTCCATACTTATCATCAAATGCGCTTCAGAGGCAGCTCTATGCGGAATTCGACCCTGGGTAGCATATCGCACAACACCCTCCTCGCTGAGACTCCGCGCAGATCAATTTGGGTATCTATCGGCTCAGGCACAGCTCCGAGACACAGGGCTTGGACAGACTCGTCCCTCTACACATTTGCATCTCCACAATCGATGCGTAATAAGGCACTCGAAAGCTTGGCCGCGAGAGGAGCGTAGAGCCGTGCGACACACGGCCGCTGCAATTCTCCTGGACGTACTGAGCTTGAAACAAGCTTTATCAGGTCTTTCATCTTGCAAGGAAGACATCATACATAGAGCATGTGCCAATGGAGTGGGCAGAAGCCGATAATGCCATTCTGCTGCATCTAGATCCCCAGAAAAAATTCCTTCAAGTCTTTTACCAATCGCTGCGGCTGCTCCAACGCTAGCGAGTGCCCACACTCCTGGTAGATCTCGGACTTCACAACATCCACCGCAAACTTTCTCGCACACTCCTCCACCTTCGGGCCAAAGAACTCAGGGGCACCAATCGTCATGACTGGGATCGTCAACTTCTCCTTTGCCAACTCTTGGTTGATATCGCCGTTCTTGAAGCCAGCTCGGTACGTCTCCAGAATGCCTCTCAGACAGCCAGGTTGCTTGACGCATTCGATCCAATGATTCAAGGCTTTGGGCTCAATGTTGGTCGGGTTGTAACATTCTTGCTTGATGAACATTTCCCAGAACTCCAATTCTTTACCTTGGATCAGCATTTCCGGGATGTGGGGAATGGCGAAGAAGCCAAGATGCTGCAGATGCAGGTCATCAGCATTGGCGCAGCAAGAAAAATTGAACGTCTTACCCAACACCACACGCCATCTTCTCTAAACTGTGCGGTAACATTCTCTCTGGTCCAGAATGAACTCTCCTCCAAGCCGAGCCCACTCAATAACATCTCACAAAAGCTCAGCTTCAGCACCCGATCCCGATACAACCCAGCTACAGCATAGGCATAGTCAGCACCGCGGTCTTCACCATGGAGATAGAACTTCTCGTGGCCAAGCTGAGTCATGAGGTCCGCACAATCACTCGCTTGTTCCTTGGAGTCGTAGCCATCCGTCGTGGGAGGCTTGTCGGTGTATCCGAACCCTCTGAGATCGGGCGCGACGACGGTAAAGTGTGGTGTCAGCAGAGGGAAGACACGATACCAGTAGAAGCTGTTCTTCGGAGTGCCGTGAAGGAGAAGAAGTGCTGGCCCGGCGCCGGCGGTGATGTAGTGCATCCGGATACCATTAACTCGGCGCCGGCCATGGGTGACGCTGTTGCCGTTGTGGTCATATGTTTCTGCCAGCTCGGAAGCCATTGCGGTCCAGATGTAAAAAAGGCTTTCTGAGCTTTTCAGTCTCTATACTCAATATTCAGTGAGGCTGTATCGTGCCCACACTTGGTTGTATGCCTCATGCATCACCGCCCGAGACATTCGTTACCCCGCAGGTGGAGCGCTTCGGCTTGCTTGAAACGTCATGGCGGCCACACGGAAGACGCTTCTGCGCCAAACACCACCATGAAAGGGTCTAGACCTATCTCAAATGCTTGGCCCGATCGATCTCATTGAAAAGGCGGCCATTTGCTCGCGGTTTGCCAAGAGGGAAAGTTGGGTGTTGCTCATCTGCTCTGCAGCTACATACATGAAGCCTTTCCAATATGGGCGTCAACTCCAAGCAACGAGCGACAAGCGTCCCGCCTGGAGATACTTTCCAGATATAGCAAAGAGAGGCAAGGGGAAAAGGGCTGGTGAGAACATTCATCGTCGGAATAAGCTTTCCACTAGCCTCGTTCCCCTGTCTATACCATGTCTGGGACGTAGTTTATCCCGACATCAGTCGCGCAAGTGTTATAGTTCTTGCACGAAGCACATTTGAAAGGACAGCTCCTAGTACACGGGAAGGGCGCTCATCAAGATCCATCCAGAGACGTGCCTCTAGGCAGCAACTGATCCTCCTTCGCTCCAGCCATCTTCATCTAAATGCACCTTCACACTCCTCTTAAGCTCACGCTAAGCGCACACACTGTTCTTTCTTGAGATCCTTGATTGTAAGTTCCGGCATCGTCTGAAGCTGATTCCACTCTTCATTCGTACCCGCAGTGTCATTTGGGAAATGAAACCGGCCACTCACGCGCTCCCCTTGGCTGCTTGTAGAGATATGACCATTGATAGCATGTCTTGGTGCTGGTCTTGTCCGCCTCGAGTGCCTCACACTCCAAACTTGCCGATTGTAGACATAAGGTCGCAAGCATAGCCTTGCAGTAGCCCCTTGGGCATCTCTATGCGCTTTCCTTGCTGAAGCCGTGGGATGATGATCGAATTTGAGTGGCTCGGTGATCTTGAGGATCGCACTCGCTGGGGCAAATGCCATCGCATATGATGGCCCGCCCTTGAGGTCAGCTTCAGGCGTTGATGTTATCGGGGGAGAAGTCAAACCTCGAATGGGTGGCAGCTTGACGAGACTGAGGAAGTCTGCGATCGTTGCGCTGTGCATACAGATGTCTGGCTTCGGCGCCAGTGTTGATCCTTGACGCCAGTAGCTCTCACATTCAATGCCAAGTTCTGCAGTGTTGATCAGAGACACACAGCACACGGCCGACATAGAATCGCGCCAACAGCTCGCCGCAGGGCATATCTATTACCTCGCGAAGATAGGAAGCGGAGAGGGAGGCCGAGACACAATAGCACACGAAGTAGTTGGCGCGGCCAGACAAAGGAATGTGAGCAGTTTGGTGCATGCCCCATACCATCACACGGCCCCCTACTCTCCCCCCCAGCGAGTGACCTCCACATTCCTCCGCTGCAGCTAACGATCTGTGGAAGTATATACAATTATGAACCCGTTGATCGGCTAAGACAATTCTAACTCCTTCTTCCGTCGCTGAGGGCGGAGAGCCAGATTCATGATTGCAGACCTCTCGAAAGGAGTCGATGCACTACGATCCTCTGATTCGAGGCGATGCTTTCCCACGAGAAGCCTGATATCCAGCGCATCAGCTTCGGTCTTGCCTAATCTTGGCCAAAGCATTTGCCGTGCCACATCCAGTAAAAAGTGGGTTATAGCTCTCTCTTTGTTGAAAGTGAAATCGCAAACAAAGGCTCTACACAATGCCATTTCACGACTTGTCTTTGTTCGTGGTACCAAGAGGGCGGAAAGACTACAGGATGGTTTTCCGAGACATCACCGTTTCAGCTATGTAGCCGGCACCGCTTAGCTTTTGCGAAGTAGCCCATCTCATCACCCATCTCGACTGGGAACCGCTACGAAGCAAGACATGGGTCTATGGCAGCCAAGATGGAAAATGGAGCTAGCAGTTGCAACACGGAGCTGCAATATCCCAACGTCGTGATTCTATTCAGGTTGGAGCAATAGGATGAGTTTCTTTGGGGCTAGACTTGCTCGCGTTGTCAGTCTCGATGCCCCTTTGTCTAATTTCCCTACTTCCCATCGTCATCACCATCATAATCACAGACCAACACCTTCACCTTAGACCTCTCGTCCACTTTACCGTCCCTATCACACCCAAAAGCTACCTCTCTGATCACAAAATTCATCGGAATCGTATTCCTATATCTTGGCATCTCTGTCTTTCGCCCAGCAACAAACGCCAACGTGTCATCAGCCAGCCGGGTAAGATGCCGACGATAGACGATATCCCAGCTATGAGACCGATCGACGGGTGTTGTCTCATCGCTACAACCAACCTGTCGACACGCGCCGCACACTCGAGTATTGCAGATTGTCATGGGGATACGGGCGCTGTAGCCGCCTGTATTGGCTTGAAAGGCAAGAGGCGCGTGCTGGTCGATAGTGATGCTGAAGACATAGCCGCCATATGTGTAGGCCAGGCTGTCGGTATCTATGAGCATACTGTTCTGGATGGTCGAGCCGGGCTTGAAGCTCACTTGCTTCTTGGTGAAGATCAAGCTATCGTGGTGGACCATAGGGATCTGGTACGCTTCGCGTGGTTCCTCGAGACTGCACATCCTGCTTGCTGTTTCCGCGTTGAATTTGGGTAGAGTCGACGGCTACGGGAAATGATTCGAGCGCAGCAGACTGTATAGTTGTGGTTGGTTTGCAGTACGTGTCTCAAAAGAATTGTGTCTCACGTTGGTGACCGCGTCGATCGAGTCGTCTTCGCCCATGCGTTGTTTGTGTTGTTGCGCTGAGACCTCTGCCTAGCAGGAGGCGAGACTGTCTCTCTACCATTATCACAGTGCCCGCGCTTCTCACCAGTGAAGTGCCACCTTTGCTAGCTCTCTTCAACTGTGGGCTTTGTTGTAGAAAGTCAGCATTGAGCTGCTCGTCTTCATCGCCTCCCGCACATCTTCCTGAGCGACGCTCTCCTTAGCAACTTCTTGCGTTCCATTATCCAAAGTCCCCTGTACTTGCCTTCTACCTCAGCGTCGGCCACCTCGAGTACAACCACACCCTCTCCTTCGACCACCACCTCCTCCCTCTCAGCTCCTGCTCCATATCTACCTCCTTCTCGAACGGGAATCCATTGAGATCCGTACCCATTCCTACTTTCCTTGCAGCTAGCCCCATCATGAATGCCATTCGTTACTGGGATTGAACTTCCATGGCCTTCATGACGAGTTCGGACTATTATCCGGCGACACTCACCGAGTATCCCGCAGCATGTAGCTTCACCACCACGAGGATCGAAGGTTATGGCCCCAATCCTCCACAGCGACTCCGAGTCAACAGCTTTCTATGGTGAAGTCCCAACAGAAGTCCGATATGCGGATATGCCGAAGCTTGAGAGCCTGATAGCTGCGACCTAAGTTTTGCTAGTGGCGCAAAGATGCATCTGCAATTATCAGAGTCCTGGAGGACTTCAGGACTAAGCAGGGGTGTATTCCATCATAATCAAGCGATATGTCACGATCTCGCAGGCAGGGCCAGAGGTGAAGCTGGTTGCAATGGTGTTGTCTGTCTTCACAAGAGGTCGATCACACGGGCAGCGTCTCCACGATGCCGTGATGGTGGTGCGTCCACGTTCAGTCTGATGAACCTTACACTGAATATAGGACTGTGAAGCCACTAAGGTGAAGTTGTCGGAGTCGTTCTTGTCGCTGATGCTGCAGGCTGATACAGCAGCAGCCCAGCTTGCAGCCATCGACCCCTGCTCACGCTGACGGCTTAGCGCGGTTTCTGCAGATATATCGTCTCGCAAATTTCGTCTTTCTCTTCCTTCTTTCTTGTTTGGCAATCAACACGATGGACAGATGGCCACCGAGTATGGACGGGGCTCCAACCCCATGGTATGTATTCCCCTTCCCTTTCCCCCTTTGGCTGATCTCGAGATGGCAGCGGCGGTGGCATTGGCTCTCTCTCTCTCACTCCGTCTGGACTCTGGACTTGGACCTGAACCTTGGGTATGTACTGTACTAACTTTGCTGGTTCGCTTACAACTCGGTGCAGCGTATCAATTCACTGGCTTTTGCTGGTGCGTGGAGGGCATGTCATTCCTGGTCATCCAACGAGTGAGTAAGGTGCGTGAAGTGGACAGTTTTGTGTGCGGTTGTGCTGTTTCGACCTTGCGAACGTGAGCATGGGACTCATTCGCTAAGAGATGTCCCCGGATTTCATGGATTGTATCGCTTCCAATGCATGCACCTTAGTATCTGCTCTGCCTTGCTGAAATATGGTTCGCTGAGGAAGTGCAGGGGCCTCTCTTGCCTCGAAATCTTCCGCCGGTCACCACTAGGAGATGATCCGGCACAAGATGTCAAGCACCGGAAGCGTTCACAACACGCAGCAGCATCTCTAAAGATCTTGCGGCGGAAGCAATAGCCCATACCATGCTCATACTAGGCATCAAAGAGCCAGACACGCGAGATGGAAAACCACCACAACGGTCATGTCTCAGAGCCTTATGGCATCTCTGAACTCTACCTCACACGATGAGAGGCCCCCTATCTCCAGAGAGATACCAGAAAGATTGAATGATGTTTACGAAAGGCTTCCACAACCGCTACGGCTCTCAGCTTTAAAAGGTAGGTTGGTCAGCCGTAACCCACGGGAATGCCTATACATGGAGCAGGAAAGGACAGAAGTCTTGCCACATTGGTTGGCCAAGGACAAGAAAAGGACAGCTATTGGAGCACCAGGCATAATGGAATGGCTGCAGACGAGGCAGCAGGTAAGAGCACACCATAGCCCTTGTATGTTGATCTGCTCAGGTGAAAGTGAGGGAATACAGAGCTTGGGAGTGCTACTCGCTGCTGGGCTGTAGATACCTTTGGGTATAGAGCACATACTTGGTACTCTCAGAGCTGGAATCCATAGCTATCGCTAGCTCCATTGCTCAACGGTGACGAAGTGCTCAAGGTCAGCGCATTGGTACAGTATTGAGGTGGACAACCAGCGACTGTTGCAGTTTCGAGTTCATACCCTGCTTCACCCAACACTGTAGTCATAGGCCAAAAGGCTGACCGTGGCAGCTGCTGGCTTGTTTCAATTGTATTCGATTTCCAGACGAATGGTCAAATGCTCCGCTTCAGGAGTAGTCAGACTCGAAAGACCCAAGCTTCAGCCTGTGAGCCTCCTTCACTGTCTCGTTGAGGTGCGGACTGAGGCAAACCGCTACGACTCGACCTCACCTGTACCACGTCCGTGCCTTTACAAGGGTGTTTAGCGCGTTACTATCGCGCTATTGTGCAACAGTGAAGTCCTGGCTCAAGCAACCCACCTGATAAAGTCGCGCAGATAACCTCCACTCTCCTCTACAGGTCTGTTTCAAGCATAGATCTTCGACATGCCTCCCCAGCGCCCAAAGACGCTGGACAGAGAGCCATGGAATCTGGAGAACAGGACAGCCCAGCACATCCTCTTCGAGCTCTTTGGTCTTGCCGGCACCGAGGACTCGGGCCAGGTCAAGATTCTTCACTGCATGTATCCGGGGTTCAAGCGTAAGAGGTAGGTGTGCTGTGCGCTAACTCTTTATACCCATACTGACACCTCTTAGGTACAGTTTCGTACACTTCAAAGAGCAGTGGAAGCATCGATGGCACTCCAGTCGCAGCCCCGTCGATTATCAGTACATCGACCGCCCCAACATGTTCAATGCCACTCCATACACACAGCAGGAGCTCAACCTCTTCGCTACACTGCTCCAGATCATCCGACTCTGGGCCGCACATCTTGAAGTCCAGTTGATTCTGCAACCCAGCGCAGTCGGTAGCATCTTATTGACTGGCAATGCTAGCGGGAATATTCTGGTCGTTGCTCTTCGGCCTGATCAGCCACTGCCAGTAGAAATGCGACGAGACCTACAGATGTCCCCAGGTGCTCCTATCCACGGCTTTGTTCTTACAAACACTCTTGGGCACGACCTTCCAGCCGACGCGGAACTTGTGCCAGCAGATCCGCCTTACACTTTTGCCAATCCACTTACTCCGGCACCAATTATGGCTCCTCAGACGGTTGTTCTCACGCCATCTATCACGCCGAGTCAGTCAGCTGCTACATCTCCACCTCCCAAGACACAAGCTCGCAACGAAAGTGAAGAAGTTGAGCAAAAGCCAGAGAAAACCCAAAAGAACAAACGATCAAGACGCAAAAATAAGATGAAAGCAAGCGTCCAGCACGAGAGCACTCCACCGGAAGTCGCCGGTGACCCAGACAGCAAATCTACGGTACTGCACATGGTCCACTTCCAAAGCCTGCAGTCTGACGGCAATAAAACGGTCTTCGCTCCCGGCCCTAGCCTGCAATCCGACGGGAAGAAAGTTATCTTCGCACCCGGCTCTACCCTACAGTCCAGTCTGATGGTCGACAAGAACGAACCTCTCTATAAATTCGGCGGCTATGTCACCCCTATCACCATCGACGCAAACACCTCGAAGGCCTTCTACACTTCCGGCCAAACCGTGCTACCGGCCATGGTCTGTCAAGCCGACGTGTGCGCCAAATGCAATGGAGAAGATGACGGAGGTGATCAAGACAGGATTGATGCCAAAACGGAGATGTCACCACATCCTGGTTATGGTTTTCCGATCCTGCACCGTGTGCACGTAGCTCGGTCTTCACAGGGGAGTTTCCATTTCGATCACGGAAAAGCGAAGACTTCGCCGAGATATACTGTCAACATGCCCACGAAGTGGAAGATGGAGCAAGTGATGTTCGGCCCGAGGGCGGAAGGCTCGTGTGATGAGGAACCGACGTGTGATGTCTTGGTATGCCAGGAGGGAGGGTGTGGTGCTTGTAGCTGAAAGGGCTGGAAGGTCTCAAGATGAACAAAGAGGTTCGGGCCTGGTGTGAAAGAAGACAGCATTGGAGATTGCGAGACAGCAACTGTTTGCTCTCGATGGTCCGACATCGAAGACGTCGGTAATGGACAGTGTCTTGGTATGATTGCTCCTGACTCCGTACAGAGAGTCCAAAGAAGCTCTCCATAATATGACAGCCGTAAACGCTCCTGTTCCATGCACTGATTTCCACAGTGTTTACAACTAACCTCTGCGCTAAGAGACCCTACGTGAATTTTCGTATAAGCACATCGTCAACCTCATATACACAGCCAGACTCGATTACGCATTTTGACACGCTAGCAGATCTCCTTGCTCACGGAGATCGACACAGCACATCACGACTAGTATGAACCAAATCAGCATTACCAGGACAGACAGCAAGAGAGCGCGATCCTTCCCGAGTCGTCCAGGATCTGTCGCCCAGGATCTCTCGGCCATCCCGTCTGATCTCTCGAGCCTGTGGACTGTTCTCCAACGAGAGGGCACTTGGCTACAAAGTGTCTCAAACAATCCCCATTATTCTCCCGGACAGGTAACGCCGAACAAAGAAAGGTCTTCCTGTATATGCTTCCAGATCACTCATCTTGCATTGTAATGGCGTCTGCCCTCGTCCACACATGCTGCCACAGCCGATATATTGGCCGGACGTCCGTGTTTGAGCATCGCATTCCGGATCCTAAGCTCATTCACTTCCTGCCGCTTCACGTCCTCTACAAAGGACTTTCAATCGCGACAGTGCTCGAAACAATGTCTCCAATACAACAAAGCTCGAAACAATGCCTTTCAGTAACATGGAGCGCGTAGACAACGTGATTCTGTTGCTTGGCCACAGTGAAAAGAATGGACTGTGTGCACTTCTCGTTCAGCTATAAGTGACCTGAAGCTGGACTTGATCCTGTTACTCACTACTCCTTCTTCCAGATTCAAGACTGCTAGAAGCACACAGCCATTCCAGAGAATAACAAAACAGTACATCACTTACAGCATCCATCAAAATGCCACACACCGGTCGTGAGGAGATGCTGGGCACTCCCCGTTGGGACCTCGAGATTCGTACGGTAATGCACCTCCTCTTCCTACGCTGGGAACTATGGCCCAACAATAAAGAAGACTTTGTCCGAATCATTTACCGCATGTTCCCCTACCTCCAGCGCATTCGAGCAGTGATGGGCCATTTCCGTGATCATTGGAACCAGCGCTGGAACAAGGGCCGCGAGTCTCTTGACTATCGACAAATCGATCGACCGAATCGTTTCAACGGCACGCAGCTCTCACAAGAGGAGCTCAACGACATCGCTACCCTGAGCTCAATCATCGAGCGCTGGGCTGCTCACCTTGGCATCACCCTCACACCAGTGACGACTCTCCCCATGCACAATCATGGTGGACATCGATACGACTTCTCGGCCGGGGTGGCCAGTCACACAGATACCCTGACTGTTCTGGTCAACGGCAAGGTCATGCGACGTCAAGCTCTGCGTCCTGGTGATGCCATTCCCCAGCAGATGATCGACGACATGACTCGGCTCGACAAGGCGCCGTACGTTGGTATGCCCGTCGATGGTATTCCAGGTCTGCCCAATACCATTGGACACGATGTCAATGCCAGTGGTAGACCTCTCCAAGCCACGACAACCACTGGTAATAGCAACGCCAACAAACCCAGCACTCGTCCAAGCAAGCCAGCTCGAACCGCTCCAGCTCCTCGGAAGCCAACCTCCCGCCCAGTCGCCCCTCGCAAGTCCACCAAACCTCCTCCACCACCTCGCAAGACCCCAACTCCCACTGGACCAAAACCTGCCCCCCAGCCCGCCCGACAAAAGCGTGGACGCAAAGCTAAGAAGGTCAATGAAGACGAAGATGAAGAAGACTTCCTCGTCAAGACCGAGCAACCACGCGCTCTCATCAAAGCTCTCCAGGACACCTCTCGTCTCGGGCCCGCGTTCGAGAGGTTCTATGACAATACCAAGTTGACAAGCCTCACCGATGCGGATCTTCACGCGGCCGTGTCGACCGATCGATCCGCGGCGCCTCTGGCTAGATCGAGGTTCGGGGCTGCGCATGATGTGCCTCTGATCTCGCGTGGTGTTGAGCAGTCTGGAGAGGTCAATGCTGGGGAGATGGACTGGGAAGCTGAAGCGAACGATGAGGGTGAGGTGGATGAAGACCCTGAGATGGCTTACGAGGGCGACATGGACGGCGAAGGGGAGTCAGATGATGAGGGTGAGGTGAACGAGGAAGCTGAGGAGGATATGGAAGAGCAAGACCAGTCTAGTGATGATTGGGCCGATGATGAGTTCGTGGACAGGATGTATGATTCTGCGGAGGAGGAGTTCTAGATGAGAACATGCATGGATGATTGTGAGTTCGTCTCTGTCTGGGATTGGGACTGGGAACGGAGGCATAGCATTGCATGACGAGTGAACATGCACAATGAACGGTTTGAGACCTTCGCTATTTGTCGGTCCCATTGAAGAGGCTGATTCCGGAGCTTTTAGCATCACTTAGGCGTGGGCGTGGCACGCTCATGGATATAGCGTTGCGCACAGTCATGGATATACGAGTCTCCTGGACTCGTAGCGTACAAATCGAATTTTAGATTCCCACTCTTTCTCCATCTTTCTCCCAAGAATCGCACAGGCCACTAGGAAATTGGAATTGCAGATGTACACATCGTGATATTGGAGCGGTCGTTCCAAGACGCAGAGAATTCAAACCACAGCAGCGGTAAGGCCTTTTCCCTTGCGATCGTGACTCCTACTACTCCCCCAATTACTGCAGCACAACCCATACGCCTTATATTTCCTCGTCGATCTCCAGACTTACTCAAGTCATATAAGTGTCTCAGCTCACTTCAATCTAGTGGTCCAGAAACCACGAAGTCGTACGCAATGTCCAGCTGATTTCACGATAGAAGAGATTGGAATCTTTGGGTAAGCATGATCAAGGTCAATGACAGAAAACACGGGAGATGTAGGTGAGTCTCCTTGGGAATATAGCAGGATTAGCTTTAACCAGAACTGCCGTGACTGTGATGATGATGCCGAGAACTAGTACTTCGAGTTCAAGGTGTGCTACTCTTCTCAGAAATGGTTCCGCCTCCCGCAAGGGCATTGTGTATCGTGGAATCTCTAGTCTCTTCGGATCGCACTCCTCGGAGGTGGTTTACATCATACTTCGAAGGTTTAAACGTCAGTCCTGAAAAGAATGAGGTTGGAGCTGAAGTCTGAAGAATACGTTCCATGCGCACGATATATATAATGTTGTGCATGACTAGGCGACATTTAGGCTTTTATAAGACTTTGCCCCAATCCATCTGCCTTCACCTACTTCGTGATACCGTCCTTGGTACTCCTGCTATAGCCCGGAAACTGCTCCAGGAGCTGCTCATCCACTGCCGCAAGCTGAGGGCAGGCAAGTGGGCCAAGCACACCTCCAAGCGCATTCGTCAATTGGGTCAAGGCGCCCAGGGCGAGATCAGGCTTGGCTTGCGCGACGAATTGATAAGCGAAGCAAGCGAAGTTGTTGCCCTGAGCGAGGGATGCGCTGTTGTAGACTCCGCCGGTGAGATTTTGTACATCGACGCCGGAGAAGGTGTTGACCTTGCCCGTGTTGCCACCGACGTTGAGGAATTTGGGGTAGAGAGCCGCGGCGTTGGCGACGTCGGCGAGGAAGTATGTGCTTTCGTATGGGTATTCGAGGGCACGCCTGTACTGAAGAAGAAGTCAGTAGCGCAACGAGAGGAGAAGAGAGGAGCAGGATAGCTTACCCAGTTCAGGGGGATCTTCTCGTAACCCTGCGTGACTGTGTAGCTTCCCGAGTCGCCTTCAATGGCGAACCACGACTTGATCGTGTCGTAGCTGAGCTTGCCATATGGGTCTTCGGCAGAGTGGTTGGCCATGAAGCGGTAGATGAAGGTGTAGGCGGCGGGCTGCACGAGAACACCAGTGAAAGGTCCATTGAAGAAATATGGGTTGTTCTGGATCTGGGTATCGAAGCGGTTGGAGCGGTGCTTGGTCAGGGAGTCGAGAGTGACGACTCCTCCTGGAGACACATCGATGAGTTGTTGGAACTGGTCGACCTTGGTCTTATAATTGTTGCCCTCTTCGTAGAGATCGGGTCGGGTGGGCGAGGCGTCGCCTTCATATTCTGTGTGAAGCATCAGTATTCATGCTGAACTAGACAAGCACAGGCTGTAAATGCATACTGTTATGCGATCCCGAGATGCCATTGCCTTGGCTGGCGAGGGGTCCTCCCACGCCTGGGCCCGGGGTGCCTCCAATCGACCAGGCAGTGCCATCGCCGTCGATTCCGGCACCCAAGACTGCGAGAAAGGCGGCGAGGATTGGTCCCATGCCAACCACGTTCTGGGTGGCGTCAACGAACTGCGAGATGGTGGCATAGCCGTTGGAAGGAATGAATCCATGGTTCGCAAACGCGTTCAGCCCTGTTCCTGTCAGCCAATTCTACTGCCGTACACCTCGCGGTGAACCTTACCTGGACATGGCCCACGGAGGTCGTTCGGGCCAGGCGCCTTCCATTCGTGGCCACTGCCTGGGCCAACATTGATAAACTGTTTCTGTTCGTTGAAGATGGGGACAGGCTCGAAGAGCTTGGTGGCGCCGTCAGCACTGATCTGTCGTGTCTCCAGCTGGGCGGCGATCTCCTCTGCTCTGGCGGCGAGTGCAGGATCATTGGCAACGGCCTCGAAGACCGCTGCTGGAAAGGCCGCAGCGAGTGGTGCTGCACTCAGGAGAACCCTTGTTGACGAGAGCTTCATTTTGGAAATGTAGGATCAGCCGAACGAAGAGCGTATTGGCCCGAAGAGGATGGTATTCGAGGCTGCGGAAGCTCGAAAATTTGGCAATATTTCTGCATTCTTGTAGACTGGGTAGATGTATGCGGAGTCAGGCATGGTGCGATCGACCAGCAGAGTTCTCGTGGCTTAGACTCAGGGCCTCCACAATATACTCCTGTACAGCCGTTGGTCCTGCCTTTTGCGGATAAGTCTACAAACATGATGGTATGGATGGGTGTAGAACGGCTGGAAGGCATCAAGATGCGTCGCAGGACTTACCAGATGGAGAAATGGCACGCGGCAAGATCAAGGTTGTATACAAGCTTGTGTGCGTTCGCACAGCGTGGCGCTGCTCGCGAGGACAAATCGTAATGGCATGATTGGATGCGCCTCGATTGCCCGGTAGCCAGAAATGATGACAGTTTATAGACGTTCGACGGCGTGTGCTAATGTATCGGTTGCAGTTGTGGGAGGTGATGATCGTCACCACAAGCGCTTCTTTTCCCCGCTGCCGATCTTACGCCACTACCACGCCGTTACGCCCTGACCGAACGGGAACCAGGGTCTTGCGACTGCAGGAGATGGCAATGGTGGTCTAGCCAGAGAATCCTCGGAGTCATGATGCTCAGTAGTGTTCTTCTGGGCTCGCCTATCACCACAATTGACTTGCAAAGACCCTAAGCATCGCAAGTACATGCCATGACTACACATAGGCAAGCATTTTGCAAGACATCGCTTCGACCAGGAGTCAGCAGCAGCGAGCGAATTACTACCGATATCCGGTTACTAGGGAGTTATCATTTTCAAATACAAGCCGCAGAGACAACCCGAACCAGTACCATTGCTCCTTGTGCTCGCGTCTGACCAGCCTTCACCGCCAAAGGTCCAGGCCATGGCTGGCGTGGCATGGTGAAGCTGGTCTCAGCCAGCGAGAGCACCTGGTCTCGAAGCTGATAATTTTCATGCTAAGGAAACTCAACTTGCGCATAAGCGGCTTCCCTTTCTCGGGACCCTTTCCAGGGCCTGCAGACGTTCACGTATGTATCATGCTTCGCTCAGCCGGAAAGATAGATCTAGCCCGGCAAATGCTTCGCCGCGGGACGGTATTGTTGCACTAGAGCAGGAAAGCCATAGCATGTAGCCTCCGCCAGGCCTTCGTCTGCTTCAGACACGCGCCACGCACCCAAACGGTCAGCAGAGTTCTATGTAGAATCTCCAGCCGCGGTCGTCGAGGATGGCGTAGGCACAGTATCCGGAGATCAAACGTCGCGGTGAGGTATACGGATGCAATGAACCAAGCCTCTGGTCTACGAGGAGGAGGCCGTGGATGTGATAGCAGGCATCGCTGTTCCGCAAGCAGTAGAATACGTGCTCTAAAACGAATGAGGCGGCCAGTACAGAAATTTCGGTAATGATTGCGGTGAGACCACGCAATTAAGCTTCGCTGGAGACATGTGGAGCCAACGTCCATCTGACCGGTCCCTCGGGCGCCCTGGTGAAGAGATGACCCAGCCCCTACCAGTATGTCAGCAGGAGGCATATAAGCTTATCGAGTCTGGCTCACTAGGCATATGTGGCGCAGAGTGCTTACTTCGGCCACCTGGATCAAGGCCTCCAACCTCTGAACGGCTCGCTATATGTACCCATGGTTCAGTCCTCCTCGTTATAGCCGTCCTCGGACGGCGCCACATCGACAGCGTTCAGAATTCCTTGAAACTGGAACGAGCTGGCACTCTGACCAGGCATCCGGCGTGAACCTGTCCAGCAAAGCCATAGCCCCAGCTCGGCTTAGCACCCATGGCTGTTTGCAGTGATCCAAAGGTCTGAAATGAGATACTATGCGATCAGATGAGCAAACAGTAAACCGGATAGAAGAAACGAACGGCTTTTATAAGGCCGACAGGCTCCTCACCTTCCTCGTCGCTCTCCGCTGGGCGACGAGCGCCGTAGACTACCTTAACAGAATAGCTATCGCAGCTATGCGACAGGGCGCAGCTCAAGATATTAGATGAGGCCTGACACCCCAGAATCATTCTTTATGCGGGCTGGAAGGTGGATACCCGAGTTCCTGGATCGAGGCTATCGCCGTCAAGTCATCTGTAATAAGACGATATGAGAGTAGATCTAGCCCGAGTGAAAGATTATTTTGATTGCTATTCCTGACCTAAGGGTAGATGATGGCTGATGGTGATAAACGATGTCTGGTGCTATGGATGTCGACCAGAAAGTCGAACGCGGAGGTGAATGTGGACGGCGGCGGGCCCGGCGGGCTTGGCGTGGCGGCCACGGACATGGAAGAACTTCCAGCGCAGTCGAGCATACAGTAAACATCTTGTACCTTCGCCCGCTCACATCGCAAACACTTGCTCTACGCACCTGAAATTCTCCCACGAGCGTTATCAACGCCTTCTGGCGACTCGTACCGAAGCTGTCGCCGCCTTTCGTTAAGATCATATCCATACTCGCCGACACAGCCACCGCGCGGGCCACGAAGACATGGCAAGCCTTGTAGCGTCTACGGTCGCAGCATTCATACCGTGGCCGAAATGATAGGCGATGCTATACACCAACATATGGGCTTGATAGGAAGAGATCGGGAGGGGTGGAAGAGTCATTGCAACATAGCACTCACGCAGCTAAACTGCCGCTCATTACAACGCACGTTCTTAGCAGGACTGCACTGAAGTGGTGGGCACCACAGTCCATGAGTCGCCGTGGTCCACTGCCTCCACGTATGACCACTGATCCTCGCGATCACTTGGTCATGTAGAGCGACTTCCTACAGCCACTCTTCCTGTGGTCCCTGAGGCCCTGCATTGAAGCAGCATAGCATATTCGAGCGAGCAGCCTCTATCTTGACACATGCGCAGATGAAGCTTCGAAATTGTAGCTGTAATAGCTGCAGTCGGCCACAGCGGCGTCTATATAACCGAGACACGATACTGTTATATGTGCTATAGTAAAGAGTAGTCGGACTCCGAATAACGAAAGGCTCGCGAGGTAGGCAGTAGACAATGTCCAGCGCACACACACAAGGCTACGAACATGATATGGACTGCGCTTTATACTTGGCCCTCCACCCCACAGAATGACGGCCTGCAATGGGTGATTGAAGCATACATCGAACTGACTCACCACGAAGATTCTGATTTTTAGAACACGTGTGCCGGATTCGAAGGCGAATATCTTGGCCACAAGGCGCAAGGGAGGGTGATTTGGGGATAGGAGCTAAATCGACGATGGCTCAACGTTGAAGAAGGCAGCCGTGTGACCGCTGTGGGATGCGTTTTTCGTGCAAGCCAAAGCACCCGATTTGTGCATTCTCTAAAAAGAGCCATCCCCGGGGCTGCGGTTGTTGGTGGTTCCACTACCACCATGCCGTCTTCACGGCAGCTCTCACAATGCCCTATCACTTGGGAAAACGAATCCCAAGGTACGTACCACGGTCTTCACATACCAGCGATGAAATCGACATGTTCATTCTGATGCGTTGGGCGTTGCCACAAACGATACACTCCCACTCGATTCTCCCTCCTGGGCACTCTCTTCGGACGGCCTTACTCTCAAGAGAGAATACTTCCTTCAACATAGAGAGCTCGTACTTCGCTCTTGCTTGTGACGTTGAATTTGCACAGAATGCTGGCAGATGTCCTAGCAATGTCAGGAAGGCCCTGATATACATCAGGTTCATTCCAGGCCGACCGTAGCTTAGGTACAGCCCAGTGTGGTTATCGCTATGAAGAACCGGAATGTCTGAGCGGCTGGTGTTGATGGGACTCCGAAGTCCGTGTATAAGTAACTCTCGACTCGCTAAATTCATGGCTCGCGGACAACAGCTCTCATACAGTTCTCGCTTTCCGATTTTTGCTTGTTTGAGCATTCCCTTGTGTGGGTGGATGACACCTCTTTTCGGGACACTGAGAACAAAGCCAGTATGGCCCTCTTGTACCATCTGCACTATCTGCCAAGCCGTTCATAAATAGAAGCGCCATCCCCGCGATGGCGTCCCACACGGCAGTGCTATCCGACCAACCCATGCGGAAGTTCAAAGCTTGACGATACACATATGGACGTACTTTTTGCCGCCGTTCTCGCTCCCACCGAACTGTGGATAAGAAGCCAATCGAGAGCCTCTATGCCAGAAGACATACGATGGCCTCTCACTCTTCTACAGTTATGCTCCAGACCATATCTCGAGGAATACCGGAACCGTACAGGGATGTCGGATCGGAGCGATGCTTGAATGGAGTGAACGCACGTGGGGATAGTTGCAGATCGATGCAGGGGTTCGAGTTGGCGTGGATATGCTCTGACAGCCGGGGTTCTGAGCCTGAGGATCCGACGGAGATCATACTGATGACAGAACTTGGCTGCTGCTGCTGCTGACCGGCCGATCGTGTGGATGGCACTGCTCACTCCGCTACCTGGAGCAGAAGAGAGACTTCGGTCCCAGCCGGGTCTGGAGAAAAGGCAGAGAAAAGACTGGGTTGTTCAATGTTGTTTGCTTCTCAATGGATAACTACGTCGGCCAAGGTCTCGATATCTGTCTTTCTTGTGGCCACAGCCGGCTCGGACTCCCATACGTGGTATAGTGTGGTGTTCTCGGATAGTCAAATGTGAGGGAGAACATGCTATTGGAGAGAGTTGGCCTGAGCTCCCCCAGAGGTACAGGGATTGTAGCCTGTTTCGGCAGATCGAACGCCGTCACAGAGTTGAATGGGACAACTTCTTGTCCTACACCACCACCGGGACCCCCGCTCCGCAGCCGGCCTGCAGCGGATGGCCAGGAACCACGAGATACTGCTTACTATGAACAGAGCTCTTCCTCCAACTCCTGATGCCCCGAACGCAGTTGACCTGCATATCCGAGAATCCATCTGCGAACGGGCGGTATAGGAGGACGTCAGCATGGGTGCCAACTTCGAGCGAGCTCCGCAGCAGGATGAGGATTCTTTGAGAGGGCAGGCGAGCTACGCTGCCTATTTGTCCAGCATATTCGCCCAAGCCACGGCAGCGACGGCGACGACGGACACGGTGACAGCGACATCCACGGCCGACGATGGCGACTTATCCACAGTACACACGACTGACGGCCCGCTGTCACAATCGTATACTGAAACACCGTCTTCCGGACCTCAGTCTTCGGGAAATACAAACAGCCTCACAGGATCCGGCTCCACCTTACCACCATCGACCTTTGCAACTACTACATCTCCCCAGACCTTCAACACCGCCAGTGCCACTGCACACGCAGAGGGCAATAACTCGGCTTCCCCCACCCACGGCCACGACCACAACCATGGTATATCACACGGCGAATTCGCAGCCGCCATCATAGTCCCATTCCTCGTATCCTTGACGATCATCATCGCCGCCATCATGTGTCTCCGCAGACGAAGCAAGACCAGTCGAGAACGCATATCAAGCGACGTCCGTCGAGCGACCAAGACGTCGTTCTTCGGTGCAGCAGCATGGAAAGAGAAATGTGGCAGCATCCGAAGCCGCGCTTCCTCACAACACGGGGACCTGACCACCACCGCACACCACAACGACGCCTACATGACCCCACTCGACACCTCCTCACGAAGCGACACCTCCTACCCACATGACGAGAACGGCGAGTACTTCCGTGAAGCCGTCGTCCATCCCCACGACCCGCCCCTACCACCACCACCCCTCTATATCCATCTGGCGCCCCCGGAACTACCCCCTCTCACCACCCTCAACACCAATATCAGCCTTCTCTCCTCCTCCTCCGCCTCCCGGGACCACCATCTCCCTTCGCCCTCCTCCCAATTCCTCGCGCCCCCCGTCTCCCCTCGCACCCCGGACTCCTCCTCCCGCAGCATCAATTCCGACCTCTACTCCGACACCGCCTCCGTGCACTCCGCCCGCGCCGCGCGTATCAGTTTCGGGGGTCCCATCGTCGTCACCCCGTCACCGCACCCTCCACCGCCACCCCTGGCGCCGCAATTTTCGGAATCGAATGGTAGTCCGGCGACGATGCGGAACGGTGCCACTGCTTCGGATGCTGGGAAGAGGGATTCGGATCCGTTCGATGATCGGAAGCGGGTTGATGGGTAAAGGGGGCGAATTTGTATGCTTATTTTGATGTATGGATGATGAGAGATGAAACGATGACGGGCCACGCTGCGGGTTTGGCGTGGGGTTCCTTTTTTACTCTGTGGCTTCTGGTGGCTTCTGATTACGGATACCCAGCGAAGGCGTTTGATGGAATTGTGCTCACGTGTCTGGGAAAGGGCTTTGGGTGGGATGTAGAGCGTCCCGGACGCGGGACGATCTGGCTTCAACGGATCTACGGGAATGGTTTTCCGGATGGGATGTGATCTTGGTTGGGAATAACTGTGTAGTGTATAGATTCAGTCGGGGGCATGTTCCTCGGCTTTGTGCTATCGAATGTTTCTTCTCGCTCTTCTTTCTGCTCTTTCTTCGTTGTGATCTGACTCGTTTTCTACCACTGTACGGCTACAGCTCTGGCGGTGCATGGATTGCGGTACGGGTGAACTGCTTGTCAAGAACAGAAGAGAGAAAAGAAGTGCGGTGCCGATATCTCCATCCGCTCTACGCTCTGCACCTGTTCTCAGGGCTGTCCCTCTCTGCTTTTCCCAAGTATCAAGCCCAGTCATGCTGGAAGGACTACGCATTTCGCGCGCCTTATGATCGACGTGAATGTTCAGTTGCTTCTACAGGTACGTGGCAGATTCGTCAGTCTAGACGTGTTTGTGAGAAAGTGGGAAGTCGAAGGAAGGGGAAGAACATCAGATAGCGTTGGTCCATTCACGGCTTGCCAAGATACTGCATGTGCGAAGGATGGTCACATCTCGTTCTGACCGAACATACTTCTGGAGATGTAAATCACAATGGTAGGCGTATGCGATTGACTTTTCTCAGATTCCCGTCTACCACTCCCTAGGTTGTGAATCCCTCCTTCGGGATCGAGCTAGCGAGGCTTATTCTCCCATCGCACGCGTATCGTCCTGATCCAAGATGCCAAAAAGCCAAGTCCTGTACGCGAGGCATTCGATCGTGCTCAGTCATCGCAACACAGCAGGCCTGGGAAGCACCAGGTATCCTAAATGCAGCAGAGTTAGCTAGCTGACTTGCTTGTTGCTGAGGCCAAATGCTGTTAGTCAGTCCTGTTGGCTCACATAGAGCGACGACGGGAGTGCAACCCTATCTCATCACCATAGTCATCACTGTGACGATGTAGGTAAACAAAGGCTCCGATTGCCCTCACCACGCCGCATCACGTTCCACTCTCAGGTACTGCAATCCCTTTCATCCCACATTGAAGACGAAAGAAAAGCGTCGTGGAAGAGAAAAATACTCACACATCCTTCGCTCCTCTTCCTGACTCGCCGCAGCAGCCTGCTCCACACATCAACCCATTCCGGCTGCTTTTCCGCCCGTCCATATTCCTCTTCGACATTGCCTCCAAACGGCCAGAAATGTCCGCCATAGGTCGCCGACGACGGCCACCAAGGGCCGCAATTGGACTCCCTGGACTCTTTGGGACAGTTCTGTGCGCCAGCGGTCTCTGCCTCAAGGGGGCGTGCGCAGGCCATGAGTGCTGCGGTGGCGAGTATGGCGGCGATGGGGAGGTGCATTGTGGGCGGATATCACAAGGGTTGGTGGTTCTGGGGTTGGAGTGTGGGAGGAGAGGAAAGGTAGAAGGAGGATGAGATGGAGGATTTTGACGAGTGTGGGTTGAGGAAAATTCTGAGGGTCCCTTCGTCGAGGTTTTGGGGGAGTGCATAGTTGGGAAGAGCTACGTGTTCGGTCTTCGCGTTTTAGGTTGTGATTACCTCTGACCTTTGGTAGTCAGCAGTATTGCAACTATGATATGTGGTGGAGACGGCTGTGCGTCTTGTTGTAGAATTGATTGTGGGATCATGATATCGAGCTT
The DNA here is from genome assembly GCA_026120125.1 of Pseudocercospora vitis. Taxonomy (NCBI): domain Eukaryota; kingdom Fungi; phylum Ascomycota; class Dothideomycetes; order Mycosphaerellales; family Mycosphaerellaceae; genus Pseudocercospora; species Pseudocercospora vitis. The sequence continues at coordinate 27,644 of JALRML010000028.1, read as the reverse complement.
CTAGGCTCGAGGATTGGAGAAGGTAACGAGTCTTGTGGTGCGTGGCCGCGCTGAATGGCTTGTATGAGAATCTCGGGGATTGTTGGCCACAACTGCTCGATGAACTGGACCCGTCCCACAATTGCTCGTCTCCCGAACACCGCTGGCAGTCCAGGAGTAGAATTGCCAATTCATCGCGATAGTGTTAGGCTGGAGGAGAACACTGGGTTCCACCGTAGCCATGGCAAGCGATTTTCCCATGCCAAAGCATGATCTGTGATATTTTTTTTGTTATTGTTGCTTCTTTGACGTAGCAGACTAAGTGCCCATATTGTCCGTGCTATTGTAAATATAACGATGGCATTGTAGTGTTGAAAAAAGATGGCTGGCACAATAGCCTTGTTAATTCTAGGTGGACCCTGGCCTGCCAAAGATCGGCGGGGTGCAGCAGCCAACGTCGAACATCGACCGCGCTAGAAGAATGCAACAAGTCATATCCTGTGATCGCGTATACACCTCGCTTCTCGTCGCCTCGCCGAGCATCGATCTATATTGCAGCTGTTGGACACTACAGTCTCGCATTGATTCAACACGCACATCTCCAGACAACATCGCATACTGATCAAAATGGTCGCGACGCGCAAGTCGCTCAGCAATACCAACACTTCCACCACCACCCAAGACGCTTCTCCGCTGCCAGCCAGCACGGGCGACAGAAAGAAAGATCGTCTACTACGCGAATTGCATATCGATGGCAAAAGCTCGCTGAGAGGCGCCAAGAGGACAAAACCCACGACGAAGAGCGACGGACCCGTGTATCACTGGCATGGCGCGGTATATGCGATCACCGACGACACCCCGCAGGAATGGATCGATGCAGAACCCGAGCGGTACAAGAAGAGGGAGAAGGAGACCGCCACGAGTGTAGAGAGGAAGAGACGGGCAGAGGATGATACGGACGGTGAGCCGGTGAGCAGCATGTTGGAGACAACGACGCGTACGCAGGGGAAGGGGACAGACAGTTTGCCGAAGAAACGTCGTCGGACAGCGGACGGGAGGATGCAGGTCGAGTCCGAGAAGGAGGTTGTTGCCGATGAGACAGAGGCGGAGATACAAGTCGAGATTAAAGTCGGCACGGCAGACCATCACCAGGCTCAGGCTGAGGCAGAGGAGAGGATCATCAGAGAAACACCTCCGCATATGCAAGCCGAGATCGAGGAGCCCACGACCCAAGAATCGCCACCAAAATCATCCATGGAGAACGAAGGCACTTTCGCTATCAATTCATTCCCAGCACCCCAGCTACCACCCTCAAAACCCCCCGCCCCCTCACCCGATGATCCCTTCCCATCCCCTCTCCCCACATCCTCAGAACCTTCCATCCTCTCCCGCCTCGCCGACAAAATCGAAGCCAAACAACTCGCCTTCGACGTCGCCCACATCGCCCGTCTCAACACGCGCATCTCCTCCCTGCGCTCCGAAATTCTCCGCGACCACGCCTCCTCGCCCCAGCAGCAGCCCACGCCTCCCCCTTCCTCCCACTCCCCGCCACGACTACTGCAAGAAACCAACCGCGGCGGCCAACCCTTGCGCTGGAGCATTCCCCCCACCCTCGCCGACCCGGACCGCGCGGAGGCTGCCATTCGGAGGGGAAGATTGGTGGGCGAGAGTAAGAGTGCGAAGAGGAGGAGGGTGAGGAGAGAAATCGAGTTTGTGAGGGGTTTGCCGCTGGCGGTGGCAGGGGAGGGAAAGGGGGAGAGGTAGATCTTGTAGACTCGAGAAATTGACGGGTTTTGTACCTTCAGTGTGAGCGCTTCACCCCTGGATTCAGCGACTGTAGGACTCGTGTTGTGATTGAAGGGTTCTGTGGCTGTGGGATCGTGAGAGTTGAGAGTGATGAATGAGTTGGGCGGTGAGGTTGGGTCGGGTGGCTGATTCCTTTGTTCTCAAGGCATAGGATGGCTCTATGGCTTGATGAAGAGTGTGCAGTGCGTGTTATAGCTGGAAGGTTTCATACATTCGAAATGACCGGAGCTAAAAATGCTATATGAAGGGTGTGAAGAGATTGTGGTTTGTGCGACGCGTCTCACGGCTGGAGGTATCTGATGCTGGGATGATAAGTAGAGTTGGAATGCTAATTAATTCCAGCAGTGACCATCTGCCTTCCTCGGGAGGCTCACTCCCTCGCAAGGCTCGGGGCAGCTCTACCGCTTGTTGAGGGCTACGCTGCGCGTGTAACGGTGAGTAGATCTAGTAGGAAATAGAATAGGGGACTTCGAGTTGCCCATTGGATGATATGGTCATGCTGCGTTTCATTGTCGGTGCTCACTTCCTTTACAGCTGACAGACGTCTCTACCGCATATCAGATGCTATTGCATCCGCGCTCCATACAATGTACCTGGGGCATTGAGTACTAGTAGGGTTGAGAGTCTTGAACAGACCACGCAGTGGATCTCTGTTCGGTACTTGCAGCTTACTTTGCGCGTCTGATAGGAATGTTTCTGCCGAATACCCAATACTGTACTGCCTATCTCCCGACTGCGCGTATCTTGGGATGCGGGGATATAGAAGCTAGAGCGATAAAATAATCGAAGGATTCAATCTTGCCGCGTACCAGGAGCTCAATTGGTACCTTTTGACACGAGTGTTTCTGCTAGCTGTGAGGTCTTGGGCGGCACTAGTACTTTACATACAATGTTGGTTGATACTATTAAGGTTGTCTCTAAAAGTTATCGAGGACAGCGGGATGCATGTCATCACCGAAGGACTCCATCAGGTTATGTCATTGGTGAACCTTAGTAAACTCCCTGCCGTCTTTCAGTACCAAGCATATGACAATATCTGCTCCCAGCACCGGCACTTACTGATATTCTGTCTGCTACCCCGGGAGACAAGATGTGGATTCCAACCCTTGGCACCGTTGTGGTTAAAGGTACATAAAATCACCTACGCTTCCCAGTCACAAGAGGGATCAACTCAGAGATATCGACTGTGTACTCAAAAGTATAACAAGCTACCAAAGCAGGATTGAGGTCTTCTGCGCTCGTCTCTTCGTACTTCTCGATCCCACCAGTCTGCCAAAGGATCGTATCGTACAAGTCACGGTTCTATACGTGACGCCGCTACGCCCGCAAAGAACAGCTTTCTACGACAAGTAGCTCAGGTAACAACCCCGTCAATGTGGTTTTTCGAGAGTTCTCAAATTCGCAGATCATCGTTGGCTTAGGATTACGCTCCTAGGGATCACGCCCGTGGAACGGGATATGTTAGGCCAGCCATCAAGGACCTACGGGACAGGAGTCAAACTGGGACGAAGAACTGGGACGAAGATCTGGTGTAATGCTGGACTGCATACCATACTCAGCGATGCAGGTTTGCTGGTGATCTGGGCTGTAGGGGGAATCTTTGGCATCAATTACAAGAGCGCAAAGGACAGGGTAGTACGGGTACTACCGACGGAAGTATTAGAGAATACAAATGCTGAAGGCCATGTATGGTCTCAGTCCAGGCCCGTAAGGCAGCCTTCGATTTGTTTTGTTCGGGTGCTCTGAGTTCAGAGATTTCCACTTCGCTCCTCATTGACGGGAATATATAATATATAACACTGTCTAAGGCTATCCCGTGTTGAACCCAGTCGTTATCCTTGCTCTGGGACCGGTTAAGGCGGGCAACGTTCTTGGTCCAAGATAGGCAAGAGAGCGAGACATACAGACCCCTCCTCTGTCTTCTTTAGGCATAGCAGTTCTCCTGATGAGGCCCGACTCTGTCATATGGCGGAGGTGAAAATATGGCCATGACCTGGATTTGCTGGAAGATATAAAGATCCAAGGCAGACTCCAACAAGAATCCGAGGTCGTGCAGGAGAAAAGCATGCCCAAGGCTTTGTATAGTCCACGTGCTCGGGGGCACGCGCAGGAGCATGCCTTTAGTCTGTCCCAGGATCTCAGTCTGAAGATGATGTCGGGCTAGAAGAGATAGTCACAAGTACGATTCGGGGGAGGACGGCGTTGCCTGCTCGATCGAACCTGATTTCTGAATTATGTGTGAGGGTGGTTGTTTGGACAAAAGCCCTGCATGTGCGACAAGATGAATCCATCCAAAGACTCAGGAGAATCACATGTCTGTCGAATTGCTCGAGCTGGGTGCTAATTGGCCACCGAGACTTCACCCGTGATCCCGCATGTGATGCGAGATGAGCTTGGACCAGCCGCACTCTCCTAGCAACTCTTGAATATTCCTCCCTCACACTCGCCAACCTAGAACAACCACGTACAGTATTCGTGACACCTCCCACCCACGACCTTAACCATAAATCTCGCCCACACAAGTATCAACAAAAGCGACATGCGCTTCACTAAGATCGCCGTCGCCGCCGGCGCTTTCGCCACTGCCGCCTTCGCTGCTCCGCAGGTTCGCTATGCTTCAACCTCGATGACTCGGCTCCGCTGATCTGCTTCAGGCCACTTCTTCAGTGATCCTCGACACTACCGTCTCAGTCGTCGGACGTCCAACTTCGGTAAGCCTTGGCCTCCAGGTTGTCGGCGACAATGCTCACACATCCAGGTATCTGAGACGACCGACCTCGCCAGCGCCATTGCACTTCCACACCACGTCATCAAGCAGGCTCAGGTAAGTTTCACAACGACCTCCATTCTCTTCTCCACCCCTAACACCCATCCAGGTCTACCAAGACACCGATGGCCAGCGCGCCATCGCCAAGATGCAGGTGTCCGACGACGGCTTCATCCACATTAGCGACGACGGCATCGTGCGCTCCTGGGCCGCCAACGGCGCTATCATCGATGCCATCCCGCTCACCAACGCCCAGCTGCAAATCATGATCGACGAAGTGCCCGTGCAGCTGAAGCCGTACGTGCCGCACCTCAAGACCGTCTACGCGAGCATCGACGGCCACAACGTGCCCCACGAGCAGTGGTACAACCCTCCAATCTCCATCCGTCCCGCAGAGTTCGGTGGCCCGCAGCGTCAAGACGTCGCGCTCGACGCCGAAGCCGACGCCATCGTCCAGCAGAACAACATTCGTCCGGCGGCCGAGATCCATCGTCTCCTCCAGTCCGCCAATCCGGCGGCACTGACGCTCAAGGCGGTCATGGAGAATCCCTTCTGCCTCGGTCGTGGGTGTCGGTATATGCCGGATTGCCGCAACCAGGGCTGCATTTCGTGCCAGGATTTCGACCTCATTCTGCTGTCGCAGAAGATCTGTGTCGGTGTCTTGCCGACGTGGAACCCGCCTCCTACGGTCTGAGAGGAGAGGATAGCGAGGTTCCTGGTGTGAGGGAAGGGTTTGGAATGCCGAGATGACGAGATACGATACGGCCTTTGTTTTTTTGGTTTTCTCTCTTGTCCTAGTGCCGAAATCAGCGAGAGGATGCTGTACGGGTTCGAGGTCGGAGATGCGATGGCTTTGGTCTTGTAGCGTGATATGAGCAGAAGTAAACGAGAAGAGTTTGCTTACCAGGGTGGTTCCCGAGCCTAGCCAAGATGTGTGGGTATCACAATCTGCCTCGCCGTTCTTCGCCTTTGGTCAAATTGAAATGACGCTGCGAGCAGGAGACATGACTTTAGTCCTCTTGAAAGACTTAAGTCATCCTGTATTCCTCGAGGTCAAAGAACGGCTTTCCCCAGAATCGCTTTGGATAGCCGAGCTGTCATAATCTTTCGAATGTTGGCAGAAGCCCGTGTCTCGAAGCCATAGCAATGGACTTATCAACGTGCCAACTGAATACGCAACAACGACCACAGCAGAAGGCAAGCCATCACCTGCATCGTCAGTTAAGAGATCGCAAAATACCTCAGATCTTCCGTCGTGAGTTTGGCGTTCCTCAAACAGGCGCGAGAAGCCATTTGCTGGAAGTGCACTTCCAGGCTGCGAGTCGGCATTCGTCAAGCAGGCGAGACTATTTTCGCCATCGGTGCTGATGAAGCTCGAAGTGCTCACGTACTTCAACGGTATCGGTCGGGACGGACTCATGGGGACGGGCTTTGCGCTGGCCATCACGGGTCCACGGAGATGATCACCGAATCAGTGGGAATGACCTCTCATACCTATGTGTCATGGTCGGAAGAAAAGTCAGCAACAACAGAAAAAAACTAGACGAAACAGCCCACACATATGCACAAGGCGTTCTGGCGTCGATCAACCACGCCGCAAGCTAAGGGACTCGTGAACCGTACAGTGTGCACACGAAAAAAAAGGCGTTCTGCATAGCCGCCGATTTTCCAAATCATCTACATTTCATTCATATCAACATCGCTCATTCCCGAGCAGCAGTAGCAGCAAGTAGATGCGAGGCGCCACACACACACTCTCTCTCTCTTTACATGTAATGGCGAATATCGCGGAGGAAGAAGGAGCACAAAACCGTCACGCCGCCGAACGCGATGCTGATCCAGTAGGGCCATTGGTAGGCGTAGGCGAATGCTTCCTGCAAGTTCATGATGACGATGTCGTAGGCGACGTCTTTCCGCATGACGAGCGGGCTGGTGGCGATGAAGTTGCGAAGGTCGTTGTATTGGGCTTGGCCGCCGAGGGTGAGGAGGTGGAAGAGGGTGGCGTAGTCGCTGGTGACGCCGGCGGCGGCGACTTCGAAACCGGCGGGGATGACGTACTCGGTGGAGAACTTGTGGTAGAAGACGTTGTAGTAGGCCGTGAAGCCGATGGCGCCGCCAATGTAGCGGATGGAGAGGGTAATGGCAGTGACAGTGCCGATGAGTTCGGTGGGACAGACGATTTGGGCGATAATGGAGATGGGGATGATCACAGCTCCGACACCAATAGAGGCGAGCGTAACGATAGCGTAGACGGTAGGGTTGAGGTTGTCGGTCCGGGCCACGGACATGGCGCCAACGAAACCGGTCATCAATATCGACCAGAAGATCATGAGTATCTTCGTGCGGCCCTTGGTCACGCCGAACAGCACCAGGCTGAAAACGGCGCCGAAGATGATGCCGAAACCGATGGGGAGTGTCCGGATACCAATGCCAATGGGATCGTTTCCGTACATGTTGTAGACCTGAGTGGGCCAGAAGAGCAGCATGACGAAGAAGTTGCCACCGCTGAAGAAAGTCATCAACAGAGCCAGAATCATGGTTCGTTTGTCCTTGGCGAAGACGCCAGACGGACACATGGGGAAGGGTGCGAACTTGAACTCCCAGATGAAGAAGGCGATGATGATGACGATTCCGAGGATGAACGGAACCAGAACGTGCACGCTGCCCCAGGTGTATTGTGCTGCTCCCCACTGCATGCCCATCATGAAGAGGGTAATACCGATGGTGCTGAGAATGCCGCCAACGTAGTCGATCTCCTTAGCGATCTCCATGGCTGGGCGGGTACGCGGAGTCTTTGCTGGGTCCCGGTAGAAGAAGAGGACGAGGACGAGACCGACAAAGTTCCAGATACCGACCAGAAGGCCGACCCAGCGCCAATTCGACATGCGGGCAATGAGCTGTGCCCAGAGGGGTGAAGGGCAGAACGGGAGGATGGTGAAGACGATGAAGCCCACGTACGCACCACGCTTCCGCACCGGCACGATCTCAGAAGTTCCGGCGAGCGCGATCAGCTCGTTGAGGCCCGCACCCAGACCCGAGATGACCTGTCCACCGATGGCAATGTTGATGTCATGGGCGGTGGAGACGACGATGGGGCCGATGATCAAGCAGACCTGACCAAATGCCGCGACGTATTTTCGGCCGAAGATGTCTGACAAGGCACCGACGAACGGGCAGAGGGCGGAGTTGGGGATCAGATACCCGATCACCATCCACAGCCATCGTCCTCCCGCGCCTCCGATTTCTGAGTAGATGTCCGGAAGCACGGATCCGTAGAGATAGAGGGGAATCTGCGAACCGATCCAGAGGAAGGACATGGCCATTAATGATGTGAAGAGGGGCCAGCACATCTATAGTCGGTCAGTATCGCCCTTGAGCGCGCCATAGCCGAGCTGTCTGGCTCTCAATTACCTCGTGGTACACATTCGGATCATTTCTATCGTCGTACTCATCCGCGGCGGCCTCTCCATGGTCGCCATATCCGATCTTCGCCTCCATCGCGTGCGCGTTTTCGATCATTTCGTGCGAGCCGCCGCTGCTGTTGTCGGCGGCGGTATACCCGGCTTCGGCATGCTTGTTACTGTTGTCCACCATCTTGTCGCTGTATCGTGGTTGTGGTTCAAGAAGAGCAACCCATCGAACGGAGGTTGCAAAGCTGGACCATGGCCAGCACTATGTTATAGCGTGTCTAGCCATGAGGACAAACTGCCTCGGTGCTGTCTGTTTGGCGTAGTGTCACAGGACTATTCGCTGCTGGATCGCCTCCCCAGAATAGTGGCTGCATTGGAAGTCCCCACGGCGGAGGAGCTTAACCTTGTGCTAATCCGTGCCTCGGACACGTCCCGCCACTGAGAGCCAATGATCACGACGTGAACGATGACCAATGTCTGGATTGGGGTGCGTGGCCGAAGCTGAGACTTCGGATGGCGTGCGTTGATTGCGTTAGATCCCTTCTCCATTCAGACTAACCCCTCACTTCACCCGACCCACATATCGATGCCAAGGTCGAGAGCCTTCTCGGCCTTTTACGCAGCAGCGCTCTTCCTATTGGAAGAATCGTTTCACGATGCGACGGAGACGGCTTAAGCGGAATTGTATGGAACGTGTAGTGCACTCGGCCTCGTGGGGAGGGAGATCGATCGTCCACCAAACGACTCGCCCTTTCGTTTTCGCTCGCCACCACGTTGCCGTCGTACTGCATTAGGGCGAAACATTTCGGTATCTGTACGAGAGCCGGCAGTGAAAGAGCTGATCTGCGGTCAACAATGACTCAGACGTGTTCGAGAAGCATCAGAAGTGATAATGTTCCAGCCCGCGTGACGACAGAACGAAGTCCCGCGAAGCCTTTGAGCCTTCTCCATGTTTGTGGGGGAATGGTCGCTGGATGGGTCCAAGTGCTCTGGTGGCGCCGGAACATGCCTTGCAGCTCAGTCGTGGCATGGAAGTGCCTCGGAAGCTCCAAATATCGCTGTGGGTCTTCCCCAGGAAAATGCTCGAGCTGTTCCACGCCTGTGAAGTGGCCGCGGGATGTTGGTATACACCAAAGGCATGATAGATTTGACATGTTCAGATTAGGACGAAGTCGGCATCCAGAATAAGCAGGAACAACGCAACGGAGTAGTACACGGCAAAGGCTAGTGGCTCTACGAGAACAGCGGCGGTGCTCTTGAGCAGCACTGGTAGACTTCAGAAGGAAATTGCTAGGCGTCGGTCAATTATCGTGCAATCTGGGTCCAAATCACCTCAGTCACCCAGCTTATATGCATCTTCATCGCTTCAGCGCCTGACCATCGTATCCGGTCGTGATTCAGTCGTCATCGAGGACACATCGAGCGAAAGACGTTATCTGCAAGGTAAAGTCCAAACATTTCGCAGGACCTATCACAAATCCGCAGCTCCCTCTCAGCGATGTGAGTGCACCATCCCCGCGCTTTGCAATGCATGGAAGATGTCATCCTGAAAATGGGACATGGCCATAATTATTGCACAGCTCGCCTCACTAATGAGCCCGGACGCTGGCAATATGCTTGCCAGATCGCAACAAGCCAGCGTTGAACTCGCCCAGGACGTTGTCCGACATCTTCGAAGTCTTCCGTCCGCTTGGCGTCCTGGGGCTTCTCCAGCTCTTAGGTCACTCTAGACTCAGAGCCGGGCGAGTATCGACATGCTCGACCACAAACTGCAATCTTATCTCGCCAGCATGCAGCCATGTCAGAAAGAGCAAGACATTCAACGAGGTCGTTATAAATCACCGATTCGTAACGCTCCTCACCATCCGCCCCTTGATACAAGCAGAATGAGGTTCAGATCATTGACCTCGCTTATGAAAGCTGTCTGAGCGTCCAGGTCAAACGAGCCAGAGCGCCTGCTCAATTGCTGCACCCATCTCCACCTGCTCTGCAGCTGCCGGCAGAATGACCTCGTTCTGGTCCATTCGACCCCTAAAGAGTTGAGAATTTCAAGCCGAGATATCTGGCAGAGCGACCAGATTTGCGGTGTAGATTGGGCGGAACGACTTGGTGGAAAAATGTCGGGATTCGCTACTACGGGAAGTCGGTGTGAATCGAGCATCAGACCTGTTCAAGCTGTATTTGCCTGCCACATGGTCTGTGGAAAACAAAAGCCCGTGCACTTCTCCGCGATGGCAGGGATTGACGCCAATCCATCGGTTCGTACCTGTATTCTTTGGACGCCAGTCGAGGTGGACATATCGGCAGCATGAGAGAGGCGAAAGGCGGCGCAGACCTGTAAATGTAGGTAGCCGCGAGTCGCTTGTGTGTTTCTCTGTGAAGGAATGTTTTGTGGCATCTGTGCAAGTTCTGGATTGGTCATGTCTCCATGGCAGAGAAGCCACGACGGCCAGTGTGGCTCTGGCAATGTGTAGAGATTGCTGAGCATGCTGAGAGTAAAGAAATGTTCGCTGAAGTGCCGAGCAAATCCTTACAGTAGGAGGTGGGGATACCCGAAGCTTCCCTTCGCCATGGGTTGTGAACAAGGATTAAAATGATACCATTTACCTGCACTGATACTCGCTCGCCGCCTTTCTCCCTCTATCAGTGACAACAATACATCATGCCAAATGAGAGGAATCGGAACCCGAATTCCAAACATTGACGGATATCTTCACTGTGGTCCGGACCTGCACTCCTGCAGTAGACGGAACTCAATTCTCCTTCTCTGCTAAGATCGACGTCCTGTGAGATCAACTTGCATATACCCCTCCTCTGACGCGATGCCTTACTTGGGACGAAGGAGTTCCAGAACGTCCCGAGAACGCACAAACCCGAATCCTCTTCCTACCAACTACTGATCAAATTCCACCGACACATCCAGTAATCTCATCAATATGGCCGAAAAGTGGGAAGAGCTGTTCAAATCGATCGCTGAATCGACTTACTCCATCACCCAGCTGATCGAAGCCGCGAACGAGGGAGATGATCTCTCTGGACCTTACAAAGTATAGCTCGCATCGTGGCAGTTCGGTCAATGCGAGATGCTCATTTCTGCCAGGAAATCCAAGAGAAGCGAGACGAAGTCGTCAAAGCCGTCGACGGAGCACCGTCCGAGATCCCAGACTTCGATGATGAAGCCGCTCAGCTGGACCTGAAGAACGCAGCAGACCCAGTAAGCCTCCCAACTCCACGATCTTCCTAACCTCTGCTTAACACCATCCCTTCCAGCCCGTCGTCGCCGGCAACAAACTCCTCACCGCCCTCGAAGAAAAGCGAGATGTCTGGAAGTCAGAACAGGATCTGGGCAAGATCGTCAAGGAAGTGATACACAAGAACAACGAGGCTTTGAGCAAGCCTTACCCGCCTGCCAATCCATATGCGCCTGAGGTCACGGGCAAGACGAAGAAGTTGGAGGCGGACAGCAATCGGCTTGCGAAGCAGCATAGCAAGGCAGAGGCGGAGGCTGAGAAGGCTGGGAACTAAAGCAACTCAAGATAGAGATAAGAGGATGACAAGCGGAATCGCGACGCAAGCTTGCCTTATCTTCGCTATCATCGTTTGATGCATAGCGCACACGGCTTGTTCCTGACCTCGTTTGCGTTCTTGATCCCTCCCTCCTCACCCTCCCCGGTACCCAACCTTCGGTCAGAGTTTTCAGCCGATCGACATCCAAGGTAGCCCTCCGCCGCCTCACGTCTGAAAATTCTTTGACATATGAGTACACGCGCTGACAGCATCAAAAGGCGTCTCTACTCAAAGACAATTATACTAATTCTTCACAGCAAGCCACACAGAAAAGCGTCCGCTTAATGAGATTAGCCACCTCAACCTAGGCTGCATGTCGCCATATACGGACTAGGAAACTGGACCGGCTGAATAGATACTCCGGAGTGGCAGGGAGTGTGGATCAGAATCTAAGATGCTCATCAGCATGACAATCATATCATAGTCCTAGGCCAGAAAACCATACGATCCACCTTGTCGTGACTCACATACGAACTCGGAAACTGCACTGGTGCCCGAGAGTCCGTGTCGCAGGGAGTATGAATCAAGAATTGGGTATGCTCAGGGCTTTGCAGTTCGTGTTGGCGGCCTCTGACGCGCCGGTCCGAGTTCTCTACGGTTGCAATCATCGTTATCACAATCTCTATGCGAAGAAAAAACTCTATACCAGTACAGTTTGGCCTAGGACGTCGGGACTTCCAACTGATTACGAGATATCAGCAGAGATACACGATTGTTACGGAGATTCTCGCAAGCATGGTTTCTCCATAGGATATCGGCACTTCTGGAGACGACGATGCCTTCGACATACGCGATTTCCACAGGAAAGCCTAAGCAAGCATAGTTCGTCCTCGTACTTCGGCACTTCTGGATACTACGGTATATCAGTACACATGGGAAGTGCATTATAAAGCCCGACAGCGCATCTCCCACTGGTCTCTCGCTTGCTTACGACACGAACACCCCACCTCACCAGCATACCACGACGACCACGAAGCAGTACCGGAAAAATGAAAACCTCAATCTGTGCAGCCCTGGCATTCTTCGCCGTGTCGGTGCTCGGCAGCGGACCATCATGCCCTAACTTAGTCTATTGCGACTGGGGAACGGCGGGAGATACTACCTGCGAAAAGCAGTTCCACCTCCATACCTTTTGTGTAAGCACTTTCCCACGTCGAGTCTTTCGATGTAACGGAGCCCTGACCAAAATCAAACAGTGCAGCACTAAGAAAGGCGGGATTTTTCAGAATCAAAAATGCGCCTACAACGCCCAGAAGTCGTATGGTCCGGGCGGGTGGCAAGCTGGGTATGGGTGCGGGCAGACCGGGGAACGGTACTGTTTGTGAGGGATGAGCAGTTTCTTCTTCTCCTGCGTCCGCGAGTCCGGTGGAGTGCATGTTGTCCGAGCAGGCCTCTAGCCCATCCGACGCGTTTATATGGTTCCGTCGTTCGTTTCGTGTCCGATCTCTGGACCGAGTGCTATATGGTGGAGGCGAGCATTAGCGAATATCACTGGGTTGAGAAGTACTGCAAGTACTGCAATCGTATCTGTGCCGCCACATCGGCATTGAGTCCTTTATCGTCGCCTCCAATATCCTCTGCAGATTTCGCTGCAGTGTCCTGGGTGATTCTGTCAGGGCCTCTCTTGCTGATCCCGAAGTCCTCTAGTAGTCGCTGAGATGGTATTCAAGCGGCCGTGGGTCTGACTGAAGTCCGAAAGGAAGTGGAGGAGACTGGGCAAGTCGGCATAGCATTCGAATGTCATTGGCGGTCTGCAGAAGCAGCAGAGGCGCCGAAGAACCGCCGGAGGTCTTGCGGAGACATCACCGTCGCCATGCATCTCTCGCGGTCCACACCAACGCACAACATCCATCACGAGATTGTCACACAGCACCCTCAATTTTTTTATTGCACCGGTGTTGTGCCATGATGGTACGACATCCGTACGGCTTGTGACCTCCCGGGATGTTTGGAAAAACCGGCAGAAGAGCAGGAACCACGGAGCCAAGGAGCGGTGGTAGCCCCAGCAACAAATCGACACCAATCATGTTTGCACACTATGATCAACATTGCCTGTTCCTGATCGGCCAAGACCACCGATTCCGCCGCTACCAGAGTCCCGTGGGGATCACGCTCAAGGGTTCGCAGAGACCTTCACCCCATCCTCCACATCCCGGCTTCCCCGCTTGCTTTTTGATGCGGAGGCAGATGCCGATATAGGCTGCTCCGTACGGCACATATATATGCTTAAGGACCTCCTCCCACGTGTCGAGCTGAGGAGAGGCGTGGTTGTCACGAGGGGCAGTAATCATGAGGCTTGTTTCTGGAATCGCGTTGCTGGCATCGTTGGCGGGCGTCGTGGCAGGACAAGATGGTGGGTGAAGAGCTCGGCACTATGCTGACACGTGAAGGCTGACAAAGACACCAGCGGTCAGGGCGGATGGGACCAATTTCACACTGACGGCTGATGGCATGTCCTACCTCTTTCACGTAGACCCAGACACTCAGGACCTCGTGTCTGACCATTTTGGCGGACCCGCGGAAGATTTTGTGAATCCCGTTTGGGTCAGTACCCAGGGATGGGTTGATGGCTTGAGCATTACCAGACGCGAGTTTCCAGACCTTGGCCGGAGCGACTTCAGGCAGCCGGCAATTCACATCAAGCACGCTGATGGTAACACGCTGTCTGCTTTCTTCTACCAATCTCATGAGATCGTGCAAGGCAAGCCATCACTTCCCGGGCTTCCCGCGACATATGGGGGAGAAGGAGATGTGTCGACACTGCTTGTTACTCTCTACGATAACTATTCCGATGTCAGTGCCGTGTTGTCATATTCTGTCTTCCCAAAATACAACGCGATCGCGAGGAGTTTCCAGATCATCAACAATGGCACAACCGACATCACCATCGAGAACGCCGCTTCGTTCAGCATCGATCTGCCGAATCTAGATCTGGACATGATCGAGCCTTATGGTGACTGGTCCCATGAGTGGAATCTCGCCATTCGGAAGATTGACTACGGCGAGACCAGCTTCGGCAGTACGACCGGCTACTCTTCGCATATCCACAATCCATTTTTCGCGCTGGTATCACCTTCGACTACGGAGTCTACAGGAGAGGCCTGGGGATTCAATCTCGTCTACACTGGCAGCTTCAAAGCCACAGTGCAGCGATTCTCGATGGGTTTCATTCGAGTCCTTCTCGGCCTCAACCCCCTCCACAGCAGCATTCCTGTTGGTCCCGGCGAAACCTTCACATCGCCAGAAGCCGTGGCCGTGTACTCGTCTGAGGGTCTCAACGGCATGTCCCAGTCTTTCCACGCACTGTACAAGAACCACCTGTCTCGTTCCAACTACACCTTCGCCACCCGGCCTGTCCTGCTGAACTCTTGGGAAGGATCTGGATTCGACTATAACGCATCCACGCTGGAAAAGCTGGCAGGAGAAGCCAACGACCTCGGCATTCGGCTGTTCGTCAACGACGACGGATGGTTTGGCGTCGAGTATCCTCGCGACAACGACACCATGGGTCTCGGCGACTGGGAACCGAACCCAGCCAAATTCCCCGACGGACTCGCTCCCTACATCGCCGCCGTCAACAACTACAGCACCACCGGCACCGGCCCTTACAGTAACAAGCCCCTCCAGTTCGGCATCTGGGTCGAGCCCGAGATGGTCAACCCCAATTCCACCCTCTACCACGAGCACCCGGAATGGGCGCTGGGAGGCACGACCAAACTCCACGACCACCTTTCCCTCACCCGCAACCAGCTCGTGCTCAATCTCGGTCTGCCCGCCGTCCAAGACTTCATCATCGACTTCATGACCAAACTCCTCGACACGGGCAACATCCAATACATCAAATGGGACAACAACCGCGGCATGCACGAACTGCCCACCCCCGCCGCCGTCCACGACTACATCCTCGGCCTGTACCGCGTCATTTCCACCCTGACCGCCCGCTACCCGGATGTCCTCTGGGAAGGCTGCGCCTCGGGCGGCGGCCGCTTCGACGCGGGTCTGCTGCACTACTTCCCCCAGTCCTGGACCTCGGACAACACCGACGCCGCCAACCGCCTGACCATCCAGCTCGGCACCTCACTCGCCTACCCGCCCTCGGCCATGGCCTGCCACGTCTCCGCCGTCCCCAACGGCCTGACCCACCGCAACACCTCGCTGCTCTACCGCGCCCACGTCGCCCTCATGTGCGGCTCCTTCGGCTTCGAACTCAACCCCAGCGACCTCACCGCCGCCGAACGCGATGCCATCCCGGGTATCATGGACGAAGCCGACCGCATCAATCCGATCGTCGTTTCCGGAGACTTCTTCCGGATTCGTTCCCCCAGGGAGAGTAATTGGCCCGCGGTGCAGTTCGTGTCCGCGAAGAAGACAGAGGCCGTGGTCTTCGCGTTCCAGCAGCTCGCGCAGATCAAACCCGTCAGTCCGCCGCTGCGTCTGCACGGCTTGGATGCGGAGGCGCGGTACTGGAATTCCGTGGACAACGTCACGTACAGCGGGGCGACGTACATGAATGCGGGATTGAATGTGAAGTGGGCGACGGAGGACTATCAGAGCACGGTGATTTGGTTGTACCGGCAGTAACTGAGCAGTCGTAAAAGCAGTCAACGATTATGATTATGATTACGACGATGAACCCCCCCTCACCAGCTCCAAAATCTGCCACACATCCTCCTTCGTCCTCAACGCCCGCGGGTTCGTGCCACACCATTTATCCTGCAACGCCTTGGCGGCCAGCTCGTCCAGTCTCTTATCCCCTTCAATCCCCACCTCTTTCAAACTCCGCGGCATTCCCAAGGCGCGGATATACACGTCTAACACCTGACTGAGCTTCGCATGATCCCGCTCCAAGCCTTGACGATGCAGGAGCTTCGCGACATCTTCGCCGCTCGTCCAAAATATCTCTGTGACTTTCGCCTGCCGCGCCACGTTGACGGGCTTGTTGTATTCGCACACGGCTGGGAGGAGGATGCAGCTCGTCTCGCCGTGTCCGACGCCCATGGGGCCAAGCTGATGACCGATACCGTGGCTGGCGCCCATAGGCACGGCGTGCTGGAATACGACACTCATGGCGTCGATGACGGCGAGTTGCGAGGCGTGTCGGGCGGACAGGTCGCTGGGGTCGGATTTCGTTCGCAAGAGGGCGGGGATGAGCAGGTGTAGGGCGTGCAGGGCGGAGTCGTCGGAGGCGGGGATGGCGGAGAGGGAGCAGAGGCCTTCGATGCAGTGGTCCAAGGCACGGATGCCCGTTTGGAGCCAGATATGACTGGGAGTGGAGGTGGTGAGGGCGGCGTCCAGGAGGACGAGGGCAGGCCCGGTGCAGGGGTGGCCGAAGCCGTACTTCTGCATGTTTTTGCTGTGGACGTCGTCGGTGCCGCCGCCAAGGAAGGAGTATTCGCCGCCGGAGAGAGTGGTGGGGATGGAGATGATTGGGATTCGGGGTGGGTGTAGGTCTGGCCGGGGACGGGACCAGTCAGGCCCGGAGTGAAGGTTGGAGAGTGCGAGAGGAGTAGTGGCCGAGTTTGCGAGGGCCTGGAGCGTCAGTATTCGCTGGGTGAAAGGCTGGGAGGTGTAGTACTAAGGATATGATCTTTGCGCCATCTGTGAGACTTCCTGCGCCGAGCGTGACGAGGAGATCTGCATTGAGCTCCTGGGCTTCTTTCACGACTTCGAGGATCTCAGACCAAAGCGTGTGAGGTTTCATGCCATATCGGGTGCCCACGAGCTTCTCGCCAAGCGCGTCTTGAAGTAGCTTGACATGATCTGTCGTTCGTGAAAGGGAGGCAGAAACTATGATGTACACTCTCGAGGCTTGAAAGGTTGCGGCCACGTGCTTCTCGCATGCGAGATGGAACGGCAGACCATAGGAGATATAAGGATAGCCGCTGTCGTTGGCGGAACGGTAGACCTCGCCGTCTCCGTCGGCTGTGGAGGAGACTCTGTGATCCATCTCTTACCGCTGGGAACAGGCACTGCGCAAGAGAATGGCAGGAGAGCATAGCTTACCGTGTACTTTACCTACCCCGCAGGAGGCGTTCCGTGTATATGCACGCCTTTAGGGGAGTGCGGCTCATGCTGCAGATTGTACAGCAGGCCATATCAATGTTCGTGTGTCCAGCCCGCCAATATGGTACGGTATGTTTGGCCAGACTGAGGGTCAAGCTCGTGTCCAATGCAGCTTTTACCACGCCCAACATATGCTCCAAAATGCCCTCGCTGGCTCTTGCATTCCCCAGACCCTCTTCTTCCAGAGAAGGCTGTTGCGGGAGAGTGAAATCTTGCCGCGCGAGAATCCATTGGGTATGTGGTCGTAGACACGAGGCGGAATGCACGTTTCATTCCCGGCGTCTGTGGGAGCCGTGATACGAGCTTCACCAGGCGGACAGTGCTTCACCTATCGCTGCGATCGGCGAATTGACTGGCTGCGGAAATGCTGTGGTGAAGGTGGTGTGGATCAGGCAAAAGAAAGTCAGCAGCGACGAAAGATGGGGACGATAGCAATCCTTGCGACACCGCTCTTGGCATCGGACCAAGCTGTTGTGTATGTCTGGAACCATGACTATTACTTGCCTTCCACTTCTCGCCTGGTGGTCTTTCTTGCATGTTCGTTCACGACATGGAGCTTGTTGACGACTGCGATGAGATATAATGGGCTAATTTCTTGGGCCACGGACACGAATTGAATAGCACAAGACAACAGCCAGACCACAATCTGCGTGCATACCCAATACATGTCTCAATACCAAATCCCATGTCTAAGCTATTCCCAAGCTATGTAGCTACGTCCGAACCACAGTACACAAACACAGAGACCCCAGCCACCATACAAGAATTATGAAAGACCAATAGATTCTCGCCTTTCTCCGTTCGCAGGCTATGCGACCCAGGTATATCAGGATCCATACTGGGAAGAGAGAAGGGATCACGAAGATCATAGAATCCTTCGCGGGGTCTTCGGGTTGGCAGATTTCGCTCTGGCCGATTCTTGAGGTGGAAGATCCGAGTGGAGGAACTTAGCGTCAAAGGTGGAAGAAGGCGGGTGCTTGGTGAGATGAATGTGTTTGGTTTGGTAGTGTCCATGCATTGGCGTTCATGCGTCGGTCTTGGTGGGCAATCGGTGCAATCGGCGCGGAGTAACCTAAGTTGATTACCAGTAGTCTAGTAATAGGATAGTATCAAAGAGCTGGCAGCTGGCAGCGGCGCTGTGTGTTCAATACAGACAGTTCACAAGGAGCGTAGAGAAAGAGAAGGCAAGAGAGAGAAGCCCGTAGTCAGGCACCGGACGTGTAGCTTGCCTGACCCATCCTCGTGCTCTACAACGAGCAGATGACCCTGTTGACGGAAATGCACGCCTAGCATGCCTGTAGGCAGTGGGCACGGCTGGCGTCCTATGATCTAGGAAAGAGACATTCTCGCATCGAATCCATTTCCTATATGTTGCCAAATACCAGCTCAAGACTGCTTTAGTACTTCTCTTGTCCTGAGGTCGAGATCTGTCCAGTCTGCGAGAAATCTCCAAACGGGTCTAAGATCATCGAAATACCATGTCCCAGCCGCGCCCTTACTGCATCCGCCAACTTTCTCGCTCTTTCGCATTATCCCAGAGTCATGAGTCCGAACAGCAGAGTCCGGCTGCCGGTTCAGCTACCCAACACGGCTTCTCGACTCATTCTCCAACGTTCTGGCTCTGGGAGGTATGGGCTGTACATCAAGCGCATATGGGGAGCGTGTACGTAACCGAATTTCGTCCGGCACATCATCGAGGTACGCACTGAGTTGATATAGTACGAGAAGCTGTACATACAAGAGCATAGCAGAGATCACTTACGCAATTCTCCGCCTCCGCCCGTGGTGGTTTCGTAATTCTGGCGGCCGCCAGGCACATGAGCTAGCTCCCGCCTTGCCGCAGCGAGTCGGAGGTCAGCCATCAGACTGTGTGGTCGACATAGAATGCCGATAAGAGAATACCGCCGTTTCAGCGACAATAACGACCACAAAATAGCTCCCCGGCGCGTGATTCTTCGGGTCGCCTACCATATGCTATACAATGGATGCTTGATGAGTGACACGGCGCCTCGGTGGGCTCGAAAAGGCCCCGTGAGACAGCAACAGTGGTAGCTGCAGACATCCACGCCTCTCCGCTGCACATAAAATTCATCCTTCTAGTACGCATTGCTGCCGGGGTTCCGAAAGAGGAATGCAGTGCTCGTGGCCAGACAACCGCGGACCGTGATGGCTAACATGAGCAGAAACCTCCGGGCTCCTGCAATCATCCCCGAGCGACCCTTGAAGGAGTATGGATTCGACAGACCGTCTTCGTATCGCTGAGACTCCGACCTCTTCTTTCTTTCTGGGTCGGCCGGCGGGACTTGAAGCAGGGTCGCATCTGGCAATATTGGTCTCAAGGCGCCGAAAGGAGAGTCCGTCGTGGAAGCAGCCTACTTCGACATCCTTCTACCCATACTGGCCGGCTATTCCACCCAGGCATGGAGCTTCACGAACCCTCGTCAGCCTGTCCGAATGACATGAAGTCCAGTCTGCGCCTTGGCTTTGCCTCGTCGCCTACCCTAGACGTGCCTCTAGAGTCCCACGAAGGCTATTGTCAACCTCGCAGACACACTCTATTGACTTAATATCTCGAATGATGGGTGTAAGGGCATCACCGATACTCCATCGACTTCGTTCGAGAGGGCAATGAGCGGGTCGATCTCTGAGCTGAACTGTTGTCAGCATCCACAAATTCCCATACCAGCTGGATCTATGTCTACTGGGTACCCGCTTGGTATAGCGTCGCAAGTCTCGCGACCTCACAGAACACTTCTACAACATGCTGGGCGGCACCGAACGACAATGAATCCGAGACCTCAATGAGCACGAGTTGAGCTTCATACTCTCCGACTACCTCACGTGGTCGCAGTCCCCGACTGCTACTTCTTGCATTTCATGTCAAAGAGCGGACTGCCCCAGTTTCGCTTCACCGTGCTGAACGAGGTGTCCTTCGGGTTACTCTTGGCGTCATCCAGCGCGAACCACCAAGTGTCGTGCTTGCCGAAGATCCGACATCCTACTTCATGCCAATACTTCTTGGCGTTCCGTACCGAGGCGACGGACTTTCCAAAGTCCCGTGGTCCTGAGATCGGCCATCCGGTCTGCTTCATGTCAGCTCGATCACGATCATCACAGCCCATCCACACTCACCTCGGTGATCTTGACCGACTTGCCCTTCGCCACCGCGACAGTCTTATGATACGAGTCGAAGAACAACTTCTGCGCATTCTCAATACTGTTGATCCCCGTGTCCTTCTCGTAGTAAGGATATCCATCGAACCCAAGCCAGTCCACCGCATCGATCACCGCGGTATTCGATCCATTGATCCACGCCGTCCACGTGTCCACATGACAGATTGGGGTCCTCGCCGCCGCCGTGCCCTTGATCGCCGCCCGCGTCTGCTTGATGTAATCCACCAGCTTCTGCGGCGACTCTCCAATGCCCGCCTTGTTCGCGATGCCCGTCGGCGTGATGCGGTACAAATCCTCCGATCCCACGCAGATGCCCGCCACGATTTTCTTCCAGCTCTTTGGATGAGCGGCAATCGCCTTCTTCAGCGCGGTCAGCTCCTTGTTGAACGCGTCCTGGCCCGCGCTCGCCCACAATCCCAGCAGCAGCTTCGTGTTGGTCTCAATAGCGGGCCGGAAGGCTTCCACCGGCTCGCTGTCCGTTCCCCCTTGGATCATGGTGAAGAGCCGGATCGAACGGAAGCCTGGCGCTCCTGGGAGGGAATGGATGCGGTGGAACTCTTTGCGGAAATCTGCTTCGCGTTTGACACCATTGGGTCCATAGCCGCCGGAATTGAATCCTCGGATGGCGTCGGCGGTGGCCGTGCTGGCGAGGAGGAGGAGGTTAAAGAAATGCATTCTGATAAGCGAGTGACTTTTTTGCTGATGGCGGTCGAGGAACAAATGCGATGTGCAGGTGAGTTTTGTTGCAGTGCCAAGGTGACGCGTTACTTACTGCCTCCCTGCAGAGGTTATTCGCGAGGTGAACATGGATGTTGCTAAGCGGAATGGCAGAGCGTTGCGAACTTTATGCTTAATATAGTGTTGTAGCATGATATACCTGGTGTGCTTTGCCGGGAGGTGGTGTTTCGAAATTCGGGAGCGCAGAGCACCATACCTTTTCATCGTCGTTGCGTGTGACAGTGATTACCACCAATTAATTGCTTGCAATGGTGCAGACATGCTCGTCAGAGTACAGATCGATCGCGCTTGCTGACTTTGGCATCAGATAGCAACATCGGCGCAGGGAGGTGAAGAACAGGGACGGGGAGAGAGAAGGCTGATGCTTGTCGCATCTCTCGTGTTGCTACGCAAGGCCCGGGCCAAGTCATTTACGGAAACCTGGAGCTAAGCTTTGCTCGGGTTGAAGAAATGAATAGGCGAGAGTCCGTCAAGATGTGGTCGTGCTCAAGCGACGAGTCTTACAGGTGCTGCAATTCGAATCCATCCCATACTAGCAGATACATGGCCAAAATATCGGGCCCCGGGGGAAGCCACCACCATTCGTCTCAAAAAGCCGCCCAGCTCGGGTCTGACTCCTCGTCAGCCAAAATGTGACGGTTCTCACCGCTGCCATCCCGTACGCCGCGATCGAATGCGCTGGTCCTGATGTTGCCTTCTGGATCGACCTGGTGACGCTGCTTTGATCCACGATCTTCCGCTGTTCAGCTCCCGTCTGGCGCCTGACGGCGCTCTGAAACTTCCAACGTCATCATTTATCCTGTCTTGTTAACCAGCAGTGTTCTGCCTCCTGGACGACTCTTTTCCAATAGTTCACGGATCCATCTGTCCATGGCCAATGGATTTATGGCTTTCCAGTGCAAAGGCAGCGGACTGGTTCGTTGCGTAGAGAATTTGGATCGCTGAGATGTAGGACTCGGTTCGTGTGGTGCGATCGAACAGAGACGGCATAAGCTTGAAGAGTTGTTCACATTATGATATGTATTTGCCGCTCATGAGCCTGGCACACTTGCGATGGCGTGCTCCCATACCAGTCTTTGCTCCTCGAACATTTTGTGGCTTCTGAAAGTCTGCTTGCACTGCAAACTCACACCGAGGCTTGCAGTAGGACTGAGGATCTCTGCCCGATCTGTAGAAGAACATGGGAGGAATGGCGGCAATTTTCCTGTTAACGACTCTGCGTACTGCTACTAGGAATTGGATCTTCACGGCCAAGTTATTCCTTGAGCTGCGTGCATTCGCTCTGAGGCTTCTCCTGCCAGCCGCTCAAAAGTTGATGGACTGGTCAAACTCTGCCGCCACCAACCAGCGTGTGCAACCACCTTTCGAAAAGACCGTGTCGCATTGCCAAGGGCGAACTCCGTGCATTATCTGCCATGATGGGCGTAACTGTGGGTATCATAATCTGTTCTGTTATGCCAATGATCTGCCGTGTGCCAAGTTTGCCCAAGAACCTCATTAATTTGCGCCCATCACGAACTGACCATGAACCTGCAGTGACCTCTCGTCAGCCTCGTCTTACTTCGCATAAAACTTATCATGGATCACTCACCAGGCCCCTCCAACCGTCGTCACAATCACTAACGCCGTCAGGATCCCTGCGCCTGCTCTATCGGCCGTTGTGATAGCAGAAAAGGTCACCGGTGTGCTCTGATCCGTGCCCGTGCCGTAGCTCGCATTGCCCTTCGACGTGCCTCCGCTCGTCTCCGCGACCGGACCCGCGACGTTTCCGATCAAATTGGCCTGGATGACTTCGAGCGCACACATCTGTTGGCCCACGCCGTATGTCCCATCCCACACACCATTCGTCGTCCACTTGGCGCCGCAGGTGGTCTTATCATCACCGCCGGAGCATTGCGCGGCCGCCGCTTGGGCTGATGCGGCGAGATCTGGCGCCCAGTCAGTGGGGTTGCATGATTAGGGGCAACGTATTAAAGGGGGATCGTACATGGCTGGATCTGGTCGTAAAGCTCGGGCATCACTTTCGTAGACGCGGCCATCCATCTCGCGAGGTAGGCTTTGAAGCTGAGAGATCATGGTTAGCAAGGCTTGACGAGTGCTGGGAACACTCACCTCAATTGATCAGTGTCGCAGTTGTTGGTCGCCTCGCAGACTTCGAACATGACCTTATCTTTGAAGAAAACTGACGCCGAGGTGTTCCAGATCCCGAGCGCACGCTCGTGCCACGTATCGCTCTGCGTGACGTTGTACATGGTCGCCGCAGCGTACATCATCATGCCAGCACTGTACGTCCATTGATTGTGGTCGAGGGAAGTGCAGTTGTCGCTGATGTCAGTGCCATCATATACAGCAAACTGCGGGCTTAGCAGACCAACTCCGTCCATCCAGTTCCAGATTTTGTCGGTCCAGTCGGAGTACGTCTCGTTCGCCGTGTATGCATACAGTCGAGACGCTAAGTTCAGCAGACCGGCATTGCTTGGCGAGTTCTTGTAGGTCCATCCGGCGTTCCACTGGAATATCTGCCACCGTAGTCCACCGTTGCAATTTTGCATGTCCCAGCGGTTCGCCTGGCTGTTGAAGACGGCTTGGGCTTGCGATGTCCAGCTCGGCTGGTCCGAAGGCGGGTTAGGGAACTTATATTCTGCTGCGCTCATGACTGCGAATGCCCAGAAGATCTGATCGTCATTGCCTTCGTCTTTGGTTTGATTCTGCGGCATGAAATCGTAGGTCGGGCTTAGCTGGAAAAGCAGTGCACTCGAAACCTCGTCGTTGTACTTCGTGTCGCCGGTGTAGTACCAGTAGTCTATTAGTGCTCCCATTATCGCGCCAGCCTCCCACCAGTAGTAGGGTTGTGGCAGTATGCCCGGTGTCCCTCCAGGCTGGTTGCCAGTATACCAATCCATCATCTTTCCTGCCACGGTGCTGGCAGCGGCCTTGACGGAGTCTACGCGTGTCAGAAAATGCCGACATGTTTTCCTGATCGCAGCATACCAGTGCTCGTCACGTCCAGCGCGATTGCAGAGACCGGTGGAACTGACACCAGGACTGCCCCGGCAATACTCCGCGCCAAGAAGCGCATCGCGATGGCGTTCGATCAGGAGAGTGGGTGCTGCAGTCGGGACAAGCTTTCCACGTGGGTCTTGTCCGCCGTTGGTGTGCTTGGCAGCAGTGGAGTTCGACTTGGCACGTTCTTGGCTCTGGTAAGTGAGTGACCTGGAGACTGTTCCCACCGTAATGCTTCGCTTTACGTGGTGTGATGAAAGAGTCACTGCCGCGATGAAAGGAGATGAGTTTCTGTCGCGTTTCTGATGGACGCGTCAGCGCCTCTTTGCAGATGCGCTATCCCGTGTAACGAGCCTTTTCGATCTAGCTCCAAGCTGCGTTACTCATTGCGGCAAAGATCCGCAAGACTCGCACGTGCATGGCGACCGTCCTATCCGGAGCGATCCAAAAGGCAAAGGCCGCACGACTTGCGAATAGTCAATATATGATCGCGCGAGACAGCAGAGTCCACTGTTATCGAAATTCCTGAAATTTGCAGACGTTCTGCCTAGACGAAGTCCTGAAATACATCCCTTCTTGCAGCGCGGCTGAGAAGCGCGAGCAAGCTCATGCAGTCGATGGGCGTCGAGCAGCAAGATCTTGCGGCTTTCAAAGGAGGCGTACACACCGGCGCAGCCTCTTTCACAGCTCGGGCAGTACGACTTTGGGCTCGCTTGTGTCTGGCTG
This sequence comes from Pseudocercospora vitis, assembly GCA_026120125.1. Classification (NCBI taxonomy): domain Eukaryota; kingdom Fungi; phylum Ascomycota; class Dothideomycetes; order Mycosphaerellales; family Mycosphaerellaceae; genus Pseudocercospora; species Pseudocercospora vitis. Next base: position 2,411 of record JALRML010000028.1, on the reverse strand, counting down.
CTGAAGTGCCCAATCCTGAGCAACACCATCGGTGGACGTTGGCTCCAGGCTTCCTTCTCCGCAGACTTCCTTCTCCGCTCTCAACACAAATAGACTATAGCTGTGACTTTCATATTGGTAAGAGAATCGGTGTTCGGTGCGCACTTCGAAGACCTCACCTATTCTGGGAGACTCTGGTGGGGGATCCATGTTGCTGCCTTTTCTTGAGCCGTTGGACTGCCCGAAGACGTGATGAGAGGCATGGATTCACTTTTTGCTCCCAGTGTCAGAAAACTCCACCGGCTTGCACGCGTACTCCGGCTGGGCCTTCCGTCCTGTTAGGTCACCTTTGGCAAAGACTATGCCAACGTTGTTTCGTGGAGTCCAGCATACGATTATTCACCGTGGGTATCGCGCTTCTCTAGGTTGCCATGCATTAAGCAAGAGTGTTCAGGGTACCTGCAGACCAAACCAACACCGTGTGGGCGCATACGGAATGCTGATACATGCTCAACGTAACCTCCGGCTAACTAAGCTTTATCGTTTCCAGTGCTGCTGAGGGCATCGTTGGGTGCAAAAGTCTTTGTCTTTAGCCCATAGAAGTCTGAGTCTATCGCAATCGCGCTTTCCGCTTCTTCGTAGGTATGCGTATCAGGAAGACAGTGCACAACAATGAGTTTATTGCATCAAGTCATATTATGCTCTATGCTTATTCTCAGCAGAGGTGAGCAACTCCAGCGATACCGCAGTAGCATCGGGATAAGCAATATATCGCGAATGGCCGACCTGCGCTTCTCGAAATCTCTATTCCCAGCTGCAAAATGCTCCGTACAAAGTGACCTCGGCCAACACCCTTGCAAGGCGGATTGAAAGCGGCGATGAACACACACGAACAGCCCACTTGAACCAGGGTTTGGGATATGCCAAGTGTACTGCCTGTGCACGTCTTGGGTGCATGCGAACGATCGAGTCTGGAAGCCATGAGTGTCCTTTGAAGCAAGTTTTGGGCCAAAGTGCGGATCGCAGGCGCATTGGTGGGGTATCCGACAGCTGCGAGTGTGGAATAGAGTAGGATTTCGCAATATATAACGCCACTTCTCATATTTCTCCAACATCACTACTTTGCCGTCATGAACGATTGTATTTCCAACATATAAACGTCTACCTGAGGGCATCTGCCGCTCCCACTGCTAAAGATAAAGAGATCGGAAATCAGCCCACTACTCAACCTTGCCTACGGAGTATTGCGTTCGCATGGTCAGCTTGGACATATCACACGAGGGTTACCACCAAGGTATGGCTCGGCATTTGGTATTACCACAAAACACGCGCTGTATGGCTGCAAGGTCTTGCGGAACTACAAGCTCTTGAGACAAGGCGATGCGGACACTGTCACGATACGAGTACGTGTTGTTACCTGCTAGTAAACTCTGCGCCTCGGTCAATGTCTATGCTGGGAAGTGCGCTGCCGAAATGTCACGGGAAAAAGAGCCGCAAACGAATCTGCCCATGTGGTCGGCCCGAATCACAGCGCACCCAATGCACTTGTAACCAAGCACGTTACGCCGATGCAGACAGTATGCAGTAGGCTGGCCAGCAACAGTGCTACGGGACCGGAAGATTCTCTGCCTCCAATCTGCTGGCGGCACACCGTGGCAGGCTGCCTTGAGTGACTTTTGCTTGTGCACGACCAAGCGTGGAATGCCGCTCACACGAGAAAGATCCCCCTCGCTAAGAATCTTGGTCCGGAACCTCGTAAAGATCCTCGAGGGTGTATGTTGGGAGGCCTCTGAGGTCGTCTGCCCCGCGGTGCATGGGTGACACATCCCAGACGTAGTAGACGTTCAAAAAGACGTGTCAGTCCAAGCCGGACTGCGAAGTCTCCAGCTTCTGGCCAAGCCCACATCTCCAAGACCAAACTTGTTCATCGTGCCTAGCGCAGCACATCACCAACGGCAACAAAGACATCACGATGTATCGAAGCACATATGGAGTTCTTCTCCTTCTGGTTGTCGGAAGCAAGTTTGCTTCTGGGCGTGCACAAGATCTGGACCGCAAGCTTGAAGCCCGCGATATGGACAGAAAAGTTCCAACAGCCGGGTAAGTCGCTCGAGCCATCCAGAAGCGCTCGCTTCCGCAACGTACTAACCAGCGACTTTTCGCTTTCTAGGTATTTCTGTCAGGACGACGGCACACTGGTGTGAAGCAGCCTCCAACACTTGTACTATTAATGCTTTCGGTTACTGACATTTCTACTATAAGCACTTAGCGGTACTAGATATCTAATTCCGCTTCGACTTACTATCTAATTCCGCTTTTTCGATTTTAGGTTTTCCTATCTCGCTAGAGGTTTCTATAAATAAACTAGGAGTTTTTCTCGACTTTTTACTTATAAAATATATATATAAAACTTATTAGAACGTCTAGAAAAC